>CAWUFW010016526.1:137500-305253 GCA_963921515.1 Calotriton arnoldi | reverse complement strand
CCACTCACATCTATGTATAGAGTCACACACACCCCACCCACATAAACACTCAGGCAGCCATACAGATACTCAGAGAACCAATCAATAACCCATATGAGACACTCATGTAGCTATTCGCAAATCCATGCATCCACTTACACACCAACAAACAGACGGATACAGACATTCACACAGTTTAGTCACTAACCCATGCATTCAGTAAGATACGTTTAATCACTCACTTGTAGAGTCAGTCACTCACGTACTAAATCATCCATTCAGACACTTATACACCCACTCATTCTTCAATACGCCTTTCCCTATATATATTAAACATATTTAAACATTACAGAAACACAGTCACTGGATGATGTCATCAGTGATGTCATTTGAGATGTCATCAGTGATGTCATCAGTGATGTCACTGACCATGTCATGAGTGATGTAATATGTGACGTCATCAGCAGTGCATTGCGGGGCGCGAGTTATAGTTAGCTGAACTAACTATAACAGGGGAATTTCACGGGTTTTGTGCGAGTGCAATGTCCAACTAACTATAACTGTCCCTAAAACCTATGGTTTTTCAGTGAATATATATATATATATATATATATATATATATATATATATATATATATATATATATATATATATATATATATATATATATATATATATATATTCACTCCACAAATCCCGGTTGGAATCACAAGACTGTCACGGGCGGTCCGAGTCCCGGGCTACCGGGAGCCCCAAATATTTTTCCAAAGTCCTCCGTATATTCACAGAAAGTACTCGGACACTCGAGTATGCTGCATAAAGTTTTAATGGCAGAAAAAACCATTAAAACTTTATGCAGCATACTCTCAGTGTCCGAGTACTTTCTATGAATATACGGAGGACTTTGGAAAAAAAAAATATATATATATGTATATATATATATATGTATACATCTGCCAAAATTTTATACAGCTGGCATAATTTTATATAGCTGGCATAATTGATGAATACCTATACGAGATTTAACTCTTTTTGGTGTAATTTTAACTTCTTTACAGTGCATTATGTAATCTCCGAGTGGTCATTTTTTCCAAACTAAATTCTTTATACCAAGGAGGTATTATTGTTCATCTTTCTTGGTGTACGGATTATGTCTCCAGGTTTTGCGTTGATGTTCATTCATCTTGGTATAATGGGAAAGAGTTCTGAGAGTCCTTTTTGGATTTTATCAGGACAGTTCTTTTTCTAATATTTCTTTATTGTCGTGAAAAATGCAGGTATCACAGCTTTTGTCTTGCACTTGGCCCTTTTGGTCAACGAGTTCTCTTTCCCCTTGGGGGATAGAGGATAATGTCTGATAACTGTCAGATGGTTGTTTAGGGGTTTACGCCTTTTCCCTCAAGGCCTGATTCTTTGGGGCCTGTAGGGTTGTTTATTATTTATATGTTCAGTGACAGTGATCATGAATTCTATTAAGAGCCAAGCTCTTGTTCTGCTATTCCTATGTACATTTGGGTCAGTTGTTAGTTATGACAGGCTGGTTCTCTTTGAGAACGTTCGTAGGGTTAGTTGCAAGACCCTCCTCCAGGAGGGTATAGCTATGGTATTTAATTCAAAAGTTAAGGAATCTGCGGCTACATATTTCTATCAGATGTACAAGTTACTTACCTTCGGTAACTTAATATCTGGTAGAGACACAGTCTAGCCGCAGATTCCTAAACGCCCTGCCCATCCTCCCCGCTCTGCGAAAAACCTATGAGACAAGGGTTATACCCTGTTTCAATGCTGGTTTATATACCAGCGGTCATCACTTTCTCACATAATGGTGGCTCAACAAACATCTTGTTGTTGCCTCATGAGTCTTGTCTTGGTATTAATATACCTTTTACTTCCATTGAGAGTGATCTGTAGAGTGGGGGGTGTTTTTCTTTGCAAGACTGGTAATGCATTAGAGTACAGGGTTGCACGTAGCCTAAGCTTCGTTGGTTAATGTGGGGTTTTGAACTTAAACTCTTTGACTGGTATTAGCATACCATTTCTTTTTTATTGGTAATTGGTGTTTCAGAGATTTTGATCTTTTTTGGGCACATTGTTTTCACAGCCAGTTTGTAAGGTGGCCCTGCATTCTGGTGCGGAAGTTTTCATAGAAGAAACCGATGTCCGTGCGCCCTACAGGACTTTTCTGGCACTGCAGATGTCACATCCGGAGACAACGTCATTGTGGAGCTGTATGGCGCCGTACCCCGGCGCGCAGCGGTGCTGCTGAAAAGTTTCCGGATCCAGTCTGACACCTGGGGAGAATTCAAAATGTAAGGAATCTGCAGCTAGACTGTGCCTCTACCAGATATTACGTTACCGAAAGTAAGTAACTTGTACTTCAAGTACACAGATTTGATCAGACTTTTTGGGCTCTGGGGATGGAGACTGAGGTGCATTGTTGAAGATTCCATTTCAATTCCTTTCCTGCCACATCCACCACTGTGCTTAGATCACTTCCCATCTATACTAAACAAGGTATAGTTTGGCAGCTTTGTCAAAGTCTTATGTCCAGCTCCCTTTTAATGAGGGAGGTCCAGGGCCACTGCCATGAGGTTCAGCATTTGAGGCCGACCTGGACCCACAGTGAGCACCAGCCCTCAAAGAGACTGCTAGAAGGGCAAGCTATATAGCTCAGTTGTAGGAAGGAGTCTTCTGGTTCATTCTGGGACACAGGGATAATATCTGAGGAAGTGGTTGATCTCAGCAATTTATATAACAGGAGCATTTAATTCATTTTTTAATGGTCCCTGCTGTGGATTTTCAGCTTGACTTATCTCTCTTTCTTGTGACCTTCTTCCACCATACTGTTCTTTGATTAGTGCAAGGAAGGCATCCTGCTGTTTCAGCTTTTTCCTTATCATCTGCTTGCACCTCCTGTGTTTACAGGATGTGTTTCACATGCTCTAGCAAGGATACCTGTACAGAGCTATTCTCCCATTTAAAAATCAGACAAAATGAATGTGCCCACAGAAAGTGTATATACAGTTTAATAATAAATGACAGCTGAGGAACTCCGTTGTTATCTCGTCTTTATATTTCTTGTCAAAATTCCTTTATTGAGCATTTTCCAAAGCAAATCAACAGAGACAGGTCTGTCCAACATATACAGTTCCCTTTCAACAAGCCACAGTATGCCATTGTATATTTACAGTTTCGTGACAGACATGAAAGAGTGATGCCTTAACAACTTAGTATATACTTCGGACCCGGCCCTCCCTACTGTACATCTGCTGAATTTTCTGAACATGAAGATAATAGAAAAAAGAACAGGAGAGAAACAAAAAAAGGGGAAACTGGAAAGAAAAAAAAGGGAAAAACAAGCCACCCTCCCTCCCACCTACCCCCTAAATCGAACCGCTATTTCTATGCAAGTGACTATTCTCAGATGCCTATGTCTATTTTAGTTGTGTTGTAGAAGCTACCCTCCCATGTAGTCGCACTAACCTTTCAATGATTGCTCGTGCAAAAAGTAATTGTGGCTAGGGCGCGCTTGTATTTCTTAAAATTGGAATAAGTGTAGTGCTCTCGTTCTGGGAGAGCATGTCATGAGAGATAGTACCCTAGAGAGAAATGCCACCAATAGCCCCCACGCATATTCAAAATTTTTAAAATCATCTCTTAATAAATCAGTCATCCTTCCCATAGTCATGGCCTGCCAGAGTCGCACATGCCATTGTGTCATGGAGGGTGGCTCGATCTTTTTCCACGCCTCTGCAATGGCCACCTTGGCCACACCTAGACATAACCTCATGATGGTTCTATCTTGTTTAGTCTGACGTTTCAGGGAATCATCTCATAGTCCCAATAAGGCACCTTCTGGGATATTCGGAACGGGATAGCCTAAGATCTCTTTAATCTGTGCCAGGATTTCAGTCCAGAATGTCCTGATTGTCGGGCAGTCCCACCAGATATGACGGAAGTCTACCAGCATCCCATATCCCCACCAACATAGGTCAGATGTTCCTGGGAAGATTTTGGTTAGCTTTGTTGGGTATAGGTACCAGTTGTATAGTAGTTTGTAATGTGCTTCTCTCATATCTAGGGAATGATTATGTTTGGGGATGTCTTCCCACAGTTTCTTCCATTTCCCCTCTGTTATTATCCTCCCCGGAAGTGTGTTCCCAAAAAGAGATATATCGCGGTTGGGGGGACCGCTGCATAGTGAGGAGAAGCTTGTATAAGAAAGTGATTGTTCCCCTGGAGGATCCCGCCCTCCCAACAAACTGCTCAATAGGAGTCAAACTCCTGGTCGCCCCTTCATGAACGTCCGGAGTTAATGCCCAGTGTTTCAACTGCAGGTAATGGAAATGTTCAGACTCAGGCAAATTAAAGTTGCATCTACAGTTGGTAAATGTCAATATGTCCCGGTTATGGAATAAGTCCCTCAGTGTGAGGCATCCTCCCTCCCTCCCTCCAAGCCTTAAAGGGTCCCGGGAGTAATCCCGGTGGGAAGGTCAGATTGCCGTGAATCGGAGTGTACAGGGATTGGAATGTTATCCAGTTGGCACTTTTGTTTACTCTGTCCCAAGTGGTGAGTGTAGTCCCGGTGGGGGTACTTAAATATGCTTTGAGGGGACGCTGGTTCTTAGGTTTCCACAGCACATCCCAAATAACCCTACCCACAATTGCCCTGTTCAAATGCAACCAGTGCTTTTCTGATTCGCGCATGGACCATTCTGTAATCACTTGTAGTTGCGCTGCTTGATAGTAAAGGTAGAAATCAGGTAGCCCAAGACCTCCCTCATCTTTAGGGCATTTAAGTAGGTTGTATGGCAAGCGGGCTCGTTCCTTTTGCCAAATAAATTGGATGCTGAGGGACTTTAGCACAGTAAACAGGTCCCTGTTGATTTCTATGGGTAATGCCTGGAATACAAAGAGAAACTTTGGCAACACTGACATCTTTAGGGCATGAATTCTACCAAGCCAAGAGAGGAACATTGGCCCCATCTTTTAAGATCAGTCTTCAATTGTTGCAGAAGGGGAGGAAAATTTGCCTTTTATAATGCTGATAAGTTGGGCGTAATTTGTATCCCTAAATAAGTGATCTCCTTCTTCGCTTCATGGAAGGGGGTATTCTCTGTTATCTCTGTCATTTCAGCCCTGGGAAGGGTCACTTTCAGCAGGTAAGATTTTGTGAGGTTGATCCAAAACCTGCTAAGGTTTCGAAATTTTTAAGCTCTATTTGTAAGGCTGCCAGGGAACTTTGTGGTGTTGTGAGGGTGAGTAACACATCATCGGCAAAAAATGATATTTTATGTTCAGCATTGCCAAACATAATACCTTTAATCTCCAACAAAGTGCGTATTTTCACTGCTATGGGTTCTATGCTCAGAACAAATAGCAACGGGGAGAGGGGACTCTCTGCTTAGTGTAAAAAAAACTAGATTGCGCCCCATTGACCATCACCCTAGGCTCTACCTAATTTGCTCGGATCATCGTAATGAAAGAATCACAGAAGCCAAATTTTTTCAAGGTGTGAAATAAGAAGTCCCAGTCCATCCGGTCAAACTCTTTCTCCGTGTCGAGCCCTAGTAGGACTGCCGGAATGCGTCTTTTTTCGTGGACTTTTCAATCAAGTGGAGCACTCTTCTAATATTATCGTGGGTTTGCCTAACTTTATTGAACCCCGTCTGGTCCGGATGGATTAGGTCCGGGATCAGTTTTTCCAGTCGTGCAGCCAGAGTTTTTGAATATAATTTGGCATCTAAATTGAGGAGGGCTATTGGTCAATATGACCCACAGAGCTGCCAGTCCTTTCCAGGTTTGGGTATTACCAATACTAGTGCTTCGCAAATCGAGCGTGTGACTGCTTGCTTTGTTGCTATATAGTTAAAAAGCTGGGTCAACTGGGGGGCCACATCCGCACAAAAAGTCTTATAAAACTGAGCAGTCAGGCCATCGGGGCCCGGTGACTTATGAAGTTTTAGTTCCCCTATTGCATGGCGCACTTCCTCTTCTGTGAAGGTGTCACCCAGATATTCATTCTGAGCTGCCGACACTTGCGGGAGATCGATAGAACAGGGGAATTCTAGTTGTGCTAGCGGGTCCGTTGGAGCCGCGGTATGGAGGCGTTCATAGAAATCTTTAAACTCCTCAGCTTTCCCTTCTTCTGAGCTTATCTACCTTTTGTCTTTCCCCTTAAGACTCCCTATATATTCTTTCACTCTTTTAACTCTTAGTTGTCTAGCTAAGTGTGCCCCAACCTTGTTCACATGCTGATATGAAGTCTGCTTGAGTTTCAGCAGGGTGTATTCCTCTCTGTTGGAATAAATTACGTTTAGTTTCCCCTTTAATGTGGCGGCGCATCTATGGAGTGCGAATGTTGGGGTTGTTTTGTGAGCCATTTCACACTTTTTCAATTCATCCTCTAGCTGTACCCTGTCGTGTGCTCTTTGCTTGTTGAGCTGAGACATTAGTTGTATGTATTGGCCTTGTAGCACTGCTTAAAGGCATCCTAATTATTTGAGGGGTTAGTGTCTGTGGTGCAGTTCAGTTGAAAATACTCACACATTTCTTTCCTAAGCTTATCCCGATGTACCCTATCTCTCACTAATGAGTTAGGGAAATATCATCTTGACTTTCTAGTTGCTGGGGTAATCCAATCTAGAATCATCGAGATTGGCGCGTGGTCAGAGATCACAATAGGGTGTATATGCGCAGTCTGCACTTCGGAGAGAAGGGATTTGCTTATAAACGTGTAATCTAGCCTTGAGTATGTGCGGTGGGTGTGTGAATAGAAAGTATAATCTTTAACCGCAGGGTGGAGAGATCTCCATGCGTCTATCAGCCCTAGTTTCTGCACTGTGAGTTTCAGACCTTTCAGGAAGCTGCTGGCGGATGATCTGTATGGCTGCAAGCTATCCACTCCTGAATGCCATGTCAAATTGAAGTCCCTCATTAATAAAATTTCACCTTCCGGAAAGCCTCCCAAGATCGTTAGGAAGGACTGTAGAAAGGCTACCTGTCCCGTATTGGGCAGATGGACTGAGACTTATGTGCATTGTTTCCCTCTGAGGTTCCCCTTGACCATCATCCATAGTCCCTCCTTATCTGTCTTGTGTCCCGTTGGCTGGAACTGTGATGCAGTGTGAAACAGCAACGCCACCCCGTTGTGTTTAGTCAAGGCCGAGGAACGATAGATCAGGGGATACAGCTTATGTTTAAATCTGTGGTCCTTTGACCGTTTGAGATGAGTCTCCTGTATGGCCACTATATCGAAGTGGGAGTCTGCTAGATATTTCCAGATCTTGTGGCGCTTAAGTGGAGAGTTAAGGCCTCTCACATTCCATGATAAAGTAGTGATCATTCTCCTAGTTCCTAGAGATTACGGTCTTACCCTTGTGTTCTCTAGCCCCTAATTCCTGAGGGGCCTTGCGCTGAGGAGGTCAGCGGCGCTCCATGTAGCTGCCCCTCTGGAAGTGGCAGGTCCAACAAGGTTAAAGCTTCCTCAAGATCTGTCACATGATGTTTTTTTTTGCGGTAATCGAACGCCATAGCAAAGGGAAATGTCCATTGATACTAGCGTAGCCGGGGCTAAATCTTGATAGAGGGAGCACGATGCGCCTTGAAACTACACCCTTTCTCTTTTTCTCGCTGATTGCAGGATCGCTTCTTTAACTTTGAAGGAGCGCAATTCACCAAAATGTCCCTTGGGCGTTTCTTGTCCCTTTGCAAGGCCTTCCCACTCTGTATGCCTGTTCCACTTTGACCTTCATGTGCGATTCTCCCAAAGTCTCCTCAAAGAGCCACCCTACAAAGGCCTCCAGGTCAGTTCCTTCCATTCCTTCCCCTAGATCCTTAATTCTAATGTTGTCGCGACATGACCTGTTTTCTATAAAATTTTAGAATAGTGGTCTGTAGTTGCGTATTGAGAAATTGTATTTGATCCTCTGTACGCTGGGTGCGATGCTCCCAGTCCGTCATCTTGGTTTTCAGATCTATTAGTTTTGTGGCGACCGAATCAACATCCTGCTGGAGCGAGCTCAATTTTCCATTTAGTTCCATTTTAAAGTTTTCTAATGAGGCCGTCAAATCTGTCTTCAGTTCTTCCCTTAATTCACGTTTAAACTCCCGCAACAAATTCAACAGATCTTCTTTCGTCAATGCCATGGTTTCCTCTGTTCCCAGTAGTCCCTGTGTCTCTTGAGTATTGGTTTTGGCGAAATAACTCGAGACCCTGTTAGATTGCAGTTGCGACTTTTTGGGCGGCATCAAGAGATAGTCACTAGTTCTGGGGTCCCCCTCAGGCCTCGTTCCTGGTGCGCGATTTAGTGACTCTTGCTCTCCTTTATTCTATTAGGAATTCCCAGCTAGCGATACCGACCTCTGACTCGCTCATCAAGTGGTGCTGGAAACCCCCGACTAGGTCTCCTCAGGTTAGCGCATTAGGCCGCACTCTCTTTCCTCTTTCAGACCTCTGGGTCCATTATTGCTGACTGGGGGAGGGTCTTCTCTTCTCTCCCTTGCTCTCTGTGACATCTATAGGTAACTTCTGAGTCCAGGAGCGCTATGGACATGGAAGAGGCCCCAATGTCTCTTAAGCTCCCTGTGGCTCCAGTCAGGCTTAGCTTCTGTCACTTCCTTAGCTGTATGTAGCGTGCCCTTGGTCGAGTATAAAAGTCTTGACTGGGTACTCTGTAGGACCTCTCTTCAGGACTCCAATGGTGCCTGCCTCTTGCTTTGGGCCGGGAGCTTCTTTTGTCTCTCGGGGGGAGGCTCAACCCGACTCCTGCCTTTTTTCTTCTAAGCGGAGTGGCCAGTCTGATGGGTCGCGTCCAACATCTTAGGGTCAGGCAATCCCCCCACATGGACCACCGTTTTCTTATAAATCGCTCCTGTCTCCCCAAGCCTATGTTGTCACCAAGGCAGGGCTCTTTTGTGCTCGCTCTGGTCCCGCTGCTTTCCTCCGCCCTCTCCCGGGGGTCCACGGCTCACCTCGCTAGGTCGGCTTTCCTGTCTGCTCTGCTGCCTTCATCGGTTCTTGGTGCAGCCGCACTTCCTATTTTACGTGCTGCTTCTCCGCTCTCTCGGTGTCTCAGTGAGTCTTGTTGGCGCTCCGGGAGGACGTCTCTGGTATCAAGGGAGTCCTACGGTCTGGTCGCTTCACTTGGCACCATTTTGTCTCTGCCCGCTGTCTCTCTCACCCAGCCAAATTCACCGTCAGCCTGCGTCTAATTCGTGTTGTTTCCAACAGCCGTGTTTAGCTGGTAGTTAGACAGGCTTCGGAGCACCTCGGTCAATTCGGACAGTGGTGTCTAGCCCCTCATCTGTAGTTGATGGTGGCAGAGCCTCTGTGGACTACATCCTCTCAGCCATCTTGGCTACATGCCCCCTGTCTTTAATTTTCTTTGTAGTGGGTGTAATGTATGATAAACAGCCAACACGTGTTTCATCCCCTAGTGGTGCACAGTAATGAAGGCTTTTTCCAGGCTGTAGTGTTATACAATTACAAAGTTGGAAAAAAGAGACAAATATAAGAATCAGTCAATCAGTCAGTCAAAAGCTTTATTTGATTCTTTAAAAACAATTATAAGAGCATTGCATACATATCAGTTAAAAATATTGTGAACACACTCAAAATATCAGATGATATTAGGGAAACAGACAATCAGACAATCAATAAATTATGTTTACATACTACCAATCTAAAAAAATTCACACGTAAAAACAAAACAAGGCCCGAATTATGAGTTTGGTGGTCTTACCGCCATCCTGCCGCTCTGGCGGGACTGAGTAGACCGCAGAGCTGAAGGCCTTCCCGCCCGTCGTATTTAGATGTTACAGCTGGAGTTCTCTGCATCAGCTGCTGAGCTGATTTGAATGTTTACGATGGGCTGGCGGTCTTTTGGCGGCGGTGTCCTGACGGAGTGATGTGTCACTGCTGTAAAGATAGGTAAGTACTATATGTTAATATCAGAAAATACATATACATGTTGTGTATGTGTCGTAATGTAATCTCTCCTTCAGGAAGCAGCTCAAGACCTGGCTGTTCGAGCAGTAACTTACCCCCTCCCCCAGCGCCTTGAGACCCTCCCGGGTGAGTAGCGCGCTCTATAAATGCCGTGATTGATTGATTGATTGAATGTATATGTAGGTTATGTGCACTGTTTGATTTGTTGCATGCAAAATACTACGAGCCGAAAGTTACTGTTACCATACACCACATAGGAGAAGTGACACTGAAGTCTACCTTGGATTCTGACGACAACGGGTTTGCTGAGCGTCATGGTCTGGGGACAGCGTCACAGAAAGGACCTAGACAATGGCATCCGACATGGATTCTGAAGTGGGATCCCAATAAAAGGTGAGTTTGAATCTCCTTTTCCTACCTTTTCTGCCAAGTCGCGCATGGCGGTGTCCCTGCCAGGAAAAGCTCAACAGCAATGCAGATCGTAATCTGGACGGCGGAAATCTTGGCGGGACTACCTCCAAGACCCCCCTCTGGGTCACCTGCCATTGACCCAGAGCAGGATTCTTGACGGTGGCAACAGGACTGCGCCAGTCTTGTAGCTGAGTTCTCGCCAAGATCATAATTGGGCGGTCGGATCGCCAAAGCAGTAGGCGGAAAGACCGCCAAAAACGCAACTGCGGGACCATTCCGCCAAGATCGTAATCACGCCTCAAGTAATTCTAAGCATGCACAAGAAATACAAAGATTTTTTTTGGGGCGGAAACCATAAAGCTTAAGAACTGGTTTAAAAAACTTCTTGGTTTGAAAGTCATATTTACAAAAAAAACCAAAATGTTCTAAAGTTTGCACTGTGGTCTCATCAGAAGGGCAAATTAAAATGGATGCTTCGTGATATTGGCCCTGGGGAAAGCAAAGCTGGGATCTTATAGTTCCCAGCGGAAATTTAGCTAAAAGTGATCTTTCCCAGAAGTTCTTTACCCAGGTCAAATATGGTTCTTGGTTTAATGACATTTGGACAATGGCATAGTCCCGCAATAAGGGATTCCTCTACTCCTGGTCCCCGGATGTCTCACAATAACTCATAAAAAGCTTTTTAGCTCAGTGGATATCCTCTTTAGTTAGTGACTGGGGAGATTTAAACAGTTCAATCCACCCTTTGGCTTTTGAGGTAGACATAACTTAGTCAAGGGATAGCGTGACCCTTCTTACAGTTCAAGCAGTCTGTAATATTCTCCTAATTACGAGTGGTATGCCTATTTGCCCAGAGACCCTGAACTATAATGTGCAACCTTAATTAAGTCAGATACATAAGTAATACCCAGTTCCTCATGTAGGAAAAAGTGAGGTGTCGTTGGGGGAAGGCCAAGCAAACGGTAGCAGAATCAATTCTCCTCAACCTGCAACGTGGTAACGTAGCGGTAGACCCAAACTCCAGCACCGTACATTAAAACAGGTAAATATTTATGCATATTAACAACCTGCTCAATACACCTTCCCTTGCTACAGAAGTGGCCCGTTTTACTTTCTCTAGAACCACATATCATATACTTAGTTTTACAAATATTAGTCTCAAAATCTACTTGTCCATAAAAAAAAATTCAAAACTATCAATTAAAATCTCAAACAACTAGGGTTGCGAGACATCAAGACAGCATCATCTGCATAAAGCAGGAGAGTTACTGAGATGGATTTAATTTGAGGCAAATTCTTCCCTGAAGATTGCAGGCAGCTGTTCAAGCCATTTATGTATAGAAGAAACAAGATGGGTGCCAAGACACAGCCTTGGCGCACACTATGCTGCAGATCAAAGGGATCAGTACATTTGCCTCCTGGTCAATACCTTATTGTGTCACTTACCCCACTATGTAAAGCCTGTAAGAAAACAACCAAGTCAACATCAAGCCCCAGTTCTAACAGGATTTTCCATAATTTACTGTGGTTAACTCTGTCAAAGGCACTGCTTAAGTCCATAAAGGAAAGGTACATCGATCGCCCCACCCCCCTTTTTGACTGTTGTATATTTCTTAATGATCAGATATAGATTCAGGGTCAAGACTGATTTGCATATGGCTGGGTCCAAACTGGGGTGGTGTGGTGAGCTAACAAATGATGAATTAAACCAAGATCTGTGACTTGGGGGATGAATGTTTGATTTGTTCAGCATTCCATCCATCATCTGTTCTTTTTGCTTTTGTCGCCCTAAGAGGGAAGGGTATGTGTAGACATGGGTCTCGTGCTCACTGTGCCACTGGATTCAAGCTAGCCTGGCTGATATGGGGTGATACCCAGAAACTGGTCCCAGGATGCTTGTTTCTGGTCCAGGCCTGGCTGTTTGGGCTGTGCTGTTCCAGTGGGGAGCAGGGTCAAGACTGATTTGCATATGGCGGGTCCAAACTGGGTGGTGTGGTGAGCAAAGAAACGATGGATTAAACCTAGATCTGTGACTGGGGGTGAATGTTTGATTTGTTCAGCATTCCGTCTATCATTTGCTCTCCTTGCTTTTCTTGCCCTAAGTGGGAAGGGTATGCCCAGATGCAGCTGTGGCCGCTGCAGGTAAGAGCGGTAGGGGTTGTGGGGCCGGCTGGGGGGGATTTCTAGAGACGACCACGAGAGAAAATTAATTATTTATTTAATTTTCCCTTGTGGTCGTCTCTCGAAATCCCACCAAGCCGGCCCTACCGCCCCACCGCTCTTACCTGCAGCAGCCGCGGCTGCCCAGACGTAGGTCCCATGCTCACTGTGCAACTGGATTCAAGCTAGCCTGGCTGATGAGGGGTGTTACCCCGAAACTGGTCCCAGGATGCTTATTTCCGGTCCAGGGAAAACCTGGCTTGGCAGCTTGGGCTGGACTGTTCCCATGAGGCACAGGGCCAAGACTGATTTGCATATGGCTGGGACTTGAACTGGGGTGGGAAGTGAGCTAAAGAACGATGATGGATTCAAATCAGATCTGTAACCGGGGAAGAGTGTCTGAAAAGTTTCAGCCCCGTCCATCATCTCCTTGTGTTTGCTTAATATGTCAAAGACCACATTTTGTCATCGATGGTCCCATGACCTTGCCACGGTTGTCTTCCCATATGCGAAGAATTACCTCCAGTGTGACATCACAAGCAATTTAACATTCAATTCTAAACCCATAAATAAATAAATGATTTCTACACATTACTTCAATGTAATTCTTCTTTTATCTTGTATAACATTTTGCACTTATTTGATGTGTAACACTAGAGAAACGTGGAATCTACGGATGAAAAAATATTGCATATGATTTAATATGTTACTGAATTATTTATGTGTTTCTTGTAAATATGGATGTTTAGATATGCATCAAATAAGTGCAAAATGTTATACTAGATAAAAGAAGAATTGCATTAAAGTAATGTGTGGAAGTCATTTATGTATTTATGGTTTTAAAATTGAATGTTAGATTTAATCCATAAAATTGAATGTTAAATACATAGAGCAGTGCACCCAGGGATTCAGGTACATACTTACTTGAAACACTGTTTTTCATTATATACACAGGAGACAGGCAGCTCCTAAACCCTGAGTAGCACGCACTAATCTAGAAACGTTGGTTAAACTTAGGTTATATCTAAAAAAACTCAAGAGTGCGCCACTCTCAATCTTTTTTGATCACAAGCAATTTGCCACAGGTGCCAACTATGCCAAGAGTTTCCTCCAGGATGCCAGCGCTGATATTTTGTCATGGGTGCTCCATGCCAAACGTTACCTACAGAGTGCCAGCAGTAGCATTTTGCCGAGGGTATCCCATTTGCAAGTATTGCCTCCAGTATTCCAGTGCCAACATTTTGTCAAGGATGCTTCTATAAGCCAAGACGCATTCCAGGTCCAACAGCGGATCTGCAAGCATAACAACACTTGCTCACTTACATTCACTTGTTCACACTCATTCTATCATTAGCAATGACTTGCACTCATTCATTTTCACCTACTCTCGTGCATTCACTCTCACCCTGAATCACTCATTCGCACTCTCTCACTCACTCTTACTCTGACTCACTTATACATACTCACTCATTTTCACACAAACACACACACACACACACACACTCCCATATACAAACATACATGCTCACACATTAACACACTCTCTCACCTAAACTCACTCTCACCCACATGGACGCACAAAACATACATTAAAACCATTTTATTTTTCTTATCTAGGATGCCAGTGAAGGTCCAGATCTTGCTGCTCCACTTTTTATTACACTGATAGTAAATAATAAACTATTCTCTCGCAGGGGATTTCCATGTATAGTCATAAGCGCTGAATAGTCCCGCCCATGCGCGGGGACCCCGGAGCAGTTGTTATATATATCTTCTTAAGTGTAGAATTTTCGCCTTACTTCAGGAAGGCCTGCAAAGACACTTAAGAAAAAGAGACAGATTATGCAGCCTATTTACCTAGGCTACACTGGCCAGGTTCTTCATCCTGAAGTGAAAAAGGGGCCAGAATAAGTAAATTTGAGATAATTTTAGTGTTAGTCAGTAGAAATATCTCTCACAAACCCTTTTTTATCTTTATGATAGAGATGAAGGGAGCAGGGCAGAGTAGCCTCATAGGCTATCATTATATGTCTAAAAAAGAATACTGTGCCTTTAAGGGACCAGGCACCACCAGTATCCCATCATGCATAGCAGGTGGCAGTTACTTCAGTTCTTTTTCCGGCTCCTGCTGACTAGGATCCTGGAGCATTGAGCTCGACCAAATTGGTTTTTTTCTTCAAAATTCTTCATTGAATTTCAACTTTAAACGTTTCACTCGACGTTTTTTGTTTCTCCCTGCCTTTTTCTGTTTTTTCCTGACAGAAATTAACAGCATTTTGTCAAGAAATGCCATCCGTCTTTGACTAATACCCAGCTTGTGGGAGAAAGAAGGCCAAAACAGACCCCCATGAGGTCTGTATCATCTGTCTTCCAGACAGTCAAGTTCCTGAGTCATGTCAACACTGCAGGAACTTCACCAAGCGTACCCTGAGAGACCGGGAGAAGATTTGTCTCCATGGCACAGAGGAGCGGAGAAGGATTCAGTCTGAAGGTGGGACCTCAGGACTTGGAGGGGGTAGAACCTCTACCATGTCTCTGTTAACAACTTCCACAGAGCGTCCCAGGAAGAGGGAAACACGGAGACGACATCGGTCCCGGTCGACATCGACGTAGAGGAGAGGTATGGCGCCGATATGCTCGCCGTCGATTCAAGACACGACGTCGAGCAAGCGCCGGAGGACGACGTCGAAGACTCCAAGTAGGTCTCCGTCAGCGAAGATCGACGTCGAGGCGTACACCATACAAGTCGACGTCGAAGCGGTCACGGAGATCGACGTCAAGGCATGGACGCCGATCGGCGTCGAGCCGAGCACGGAGCTCGCCATCGAGGCACCGAAGATCGCCCTCGAGGCACACTGGAAGCTCGACGTCGAGGCACTCCCGCACATCAAAGCGCCATCGACACTCACCATCGACGAGCAGGTCGACGTCGAGGCATTCGACGTCAAAGTCTTTTTCTCCATCTTCCAGACTTGAGGAGTCCAGGAAAAAGAGGAGGCGCATCCATTCATCACCAGACTCTGAATATTCGAGGACATATTCTCCATCGTTGCAGCATTCACCAGCGCTGCCTGTGTCTAATCCTCCTCCGCCTCCTCCTCCTCCGCCTCCTCCTCCTCCGCCTCCTCCTCCTCCACCACCTCCTCCTCCTCTGCCTCCACCACCTCCAGTAACGCTACGGAGGTCAAGGTCTAGATCACGCCATCGCTCTAGACATCGCCATCGTCGCTCCTCTACTTCGTCCCAAAGGTCTCGTCACCGTTGTCACCATCATTCGAGATCAAGATCTTCTACTCCTACAGGTCAACACTCACCAACATTGACTGACTCTCCACCTCCACGAATATCACCGGTGGATGATATCTCGACTTTCCAAGAAGTCTTAATAAGGGGTGCTACAAAACTGAATATCCCCTTATCCATGCCCACTCCGACAACATCGGTTATTTTTTAAACACTTCAGCAAAAATCTATCGCTAGACCCTTGTTGCCTCTGGTGCCAGGCCTCCTGGAACCGGCCATGGAGCTCTTCCTCACTCCAGCATCAATAAAAACAGCTCCTTCGAGACTTCAAAAAACGTATCGACCTCCAGAGCAGGATCCAGCTTTTCTCCGCTCTGACCCAGGACCAGATTCTGTAATTGTGGTAGCGGCTAGGAAGCAACATGCCACTTCTCCTTCATCCACAGTCCCTCCGGATAAAGAAAGCCGCAGACTGGACTCTGTGGGCCGCAAGATGTGCGGAACAGCTGCAATGACCATGAAGGCAGCTAGCGCCACTGCCTTGCTAGGTAGGTATGATAGAGCCCTTCGGGAGTCCTTAAACCAATTTCTGGACCATCTGCCCAAGGACAAGAGGGAGGACTTTATGGAAACCCTCAACGAAGGCCTGATGGTCTCCAACCAGGTGATCAGTGCGGCAGCGGACTCTTCACTACTAGCCGCTTACGAGTACTGCCACGGGATAGGTCTCCGACAGCAATCGTGGCTGCGTCTCACTTCTCTCAAGCCAGAGGCGCAGCAAAGAATTTTAAACTTGCCCTTCTCAGGCTCCACTCTCTTTGGATCCCTCGCGGATGAAGAGATGACGCGCATGAAAGCGGAGATGGAGACCCTAAAGGCTGTGGGCCTGGAAAGGCCTAGAGAACAGAGAAAATCTTTCCGGCCTTACCAGCGACTGTTCTCTTCCCAGAGAGGTCACTCTTCCTCATGGTACCAGGGTCGACAGCAGGGTGTCCCTCAGTCACACCAGCAACGACCTTACCAGTCGTATCAGCGACGCCAACCAAGAGGAAGATCCTCCCAGCAACACCCTCAAGGGGGTAAACAGCCTGCTGGGCCAAAGCCCTGAGTCGTTACTTCCACCTCCTCTGTTCCCCACTCCAGTGGGGGGAAGCATATGTCATTACCCGATAGAGTGGCAAAACAAAAGAAAAGACTCCTGGGTGCTGAATATTGTGCGCAATGGATATTGCCTGCGGTTCATCAGTCCTCCGCCATCCATTCCTCTGAAGCCAACTACCTTCCAGCTTCCTCTCTTACAAGCAAAGGTCAACATCCTTTTACAGAAATTGGCGGTGGAACCAGTTCCTCACCAGCAACGAGAACACTATTAATGTAATAAAAATGAGTAGAAAATGAGGTTAAAACCTGAGTCTGACACCTCTCCGTTCTTGGCACTGATTTTGCTACCTCTGAGGCCAGGGGTCGCAAAGGCAGTGCCAGGAGTAGCAAGGGGCAAGCTGGGTGTCACAACTGCAACCCCTGGCGACCCCTAAATGACGTCCATAGGAAAGGCCTTCCACCGGGGGGGGAGGGTATGGAGGGGGTTATGGACTTATAAAAGGGTTATACATAGGGAGATGTTATATTAGGAATCTTGAAGCCAGGAGTACATCTCTGCATCTTTGTTTAGACCTGATTTGTTCCAAGTCTCAGAATAAGTTCACTTTCGCATTGTCTCATTTTTAGTTCTCTATTGCTCTCTCTGGAATGTATTGGGGTATGTTCCAATCCTAAGAAAGGGAAGTTCTTGTTGTGTTGATGATGTATTTGAAAGTATTTGGTTAGTGGTAAAACTATGTCTGATTTTTGGATATTTCTGTAATGTTCCTGTATCCTTGTTCTTGGCGGTCTGATTGTGCTGCCGCTGTAGATTTTATCACTGGGGCATTGCATCATGTAGACCTAATAAGTGCTGTTGCAGTTAATTCAGTCTTTTATTTTTAGTGTGACACTGGGTTCTGGTGAGAATTCCTTTATTTTGTTTATGCCTAGTTTGCAGACCAAGTAAGGCAGGTATAACTTCCTGTTGGTTTGTCCAAGAAGGTTTCCCTCCAGTCAACAAATTCTGATTGACATAGCAGTTGTTTCAAATTTTCTGCTCTGCCAAATCCTGTTTATAGGTTGGCTGTTAAGTTGGTGTTTACTGAAGGGTTGTTGGTTAGCAGGTACCAATACCATTTGAGGATTTTCCTAATGTGGTGATGTCCATTATGAAAATTGGTGAGGAAACAAATATTGGTAGCGGTTTTTTTATTTATCTTTTCGGTTACTTGAGTTGATCAGTTTCTTATGGGATTTGTTCAGGATTTGTGTTGCCGTATTTTCAGAGCACTTTGTTTGTAACCTCTTCCTTCAAGGTGATCAATGTGTTATATGTTTTTTCCTAAATATACCTCCTCTTCGATGTAGTTCAATTTGATGAGTTGTAGTTCTCTTTTTGGAGTGATTTTAAGGGTGCTTAGCGGATGGCAGCTGTCACTTATTAATATAGAATTTGTTGCAGCTTCTTTACTGTATAGTTAGCTATATAGTTTGTGATCCTTGATGTAGATAGTAGGATCCATCTGTTTGGTAGATAAGCTGGATGTTGTGTGGATACTCCATCTGTTATTGGTTGTCATCTACTTGTATTTCTTTAGAGTTGATTAGGGTCCTTGCCAGTATGCCGTCAATGTACTGATCCCAGAAAATGACATGTTGTATATAGTTTGTGAACTAGTTATCCCTAAGCCAGAATTTTAGATTTGATTATTTGATTAATATTTGTATAGCGCGACGAATGCCAGAAGGCATCTTGGCGCTGGCGTCTACCATTACAGAACTTCTAAAAACAAACGATAAACCTTACAAAGAAAAAAAAGCCAAGTTTTTAGAGGCTTTCTGAAAATTAACAAATAAGATTGGGATCTTAGTGACAGCGGCATTTGATTCCACAACAAAGATGTGCCATGAATAAAACTCTTGCCACCCCAAGAGGTTTTAATGATCCTAGGAACCTGCATAGTCTTGGCTGTAGCTGATCGGAAACCTCTTCTAGGAGAGTACCACAAAAAAAATGTCTTCAGGTACTCTGGACCTATTCCATATAGGGCCTTGTGTGCAATACAGAGTGCTTTAAACTGTTTTCATAGGAAGCCAATGGAGCTCCTTTAGCCCCTTTGAACCTGATTCATATTTTCTGATGTTTTTCAGAAGACAGAGTTCTGCAAACTGCAGCTTCTGGAGTTTCTTAATTAAACCTTGCTGCATACCCAGATATACAGCATTACTGTAATCCTTTCGTGTTAACACTAAGGAGACAACTACTGTTGTCTGAAGATCAGATTAGATGAAAGGCAAAACTTTTTTCAGTATCTTTAAAAGATAAAAACAGGAAGAAATGAGCTGATTCGTCTGGTCTGTAAACATGATTTTTGAGTCAAAAACTACTCATACGTTTTTACTTTAGTGACTGGAGTTGAGTAAGGAACAAGCATGGATGGCCACCATGAGGATTTCCGGAATTATAAATTTGACCCAAAGAGGAGTACCTCCATCTTATCAGAATTCAATTTAAGCACTGGCTATTCATCCAGCTAACAATCGCTGTCAGACAGTTTTTAAACCTGAGGGCAACCTCCTCTACGTTTCTGGTAACAGAAACAACTATTTGCGTGTCATCCGCATAAGATATTGTATTAAAGCCAAAAGATCTGAATAATTCGGCCAGCGGAGCCACATAAATGTTGAACAATGTAGGGCTCAGTGAGGACCCTTGTAGGACCCCACACGGCAAGGAGAAGGAGCTGGAGGTAAAGTTTCCAAAAGAGACTGACTGCACCCTGTTGCTAAGAAAAGACACCAGGAGATTGAAGGTTGCACCTTCAATACCATTCTCAACTAAGCATTGTTTCAAGACCCTATGGCTGACCGTGTCAAAAGATGCAAATAGGTCCAAAAGGTACCCCGCAGACTTTCCACCACACCTATCATTATGCATGCATACGGAGGCGCAAATTTAGCTCTCATCTCCTTTTCCTGTATTTGGAGTAGTTGCCCTGGTTAAAGCTGAAAATTGTATTTGTGAGGCAAAAACTGAGCATGTCCAAGACCATGATGTTAGATTCCAGAAAACGTGCTGGATTAGTTGCTTCTTCATTTTTAGCTGTATTTATGTCACCTGTATTTCTGATTGTGGTATACTGGCTCACAACTTCAATGATGGCTAGGAAGGATCTAGTCGTCTTGCCAGTCTGTTATTCAATATCCTGAGGATGTCCTTAGTGCCCTTGATTCAGGAAGGAAGATCTTTCATCAAGTTTTGTAAAGGGTGGTCAAAGTAATCTCCTATATGTGAGCAAAGTGAATTTATCCCGGCTACATTGGGACATACGGGTGGTGGAAGACCTTTTTTATGTATTTTGAGAAGCAAATAGAAAGTGGTCATAATTTGTTGCTCAATGTATAGGTATTTTTTTTGCCTCCAGGGTAAGGAGGCTCTTATTGTGCCATTCATTCAGTATGGTTCTGAGTCTTATTTGAATTTCTTTGGTGAGGTTATTGGTAAGTTTTTAGTAGCAATTTTTGCCTGAGAGATTTTTTTCTGCCTCCATAATGTAGTCCTCTAAATGTAACAGAACTACATTCCTGCCTTTGGCATCCTTTTTCATCACTATTTATGAATTGGTGAGTCTTGATTGCTGGTTTTTCCATCCTGTTGATATTGCTAAGTAGGAATTTGGCTTTCTTTTTTTACTTTTTAAATTTCTCTTCAAGGTCCTGTGTTTCTGCTGTATGAAATAGATCAATCATGTTACCTGCTGGTAATCGGAGAGTAAAGACTGATGCAGTGGAAATAATGTCTGTCATTGTGAGGAAATGGTGTGTATTAAAAGCTGTGGTTGTGCAACCTCAACATGCAATACCCTTACCAACCCCTTTAGGACCAGTAGGTTGTGTTTGCTAAAACTTCAGATCAACCCTGGGTAGCTGTGGCTCTGAGCAGCAAGGCTTAAACAAAGGAACACGTGTAAAGCATTTAAACAGCATCAAACTAATCGAAGAAGAAATCAACAAGACACCAAAGATATCTGACACCAATTTATCAACATAGACTGTATATTTTTGTATTTTTAGACACCACAATGAAAACAATTCACTGGAGAGTTCCAGAGATGTAGAATTTACAAGGTATAGTACATCTGATTATTTCATTCAACTGCGAACAAGCATTGGCAGATTCCACAAATTTGACACTTAGAAACGTTTTCACCAAAAACTTTGGACTAGTTGGAATGTGGTCACTTTGAGTCACTTTAGAGGACCAACTCCAGTAGGAAGCCAGTCAATGGGACCAGCAAGATCCTCAGAGACAGTTACCTCAGTAGGGGAAGCAGTCCTTAGTCAGTTCAAGGCACTTGTATCCGTTAAAGGGCTTTCCTATGGAAGTGATCCTGATGCAAGGGATGAAGGATGCTGAAGATGCTTCAAGGGTGCTGCGAATGTGATGGGGTCGATAAGGGTCTTGCTTCGACTACTCCTCAATCCACAAAGGGGGTGAGGCGGCCCTGGTCACAGGGTTGACATCCCTCAAAGTCCTCTCGGTGCTGGCAGGAGTCCAGTCTCCATTGGACTACTGGTCACCCAGTATCGCGGTGAGAGGCCAGTCCTTCCTGGGTCGATAACTTGTCTTCTGGGTCCCAGCTGCACTTTGACAAAACTACCAGGCTCAGCGATCTCGGGTGCAACTTTGTGTCGGGTCCTGGTCCCTGGTGTTCTACTGCAGGGGCTATCAACTTGCCCCAGTAGGTTTCTGAGTTGCGGTGCCCCTGTGCTGTGAACAGAAGACCAGCTCACTGACCCTTGGAGTATCTTGGCTTTGGCTGGGCTCTGGAGATGACTTCTCCTTGAGCTGGGCACAGCAGGCACAGTCTGTCTCCTTTGCTAGCCACAAGATTCAGCAGGTGCAGTCCATGCGGGGGCAGCCTCTCTTTGCTGGTTCCACTGTGCAGCAGAGCAGTCCTTCTTCGGTCCTTCTTCCAGTCCAGTTGAGATTTGAGTTCAGGGTGCCAGGGGTGCCCTACTAATGCTCAGAAAATGACCTCCAGGTAGGATGCAGTTGGTAGCCAATGGGCTACCAAGTTCCCTCCCACCTGACGACCACTTCCTGTGAAGTGTGGCATCTGGGCATCCGATAATGCGCCATTCTGCCCACTCCCAATATGGCAGAACCCTCTCCTGGTGTTTGGAACTCCATAGCCCAACCCAGAGGTGTGGCTACACGCCCCTGGAAAACCAGTTTGTCAACTGGTTTCTCCTCTCCTGTCCCAAGTGCCAGCTAGTCTGCCTGAACAATGGAGCAGCCCCACTCCAAAGTATTACCCAATTACCCTTCAAAGGTGGCTACCCCTCTGAAGCTCACCTTTTGGGCCAACACCTGTGTGGCTTCCTGCAGGAGGAAGGTGACACCTCCTTCCAGAGCAGGCCCCTATTGTCTCCTTTCCTGGGAGTCGTTAGCATGTCTCCCCAAGAGGGCAGAAAGCTGTCTCAGCTACAGGACCCCGGGTGCAACCGATATAGGCATAAGGGACTGAAGGCAACAAAGAGGCAACTTTTCTAAAGTTGCACACTGTAACTTGTTACATTCATTTCAAACTGAGAATCAAGTTGGGCTTAATGTAACAAGTTGTTTGATACCTTGGATAACCCACTTTGGCCGCACCATTCCAGAGTTAGCACAGCTGAGGGGTCAGTGTGTAACTCTGCACTCGCCATTTGGGGGGACCAAGTTTTTCCATAGTAAAAATTACAGTTTACCAATTTTACTACCAGAGCATGTGAAATACATGTTCTGCCCACGAGATATGTTGCACCCTGCCTTAGGGCTTACAAGTCCTGCCATTGGGAAAATGTACCCTTATATCAGGGGGGAATTCTGGCTTTGCCATTGCTTTAAATGGTTAAGACAGGCCAACAGTTAAATTGCTCTTCCAGCCTGCACATGGCAGGCTGGTGAGTCTCATTTTACTCGTGTCCTACCCAGGGTGGCACAACCAGTGCTGTAATCCCTGGGGGGGGACCTCTAGCTTACATGCCCTGGGTACCATTTACTAGGGACTGGACAATTGGGTAGAAGCCAATTCGCCATATCAGTTTAAAGGTAAGGGCACAGGCACTGGGTTTTGGTTAGCAGGCCTCGGTGCACTATCAGAGTCAAAAAACCAGCAGCATCAGTCCAAACACTTGGGGTGACCATACCAAAAGAGGCATTTCCTTACAGTCATGGTGTGTGAGGTATTGATCCCTAGCTCTTGAGTGGTTGTTAGGGGCGATGAGTATGATGCTTTAGGTCTCTGACCGATAGTGAGCTGGTGACGGTTTGAGTATTCACAACTGCGCGATTTGGTTTATCACTCTAAAGGGATGTTAATTTGAGTTTTTGCTTGAATTTAAAAAGTCCTATTTGTGTTCTGGTCAGATCCCAAAAGGCAAAAAGAAAGCCACAAGATTGATAATTTTGCTCTGATGTTCTGCAAAATCTGTATGGGAAATATTGACCATTAATTGGTTTGATTTGTGGTCTCACTTTTGAGTAATTTATACTTTTGTTTTTGCTCAAGTTCTGTTTATTGAATTTTCACCAAAGGGAGGAACAACAGTACAGTACAGGTGCCATTGCAAGGGTAGGTGACATCAAATAAGCAGATACAGTACAGCGACAGCACAGATACATGACGCTGCCATGACTATTTAGAGAACTAAGCGGCATAGTTGAATCCCTGGAAAGGCAATGTAAGGAGACGCTGTGTTAGGTCCAAGTGACAGTCCAGGCGAATGGAGGGAGACTGTTTAAAGGTAGGGGGGACGAACCAGGAGTGGATAACAGGGAAAATGGGGAGTGCTGTTTATCAGTGCGTTCCAGCGTGACAATATCGTCCGTAAGCTTGGCTTCGAGAAGGCACGCCTCTCGAGTCCTAGCTATGGAGATGGAAGTCAGCACTCTGCGTATGGTTGCTTTGAAGCCATCCCATAGAACATGAGGGGAAGTGTCAGGTAGTGAGTAAATCGTGAAGTATTCTGTGATGGCGTCCTGTACCGCCGCCCTATCGACTGTGTCTCTTGAAAGTTGGGGCGAGAGGTGCCATCACTGGGACGCGTGTGGTAGGGCAACGCGAGGTGTCCATGTAAGCTTAATGTGAGTGTGGTCCGAGATAGAAATGTCAGTATGGCTGTGCAGAGACAAGTGCGGACAGCAGGAAGGAGGAAACAATAATAATAATTGATGCCGGAGTACGACAGATGCACATGTGAGTAGAAGGAAAAGTCCTTTGTGTCTGGGTGGAGGTACCGCCAGGCGTCGACCAGGCCTGCGTCACAAAGTTATTTTTTGAGTGTCCCTGACATCGCCCCTGTGCCCTGGATATGGAGCATATTTTATATCAAGCATGGGGTCCCAACTCAGATTCAAGTCGTCGACCATGATAATGTCCCCCCCACAGGGCCTAGCTGGTCCGCTAGAATGCAGCGTATGAATGTGTCTTGTGTTTGAATAGACGTGTATAGGTTAAGGAGTGTCATGGTATCTCTCCCCCTTTCCACCATAAGAGTGAGATATCTCCCATCTGGATCCCTGGTTAGTTTAAGAACTTTTGTGTAAACACCTCCCTTACTGAGTATGCCGACACCCAGAGTCTTAATGGTTGTGTAGGCCCAGTGTTGGTGCGGGTATTTGGGGTGGGCCATTCGGGGACAGTCCGCGTGAAGGAGATGGGTCTCCTGTAAGAAAATAATGTCAGGGTTATGTTGTAAAACATAGTGCCACACTTGTCGCCGTTTGTTAGGGGAGTTAAGCCTGCGGACATGTAAATTACACTTTTGAGTAAGTTTACTACTTTTTGGTTATTCACAAAATCAGGGTGTAAGTTACACTTTTGAAGTAAATTTGCACTCAGATTTTGTGAATAGCCCAATAAGGAGTAAACTACTCAAAACTGTATGGCCCCCAGGTGCTTCAATATTCTGGAGACTTGGAAGTTACACATTTAGAGTAAATTTACTCTTGGATTTTGTGAATAGCCTCAACAGTGTAACTTACGCAAAAGTGTAAGTTAGCTTTGTATATCAGAAACAGTGTATTTAAGAAAGGGGATCGCTTTGTAACCCCCCCCCTCCTCCCCCTTGTCAATGGAACACTGCTGATAACACATCATTGTCGACCGGGGGCAATAAAAACTAAATCACACCTGGTTCCCTATTCTTAACACCAAAGTTGAGGATCTGCTCACCTGATGTCAGCTCTGCAAACCCTCAGCCAGTGCTGAACCCCAAGAATCAATTGCCAGTGAAGGGAAATGGTAAGAACCATGCACCAAAATGCTGCTTAACACCGGATTGCTGATACTTGAAATTATCAAAACATGCACCAAGAACCCAATGCTGGAAGTGGTGGAGTCCACGTCTTTTGTTCCCAAACTTGAGAATGTGTAGGTCATGCATGGCCTATGAGTAGAAATCACAAGTGACATAGTTCACCATTCCAGGGAACCAAGTTTAGGAATACCTACCGAAGCGCATATAAATCATAGGCGAATTACGCGCAGTGGGCAAAGGCCAATGGTGAGGGAGAACGCTTCATAGAATCTTGGAAAAAAAAACATTCAAGTTGGGGTCGAACAGCAAACTGTAATGGAACGGGCCATACCGAATGTTTTCGGTGTTTTCATGAAAGTGCCCTCTGTAGCACCACATATGTGTGCTTGCGGTTTGGGTGACCACTGAAAGTTGCAAACCCTGCAGCTTCAGAATGATCACCAACCATCACCTTGGCTGATGAAAGTGAAAAACGACTGAGGCTAGAAAGAGGAAGAGAACCCTCCACTCAGCAATTGATGTTGTTATCAAGTGTTGGTTTAGGACTACAGCCGGGAGGAAAATTCAGGATGTTGTTTGAGTGCGCCCACAAGAAAGGAGTGAAAAGGAAGGGTATCATGTTCACAGCTGTGAAAGAGGAAGAAAGAGTAACCGCAAATGTGGTGTTACTAAAATGTCTGGGGGGCCGACCCACACCAGAGACTGGAGTTCAAGGCTTTGGAAAAGGGAAGGGACCCTATGTACAAGGATAATTGCATGAACCATTAAAATATAACAGATCAGAATCATGAAGATGGAGCTAAAGTATGTGAAATTGGTCCAGTCAGGAAACCTCTCCCAGTGAGGAAATAGTGTGTGAGCGGGGATGCTTTGGGTAGTACTTACTTCGTCCCCACCCTTGCCCCTCTCAGATACTATAAGACTGTGAATTCTGTTCAGAATGACACCCTTATTGTTCTGCGTAGCAGGTGTGTGGTTGGGTATTTCTGGTAGTTCTTGTTCTACTTGATGATTTAGGGAGGCATTTATGAATCATTTGCATCTGACATAAGAAGGTGAGCACCGATGCTGCAACCGCAGTACCCCAGCCGAGCACGGTTGCAAGGTGAGTATAAGTAGAGAAGTTGTTGCACATGGGTTGCAATCCATGTCGGAACATTGTGTGATTGTCCATTATGTGAAATTATAAGCTCATTGTAGGAAATAACAAATAGCTGAAGGGTAGCTGTTGCCCAAGCAGTCTGATGGCAGAAGTCTGATAGTGATAGTTTAGTGCTAAATGGCAGTTCAGGCATGCAGATTGGGGCAGGGGGTGGTAAACCAGGGGATGAGGGATTCAAATGTAAGAGGTTAGGTGGTAGCAGAAGACAACAGTATCAGAAGGCATATTTTGACGCATGAGTTCCCGAATACAGGGCCAGCTTTGTTTCCTCATTCAGTTATTTATTAAATATAGCTTGACAGCAAGCTGTTGGCAAACCCTATTGTTTTCAATATACATACCCCCTTTCAGCTGCTGACACATTTAGGTTAGCCCCTTTCAGGCATTAATTTGAAACTTACCAATCAGTACCTCCTTGCCACGATCCTTTAAACCGCTGAAGTGGACATTGGCTTCTGCCAGACATCGAGAATGGTCTCTGTCAGCGCCTCATTGAAGAGAAATAAAGGCTCTGAAATAGAGGAAGGGGAATGGAGCACCTCTGTCAGAATATTAGAACTCAACTCAGCTGTAGGGAGAGGCAACTCCAAGAGGTGTGCAGCCTTTCTGATTACAGCATGATAAGTGGTCACCTCCTGTGTCGGCAAGCCTTTTGGTGATGAAAGCTCCCACTCAGGAGAGGTGTCCAGGCCACTAGCCTCCTGCAAACCCTCAAAATCCGGGTCAGGATCTACAATCTCTCCTTCTTCAGCCCCTTCATGTTCCTCCTGGTACTCTTCTTCCTGCAACAGCCTTTTAGCCTCTCTCCAAGACCTCATCCTCAGAACCAGTGTCGGCGGCGCCAGACGCAGCGCCAGAGACCTCAGGATCGGCGTCGAAGGGATGTCCACAGGAACAGGAGTTGAAGCCGATCGAGGTGAAGTCGGCGCCGGTTCGGAACCAGACGGCACCAGGGATGCACCATCTAGAGGAGCTCAACCCTCCAAGGATTGCAATGGCGTCGAAAATCACGGCGTCAGAAGAGGCCAACTCCCTGGAGCCATAGGCATGAAAGGCATGAGTGGTGCCTGGGGAAAGTGAGGTGACCAGCCTCCCAGGTAATATGCCAACGGACCCATGGGGCAAACAGGCACACCAGTAGGGTTTGCCACTCTGGCGAACAAGATAAACATTGCATTTAAAAAATGCGACAGAGCCTATCCCAGAGCAGGGAAAGCAGGATACGTCTGATCCAGTACCACAGGCTCTGGAGCCATTTGGGGAGGCACTAAATTCGGCTCTGGTTGCGACGCCGGAGAACCCGGAGCCAGAGGTGGAATGGTTGACTTTGGCAACGGTGGAGGCGTTGCATCTCTCGGAGCCAGAGGAGTCACTGCTCTCAGGGTCGGAGACGGGGCCGGACTCACCCCCGGTGACACAGTCGGAGAGATCTCATCCCTGCAATGACGTCTGGGATTCGGGGACACCGACTTCGGAGTCGCATCCTTCGAAGAGCGACACAGAGAACCATGGTGCCGCTTCTTCTTCTGTTTCTTCGAAGACCTCGAAGTGTGCGGAGTCGGCGACTTCGAGCGGGTCCTTGACCTCCTGTGACTGCTCTTCTGCTTCTTCGCCTAGGCCAGGAATAATTTGGCCTCCCTCTCCTTCAGCGCCTTTGGATTCATGCGCTTGCATGAAGTGCATGTCCCTATGTCGTGGTCCTACGAGAGACACCACAAACAGTCTTCATGGGGGTCAGTGGTGGACATCTGGCCCCCACATTCTCTGCATGGCTTGAAACCCAACTTCCTCGGAGTAGCCATCTTTCGACAGCTACAAAGTTTTGACAATAGCAACAAAGAAAATTCCAGAAATGGAGAGCCTGATGAAAAAAAAGTTACACGTCGACGGCATGGAAAAAAAGGAAACTGACGTCAGCACGTCGACGAGGTCTTCTTCAGGCTCCGATGACATCACACGGAGTTGCATGCAGAGTTGTTCCATTGTGACATCCTCGTCGACGTGGGAGAGCTGAGGAGAAATGTTTCTGTGGAATGCTGCGCATTGGGTAATTCAAAAGGTGAGGAATCCACAGGCAGATACTGTATCCACCAGAAAAAGCCTTACCGAAGGTAAGTAACTTATTCTTTAGTGCTTAGGGGATCTAATAATAAAATAGAAGAACCTTTTGTCTTTACCTACCAATATTTTTATACCTACATTTTCAACATCTTTGTATTAATAATCAATATTTGCACACTTTGACAGTTTCTGTGGATTTTGCTGCTAATTTCACATTTACTCCACTTTTTTTTTCAGAACTTTAAAATGTTAGCCACTACTTTTTAAATTTCTTGTAGCTCGGACACCATGCAGCTACACACTGGGCACCATTCCACTATGGCGCTATCTTGATGCACCTGCAACCCATAATACAATCATTTTCCTGGGTCGCACTTTAAACTTTGTGGGTTGAAATCTTTATGGCTTTAAGTGAGATGAAAAAAAAAGAGAGAGGGGGGTCTCTAAAAAGGGTGTGGCCTACTTAATTATATATAATAATAATACATTTCTGTAATTTCCATGGTTTGCCACCTGACCAGTATTTTGGTGCCTCTCTGAGCTTTAACAACATAACACAACAACTGGCATACATCTGATACCAGCCAGGACTATTACCTTTGTCAATCACTGTTAGCTGTTAAAAGATTAATAAGTAACAATGATTTGATTTTTGAATTAATATTAAAGATGTTTTCATTCGGAAATTCTAAGACTGTGACTTAAAAATTACTGAGGCCTATGGAAGGGATAGTGGTCTTTCCAGTGTCTTAATCACTCCCATTATGTTCACTCTATTTTAGACATATACGCCCTTTTTCTCTCCGCAACTCCTATCTTACACTTCATCTCGTCTGCAGTCAACTGTAGCCTAATCCTTTTACATTCATGTATGACATAATTTCTATGGGTCTTGTCTGTCATCCAGTACTGCACCTGCCAGTAAACCAGCCATCACCCACTGAACAGCCATGGAATAACTGAAGAGATCTCCTTTCTGAACAGAGTCTCCCCAGAAATACCCGCTGTGATCTCCCTTCTCAATGCGGAGAAGGCTTTTGATTATTTAGAATGGCCCTTTCTCCATGCAAAGCTGCAGAAGCTTGGGATTCCCACTGGGTTTATTGCTCTCATATCTCTCCTATAGTCAGACCTTACAGCCTGCATACTTGTAAAAGGATCGCTTTCTGAGCCCTGCGCCATATCCAGTGGCATCAGGCAGGAGTGTCCTCTTTCTTCCCTATTGTTCATTATAGCCATGGACCCTAAGGTTCACCACCTCCAAAAAACCCACTTGCATAGTGGCCTCCATTTTAAATCTGGTCCACTCCTCATTTCTATGTACGCCGACGATATTTTATTATTTGTTCGGCATCCCTCGGTCAACTTAGCCCCCTTAGTGCAGGAAATCACTCGGTTTGGCGGCCTTTCTGGTCTGCACATTAATTGGGCGAAGTCTGAACTCTTCCCTCTTATAGATGTCACCATCCCTCCCCCGTGAATATCGCCTTACATGGTGTGCGGATACTACTAAATATTTGGACGTCATTTTGCATAGGGAAAAAGAACAAGTGATTTGTCTTAACTACGGTCCTGCCGCCAATAGACTTGCGGCCCAAATAGAGCGCTGTATTCAGCTTCCTCTCTATATGGCAGGCCATATTGTCATTATTAAAATGGTTGTCCTCCCCCATTTTTTGAATGAAGAAAACACTGAAAAAAGAGAATCTACAATGAACAACAATGGTGCTCTTTGGAAATAGCGTGATCACACGGTGCAAGTGAAAAGAGTGAAAGAAATCATAAAAAGTGATCATCCACAAGGCAATAGGCAAAATTGAGTGCAGGGTCAATACAAGCAATGGATGAAATTATGGGTAGCCAAATAAGTCCAACTGATTCATTGATGTCTCCTGCAGAACCAATGTCTTAATGTTTATGCCTTTATGCCCTTTTCATGTTTACAGCGTTTCGACCCGGAAGCTATTTAAAGGGTCATCATCAAGAAAAAGACTCAGTCAAAGAGCGAAAGTAGATCCTAGAGAAGCAGGCCAACAGTCCAGAGGGAGTTCTCTTGAGACCCGTCCTCCCCACCTACTGAGGAGATTCAGGGTCTCATATATGAGAAGTGACGCATCGCTGCGTGAAAGCAGCGATGCAACACTTCTCAGTGCACCCTCCTTGCGACACCTAGGATGCGTCATATTTACTGTACGACGCGTCATGTCGCAAGGAGTTACAGATACGTCAGTATTACTGACGTATCTGTTGGCGCAAAAGTGGCGCATTGCTGGAGCTGTGTCGGAAGCGTGACGCAACTCCAGCCATGTTCCTTTCACATAGGGCAAGCTCCATGTGAAAGGGCCTGCGTCACCCTTACGCCTGCCATGAGGCAGGCGTAAGGTTTTGACACATTGGTGTCCTAGAAGTGGCGCAGAGAAATCTCATAGATTTCACTGCGCCACTCCTACGACCCGTTCTTGTGGGGGAACTCCCACCCTGCATACATTATACCTGACGCAGGTATAATGTAGCACAGGGGTTTACGAAGTGACGCATCTGCCTAGATGCGTCACTTCATAAATATGGCGCAACATGGCTCATTATTTACGTCGCCACTGCGTCACTAAAACAGCGGCGCAAAAGTGACGCAGGCCTTCATAAATAAGGGCCCTCACAGCTACGTTTTCGGATTGGCGCTGCATCATCGTTGAACCTCGCAGTCGAGACCTGCGTCATTGTTGAATCGGCAATACGTCACCATTGAAGGGCACTGTGTCGATTCCGATCTGCGCAAAGGGGTCGCTGCATCGATTTTTGCTGAAAACCGCTACAGAACCCACTTCTGAAAGCCCAGGACTGGAGGGGGCACCTCAGGCAAGGGTAGGACTCTCAGATGGCAGAGGAGCACCAACAGAGTTGCAAGAAGTCTTTTGTGACCCTGAGACTTCAGGGAACAGGAGGCAAGCCAACAAGCCATTGGAGAAACTTGGGTTCAAGGATGTATAGAACAGGTCCAGCCCTTCTCACTCCTATGCAAAAAGCAGTAGGCCAACATATCAGAGCAAGTAGCAAAGTGGTAATCCCTCCTACAGCACAGCAATCAGCAGGCATCAGGCCAACACAGCAATGTAGGTAGCAAAGTGCCAGTCCCCCCTACAGCACAGCAGCTCTTCTTCCAGGCAGAATGTTCTTGGTTTCAGCAAAGTTCTGATTTGGTGGTGTCAGGGGTCCAGTACCAATACCCAAATTTGCCTTTGAAGAGGGGAGACATCAAAGAGGTCTTTAAAGATCACAAGGTCCTTGCCTTTCCTTGCCCTGATACCATACTCACTGCTGGGGAGTATGCAGCTCTTTGTGTGGGGACAGGCACAGCCCTATTCAGGTGCAAGTGTCAGCTCCTCCCTCCCAATCTACCTCAGGAAGCCCCATCAGCCTGGTGATGGCCCATCAGGATGCAAATGTCACACCCCAGCTCCATTTGTATGACTGTCTTGAGGAAATGCACAAAGCCCAACTGTCACCCAACCCAGATGTGTATTCAGAGACAGACAGAGGCACAGAATTGTTAAAGTAATAAAATGTCCACTTTCTAAAAGTGGCATTTTCAAACTTTCAATTTAAAATCCGACTTCACCATAGGTTGCAATTTTAACTTGTGAGTCTAGAGACACTAAACTCAAAATTTCCATCTCTTCACAATTGGAAATTACACTTAAAAGATGTTTTAAGCCAATCCCAATGTTAACTTATGGGAGAAATAGGCCTAGCAGTAGTGAAAAACGAATTTAGCAGTTTTTCATTACCAGGACATGTAAAAGTCAAATGTACATGTCCTACTTTTTAAATAAACTGCACCCTGCCCATACGGCTGCCTAGGGCCTACCTTAGGGGTTTCTTATATTCAATAAAAGGGAAGGTTTGGGCCTGGCAAGTAGGTTAACTTAGCAAACACAAAAAGATGATGGACAGGGTGCTGAATCTTTTCAGACACTGACCCCCAGTCACAGATCTGGGTTTAATCCATCATAATTTTTCTGCTCACTAAGCCACCCCAGTTTGGACCCAGCCATAGGGAAATCAGTCTTGACCCTGTGCCTCATGGGAACAGTCCGGCCCAAACTGCCTGGCCAGGTCCTACCTGAACCGGAAACAAGCATCCTGGGACCGGTTTTGGAGTTTAACTCCTCATCAGCCAGGCTACCTTGAATCCAGTGGCAAAGTGAGCAAGGGACCCATGTCTGGTCTGGGCATACCCTGGCCACTTAGGGCGAACATAGCAAACACAATAAGATGATGGACGGAGTGCTGAAACTTTTCAGACACTCACCCCCAGTCACAGATCTGGGTTTAATCCATCAAAATGTTTCTGCTCACTAAGCCACCCCAATTTGGACCCAGCCATATGCAAATCAGTCTTTACCCTGTGCCTCATGGGAACAGTCCAGCCCGAACTGCCTGGCCAGGTCCTACCTGGACCGGAAACAAGCATCCTGAGATTGGTTTTGGAGTTTCACTCCTCATCAGCCAGGCTAGCTTGAATCCAGTGGCAAAGTGAGCAAGGGACCCATGTCTGGGCATACCCCGGCGACTAAGGGCAAACATAGCAAACACAATAAGATGATGGACGGAGTGTTGAAACTTTTCAGACATTCACCCCCAGTCACAGATCTGGGTTTAATCCATCATCATTTTTCTGCTCACTAAGCCACCCCAGTTTGGACCCAGCCATATGCAAATCAGTCTTGACCCTGTGCCTCATGGGAACAGTCCAGCCCGAACTGCCTGGCCAGATCCTACCTGGACCGGAAACAAGCATCCTGGGACCGGTAGGTTAACTTGCCAGGTCGAGATGGCAGTTTAAACCTGCATACACAGGCTCTGCAGTGGCAGGCCTGCTCCATGTTTAAAGGGCCACTAAAATGGGTGGCACAATCAGTGCTGCAGGTCCACTAGTAGCATTTAATTTACAGACCCTGGGTCAATATAGTGCATTTTACTAGGGACTTATAGGTAAATTAAATCTGCAATTGTGGATAAGCCAATATTACCATGTTTTAAGAATAGAGCATATGCACTTTAGCACTGGTTAACAGTAGGAAAGTGCCCAGAGCCTTAGAGCCAACAAAAATGAATTCTGCAAAAAGGGGGAGGAGGTAGGCAAAACGTTTGGGGTGACCCTGTAGATAGGGCCATTTCCAGCACAACCCCCCTCCAGCCTAAAGCCAGGTAAACTAATCAACACCTTGATGGACTTTCCTGCTCAGGGCAATAAAACATGGACAATGGCCCACTATTGCAGGGGCACTTGCCAGTTCTACGCCTCGCTGAACCCAGTTGGATCCCTACTGACCCATGGGGAACCCTAGTAAAGTAAAGTACATTTTTATTCATGTTCGATTAATTAAAATCATTACATGTATAGACCACTGCAAGAAATAAAATAAAATTGTTAGTATAATATACGGAAGGATGTTATGATTTTTAAAAGAGAGTGCAAATTAATTTATTCCACTGGTATTAAAACATGGCTAAAATGCTGGGCAGATAAGATTTTCCACTTTGTGTTTTAAAACGGCAGTGTCCAAAGTTTCAGGGATAAGGGTTTAAAGTGCAGTATGCCTTGTACAAACTCCGTGATCCTCCTGCTGTTGGGGCCCCAACTGCAGACCACAGGTAGCCAGGAAATCCACTGTTGGCTTTTAAAATAAACAGTGCCCGATGTTGCTGGAGTAAGAAATTAAAGTGCACTGTGCCTGCTGCAAACCTATTAATCCTCCTACTGTTTGGGCATGGGCTGCACAGTGGTCTGCTCAGTACAAAGTTACTGCTGCTAGTTTGGTAATCCTTCTACAGTTTGGGGGCCAGCTTCACCTGGCTGGTCTCCACAATATGGTCGAGGTTAACTGATGAGGTTTCCCTGCTCTCAAGTTTAACGATTTCCTTGGATTAGTGGTGATTCTAATTTGGAGATTGTCAGGGCCTGGCCCGCGTGGCCTTATGGTGCTCTTCTCGTAACCCATAAACTTATCAATTCCATATTGAGACAACTCCTATTGGCAGTTAGCGAGGTGCAAGACCTATGCGTTGTGGACATATTCAGTTGTTGCTGCCTCAGCTAGTGACTGGCTAATAATGCTGGTTAGTTTCTCCAATCTGGCTAGGGTCTGGGGGTTATTTTCAGTGAAGCACAGATCAGATGGCTCCCAGCAGCACTTAACGCCTTTCAGCCGAAACAAGGGGAGGAGTAGGCGATGTTGTTCCTCTGCCAGTTTGGGGCAACAACACAATAGATTTTGTCCTCTAGGTTGGCCTAGGCGGGATTGAAGTTAGCAATTGGCAGGGCATTTAACCTCATGTGGAGAATTTCCTTGCAGGCCTGGGCAGAGAGTGCAAGTTGAAAATATGGCTGTGCCTTCCCCGGGCTATATGATTTGTCCAGTGCCTCTGTCAACGGATCATTCCGGAGATTCTCAATGTCTTGTTCAAAAGAAGTTAAAAGCACTTGCCTGTTCACAGCTTTTTCCAGGCTGAGAATGGGATGTCTTGTATAAGCAAGCTTTCTGTCCTGATCTTCAAGGAACTAGTTGCTGATGTCAGCTGTAATTGCCACAGGGATCCTGCTTCATCAAAGATTGCTCTCAAGTGGTGTTTCAGCAAGGATTCAGGGGCCCGCAGGACCCTGAGGTAATACTTTATTAGGTCCCTCTGTCCAGCAAGGTCCGGCTTCCCAAGGCCCAATTCCAACCTTAATCTTGATCTTCTACCCTGCTGAGGAGCAAGTAGAGTTGTCTTGTAGGCCTTAATCTGGGAGTTTGTTAGAAAGGTGTAAAAGGCACCGGGGAAGTCCATCTGGACATAATTAAGGGCTGAAATCAATTTTGCTCTTAATACAGTCAGCATGGGCTCAGCTGTTGAGCTTTGTAGACGATTGCTGAGAAGCTTTAGCAGATGAATGACTGTGAAGCCCTTAGTTTTGAGATGCCTTAGGTGGACAGCAGAGTTGGCCCTTTCTGATAGCCACACCCCAAGCTAATTGTAGGCTGGAGCTGTCATTATTTGGAGATCCCCAAGCTGCCAGTGAGATTGTTTTTTATGCGAGCATTTGCTGAAAACTATGATTTGGGTTTTTTTCTGGTTCACATGCAGATTGTTCGCTAAATTGTAACGGTGAAGTGCGTTGAGGGTTCTCTGTAAGCCTACCCCGCTGCAGTCCATGATGGTGGTGTTATCCGCATACTGCAAGATTGAGACATGCAGCCTGCCCATCCTTGGTGTAACTAAACTGCCTCCTTCCAAGACTGCTCCCATGTCTGCGGTGTAAAGGTTGAAAAGGAGGGGGCCAGCACACAGCCCTGTTTGAGAGCATTGTTGGTAGGCACTCTTGCGGTAACTGTAGTAGGGCAAGTTTTTACCCGGACCCATGTTCCCCTCCAGCTTAAAGCGAGGGTAAACTAATCAACACCTTGATAGACTTCCCTGCTCAGGGCAATAAAACATGGACAATGGCTCACTAATGCAGGGGCACTTGCCAGTTCTATGCCTCGCTAAACCCAGTTGGATTCCTCTGTCTATACTGACGCATGGGGAACCCTTCTCTTCACCTATGGACTCCATCTGTGCAGCACCTAACCTTACTTTGCTCACAGATGCATCCCAGTAAGCAGACAGCACCACCATGGCCAACAGTGTGATGTGACCCGTTCTACCCCTTGGGTCTGACTTCTGTCCCCAACTCAGGGAAAACTCTGACCACAAGGACAACAACCAACAGAGGCCACTGACAGCTGTCAAGGTCAAGAGCCATGCCCCAGGCCATCCAGGGCTCTCTGACTTCTGTGGCCCAGGTGTCTTGCATCCTTTTTCCACTTCACCTCCCACCAGTTATGGGGTGGTTGCCTGAAACCGGTTACTCAGCCCAGGGTCTGCACCATGAGGCTGAACAGGAAACAGGGCAGGTTCTCCCTCACCGTGCTCCTCCATCTGGGTTCCTGTACCCTCCGCTTGTGAGTGGTACCCCCAGAAAACTAAACTGTTAGGGCACCTGTGGCGGCCACCCCTTCCAGTTCCCTTGACACCGGGGGCAACTCATTCCCCAGAATGCAGTCTATGGTCATCTGGAGACTAACTATGACCCTTGTCTGGTTTACCTCCCCACCCCACTCTAGGGACACCAGGGCCATTGGGCGGTAGAAGTCCTGCCCACGGGCTGGAGTTACCCTACACACCTGACCGGTGTACTGCTCTGCGGAAACTAGTTTTTCTACAACCATGGTCTGGCTAGCCCCCGTGTCCCTCAGAGCAGTGACTGGGACCCCATTCACTCCCACCTGGTGGAAGTGACGACTCCCACCCTCAGGGATCACAAACTCACCCTCTGAGTCCACCTCCCAACTAAAGGAGATCATGGCATGGTCTATGATTTGCTCATGAGGACTACTTACATTGGCCACCGCTGTAGAGGTACCACCAGTTAGTGGTTTCCTAGGACAGACGAAATCCCCTGCTTCTGTCTTAGCTGGGAACACTCAAAGCACGGGGTTGGAAATGGGGCTCTCTGGGGCACCACTCACCAGAACCTCCTCCATGTTTCTCAGAAGGGGCATGGGAACCCTTTCCTTCCCCCTTCCCCTGGGACCTGTCAGTATCTCCCTTGACCTCCCCCTCACTATGCTAGGGGGGAACCTGAACCACCCCTTTTGGGGTCACTCCCAGGTACCTTCCTTTGAACCCTGGTTCTGATCCAGCTGCCCGCCTCCTTAGCAAGCTCTCTTGGGTCAGTGAGCTTACTATCAACAAGGTGTTGGTGCAGGTATGGAATTCAAAGACTGAACATATGCTCTGTCGCAAACACATTATACAGCCCCTGATGATTTTTTACCTCACTGACCTTCACCCAATCAGCCAGTGTCTTGCAAAGAGAATCCACACAATCCACCCAGGTCTGCCTATATTTCTCTGGGGTCAAATCAAACGTTCTGATTAGGGCCTCCTTCATGGGGGATACCTCAAGCTATTGCTCCCTTCTAGGGCCAGTATAGTGCCCCTCCCCTCACTGGGAATATGTCTCTAAAGGCTATCCCCCCCAATGTGCCTCAGGGACCTTGTGCATTTGGAGTGCAATTTCATAGGCCTTAAACCATCTTTCTATGTCATCTCCCACCACAAAATCAGACCTCATACCCTTGGGTGCGTGGACCATCTTGTCAGCGGGCACAGAAGAAATGCTACCACTATCACTACTGGACTCCACCTGTCTGGCCATGATGTCTAGCACTCTCATGCTCACTTCCTGAGCCAACATCATCTTCTTCTCCTCCAAGCCGAACCTTTTCCTTTTCTCCTCCTCCTCCTCTATGGCCAGTTGCTTATGTTTTTCCTCAAATTTGAGCTTGACCAGCTCCAATCTGAACTTTTCTCCTCCCTCTTGTCCTCCAGCTCCTCTGGGGACAGTCCTTTGGATGACACACTGCTCCCTGCCCTGGAAGGAAACCCCATTCCTCGAAGTAAGTTGCCCTCCTCTTCCGCAGACAGCAGGCCAAGATCTCCTCTTAGACCCTGGTCCAAATCATCCTCCTCATCCAGCTCATCCTCAGCCTCAACCTCAACCTCCTCTCGGTCTCATCTAATGTAGCATGGGATTCTGACCAGGCTCTCAGTACCTTTTGCAGCTCCACCTTCCTGGTGGTGCTCTTTACATGAATCCTTGCAGAAGTCCTTGAGCTGAACCACAGTGTACCCCTCAAGCTTGGACAGCTGACATTCCATTCTTGCTGGTGCAGATGCATAACCACCAATCAGAGACATGATTTTAGGAAAAGGCAAAAATGCCGATTGAAGAGAGTAGGAAAAAAATGGCAATGAGGATCAGAGACAATTAATTCAAATTGGTCTAGCTATGGATAGTAGTGTACACCAAATTACTGTACCGTACTGCACAAACACAAATCCTACCCTTACCGCTGGTCACCATTGTTAGAAATTGAGTTTTCTGGTTGGCAGAGTATACGCCCTGTTCAAGCAGGAGCCACAATCCTAGTCAGGGTAAGTCAGACACACAACATAAATTAACCTGTGCTCACCGTCTGGTAGCTTGGCACAGAGAAGTCAGGCTTACCTTAAGAGACAATGTGTAAAGTATTTATGCATACTTTACAGTAACACAGTGAAAACACCACACAAAGACTCCACACCAGTTTAGAAAACTAAAGAATATTTATCTGAATATAACAAGACCAAATCGACAAAAATCCAACAAGTAGAACTCGACATATGAATTTTTAAAGATTAAATCCAAAACCAGTGCTTAGAAGTCAATAGCGCTAGGGGTTACTTGAGGTCATGCTAGACCGGGGTAAATCCAAAGTTTCAGGCTGACCACTATGGAGGGCAAGCTGGCTACAGAACCCACGCAGGGCTTGCTGAAAACTTTTTTTAAAAAAAATCTTTTTATTCATATTTCAAAAATAATAAACACCAATAGTACAGTACAAATTACCTTGTGCGTTTGAACAGCCAAATACAGCACATCATCAGGCAACATCATAATAAAGAGATATGACAATTCAGAGTACTGTGGCCAATGTCCGTAGGTCTAACGAGACACTTATATAACGAAAGTTCAGGCTGCTTCACCCTGGGCGTCAGTACTGGCTTGTCTTTGCAGGTACAAACGCAATGGCTCCCATATGTCTCTTGGCCTAGAGGAGATCGGCAATTCTTCCGCATATAATTCCAGCGTCTCTTTACAATAGACCATGTCTCTGATCCAGTTCGCAACGCTCGGCGCTCGTGTGCTTTCCCATGTCATGGACACTCCCCTCTTAGCCATGAGCAGGGCAATGCGTACAAACTTCCCCAGAACTCCTTTAACATGAGGGACATAACTCAGAAGGCAAACCAGAGACGTACATTGTACATCCAAACCAGACATTTCTTTTATATGGTGCACCACTTGCTCCCAGTAACGAGCTACCCTCCCGCACTCCCAGGCAAGATGCATAAAGTCAGCTCCCCCCTGCCCACAGCGTTTGCATCGGCTATCTTCCCTCAAAACAAATTTGTATAGTCTAAGGGGCGTATGGTATGTCTGGTGTAAATATTTAAAATGTAGGATGCGGAGGTTCCCATTGGGTGATAGTTTACTAGTGAGACTACACACATGCTCCCAGTCTTTCAGTGTCATAGGTGTGGGTAGTGCAGCATTCCACCTTGCTAGGCTCCCGTCAGGCTTACTTACTTTCTCATCCCGTATTGCCCTGTACAGCCTCGTGATTAACTTCTGTCGTGTGGGGGTGGTCAGTAATAGTTGAAGAGAATGTAGTGTTGGTGGTTCAGCCGGGTATGTGGGATAGTGCGTTCTAATTGCGTGTCGCAGGCGGTGGAAGGCGAATCTAAAGAGCAGGGTTGGATTAGTGATGTATTATAAATCTGCAGGGGCTAGGAAGGTGCCGCCCTGATAGAGGTCTTGCATAGTGGACAGTCCCGCCTCCCTGAGCAGCCGCATGGGGCCGGTTTCCTGCGTCACTGAGAGCGCTGCATGCCACTCTATTGACATCGCAGGGGCATATAACGGTAACTTATTCGCAAGCCGCCCAATATCACGCCAAGCTGCTATCGTAGCATCGATCGTATTTATTTCCGTCTTTGGGGTGTCGCGCCGTGTATGAGTGATAATGCCGCGAAGTGGGACCGGCGAGGCGTCTCCATCCTCAACCGCCACATGAGGTATAAAGTCGTGCATATTTACCCAATAGTACGCATATTGTGCCTGCACACTCAGATAATATAGATATGGGTCCGGCACGCTAAAACCCCCTCTGGCATAGTCTAAAGTGATAATATCCCAGGCCACTCGGGCCTGCTTGCCTCCCCATATCAGCCGCAATATAGAGGTCCGCAGTGTGGTGAAAAACCCCTGTGTCAGTTTTATTGGGATATTAGAGAAGAGATACAGGAAGCGGGGGAGCACCACCATCTTGATAATAGCGATACGATCCGCCAGAGACAGCGGCAGTCCCATCCATGTGTCTATGTGATGATCCAGTGTTGTGCAGGCCCGTCCATAGTTCTCCCTCACCACCGACTCAGGGTCCCGGTGGACCCAGATTCCCAGATACTTGACTGGGTCTGCTGTCCATATTATCGGGTATTCCAGAGGGGGTGCCGAGGTGGCTGCCGTCAGAGGGATAATGATTGACTTATCCCAGTTGATGGCGAGGCCGGAGATTAGCCCGAATCTGGTGTATTCCCGCAGCACCTGCACCAGATATCGCACAGGTTCCCTCAGAAACAGCACCATATCATCGGCATAAAGCGAAATACCGACCGGTCGGTGATTGAAATTTAGGGCAGTCTCTCTATGCCTCTGCCGTATCGCGCATGCCAGTGGCTCTATGGCAATAGCAAAAAGCAACGGCAACAGGGGACAGCCCTGACGAGTGCCCCTCTCGATAGGAAAAGCCTCAGACGTTAGCCCCCAACCCGAATTCTAGCCGATGGTTCCGCGTATAATATCCTGATCCACCCCAGGAACAATGGCGGGAATCCCATACGCTGTAGGATGCGAAACATGTATTTCCATTCTATAGAGTCAAACGCTTTGGCTGCGTCAAGCATGACCGCCGCGGCGCTCAGGTTAGGGTCAAGGACGTGCATCATGGCGAAAATGGTCCGTAGATTGTGAGATGTGGAACGCTCCGGTATAAATCCCGATTGGTCGGGCAGGACCAAGCACGGCATTAATGGCTGAAGTTTCGTGGCCAGAATCTTGGCCAGTATCTTTGCGTCAATATTAATCAAAGATAGAGGCCTATAAGAGTCACAGGCCTCGGGAGCCTTATCTTTCTTCAACAGAGTGATGATAAGGGCCTGCCGAAGGGACGGGGGCAATATGCCGGTGTCGTGCGCCTCAGCATACATCTCCAATAAATATGGTGCCAGTAGGTCCACAGAGGCCTTATAAAATTCCACGGTTAAACCGTCCGGACCCGGAGCTTTCGCATTCGGCAGAGCATAGATCGCGGCCTTGATATCTGTTACATCTATCGGTTGACTCAAATACTCTCTATGACCGTCAGCTAGCCATGCACAGGCAATATTTTCCAGATACTCCTCAAATGCGGAGTCTGGTCCCGTCCCGCGAGTCGTATACATACCAGCATAGCACTCTCTGAATTGTTCTAAAATGTCCAGCGGAGTATAGTGCTCCGTGCCCTGAGAGTCTACTATTTTTTCAATATGATAGTGGTCTTCCCGCTTTTTAATTGTCCCAGCTAACGTGCGGCCCGGTCTCCCGCCCTCGCCATAGCGCCTGGCCACATGTCGACGGTTAATGTAACGTATTTCAGTGTCCGCAGCCGCGTCGTATTCATGAATCAGAGCTTGTATGCGTGATAATGTATCTAGGGAGGGATTATCTGTGTAGTCTCTCTCGAGGCTTTTTAGAGTGGTTTCTATCTTGCTAAGTTGCGTCCTGAGATCCTTCAGTATGCCGGCAGTGGTGCTCATGCAAACACCCCGAATAGTTACTTTGAACGCTTCCCATAGTGTGGCAGCGCTATCAACAGTGCCCTTATTCTATAGAAAGTAGTGTTCTATTGCCTTGCGGACGGTGTCATTATACAGTGGATCCAGAAGCACCTCCGAGCGGAAGTGCCATGTGAACGGGCGACGGGCGGGAGCGGGGATGTGTAGGGTGAGCTGTACGGGATTATGGTCAGAGAGAGTTCGCGGGTGGTTGATGACCTCCGACACCCACTCCGCTGCGCTCTCACTGAGCAGCCAGTAGTCCAGCCTGGACCAGCTGTTGTATGCAGGCGTGGTGTGTGTGCCCTCTCTGGCTGTAGCGTTGCGCAGTCTCCAGACATCCACCAGTCCAAATTCCAACCGGGCCTGGTTAACACTCCGAGCTACTCTAGGGGTACGATTGCTCTGTGGGTTGGATTTATCCAGTGTGGGTTTCCAGATAGGTGTTGAGGTCCCCCCCCCACACTATGGCTGTCTCGGGCCATTGCCGGAGTTTGCTGTACATACGGTGGAACACTTCGGGTTCATCCGCTATGGGGCCGTATATTGTTATGAGAGTAATTAATGTGTCCCCCAATTTACCCTGTACCATCGCGCATCTGCCCTCCTCGTCGGTGTGAGTCAAATGAGGCGTGAACGGGATCCCTTTCTTGACCAGTATAATAACACCCCTGGCGTAAGATGAATATGAAGAGGCCAGCGTGAACCCCGCCCATTTACGCGCAAAGTGTGCAGCGGAGGTCCTAGTCAAGTGCGTCTCCTGTAGGAGCGCGATGTGGGTGCCATGGCGGTTTAAATATGCAAGCACCTGTCGGGATTTCTTCGGGGAATTGAGCCCTCTAATGTTCCACGTTAGCAGTCTGTACTTCTCACCCATAGGACCTTACAGTAGTAATATACACAAGTGTGGTGAGCATCTGAATGCCATTTTGCAGCGAATAAACAGTATAAAATACAGGCATGGTGTCTATACAATCACACAAGACTGCCTTTGTCAAGACTGTACAGGTACATTGGCAAGTTTCAAACGCACGGTGCCCCCCTGCCCACCCCCTCCCACTCCAACCTCCCAATTAGGTCGAGAACCCACACCCCTCCCCAACCCGAAAATTACCCCAACTATAGTTAGAATTTCCATCAACTAGGGGATTACCCTCTAGGGGGGAGGAACGGCAGCGAACACCTGCCGATCTGCAGGGTGGCCAGACTACATTAACAGTATGCGTAGCACTCTCGAGGAACCCGGAAAAGGATGAACAACAGTGGAGAGTCCCTTCTGTGCTGCATAGCGACAGACCAAAGTGAATAAATAGTTCCCATCAGTATTCAGTGATCAGATAACAATATCCCTGGATTAACAACAATACAAGAACTGATGCGGTCAGATACCCCAGCACCCTTCAGGAACATCAACGTGAGTGGACTAGCAGTCAGCATCCTCGTGTGACGGCGACGAAGTTGAGCCCCTAGGGGCAGTCTTATCAGGTTTTCGGGGGCAGATATGCTTTGCAAATTTCAGGGCCGATTTAGAGTCTGTAAAGAAGTGTGCTTGATCTTCGTGAGTGATTTTCAGTTTGGCTGGATATAGCATAGCGTACGGGACAGAGGCAGACTGCAGGATTCTTTTTACTGGTTGAAACTCCCTGCGGGCGGCCTGCACAGCCTGGGTGTAGTCTGGAAAGAAAGATAGGGTGTTGCCCTGGTGGGTGACAGGGCTTTTAGCTCTCGCCTCCCGGAGGATAGCGTCCCTGTCCGCGTAGTTGAGAAGACGTGCTATTATCGGGCGCGGTGGCGCTCCAGGGACTGGTCTGGGACCGAGCGATCGGTGCACCCGTTCCACGATCATAACCGGAGATAACACCGGACCGAACAACTCCCGTAGCAGGTTATCAAGGTAGGGCTCCATTTTCGAGATGGCTGTCGACTCCGGAAGGCCGATAATTCGAATGTTGTTCCGGCGTGAGCGGGCCTCAAATTCTTCATTTTTCATCTTTATGACCTCCAGCACTCTCTCCATGTTCACTAGCTGTGTCCTCGTTTCAGCGGTGGCGTCGTGCGTGTCCGATAGTCTGTTTTCCAGCACGTCTAATCTGGTTTCATGCACTTCCACCTTTTTTTTTAACTGCGTCCAGGCTAGTCGCAAGGGCGTCAATCTTGCTATCAATGGTTTTCATGCCAGATCGCACCTGTAGTATTATGGACCTCATGTCTTCCTCTGGGTCATCAGCATTGTCAGACACAGCCTGAGCAGCGTCCGTCTCCATCGGAGCCTCCGCCGTGCGTGTGTGGCGCTTGCACTCGAATGGAATTTTAGGTTGTTTGGGGTCTGTTTTGCCCATAGTCACAGCGGAGTGGCTCCTCAGCGGGCTGCGGCCCTCCGTGAGTTGCACTGCGTTATGGCGAACAATGGTCCTGGGGGAGATTCGCGCCAACCAGAGATCAGTAGATACAAAATGAAGGGGGCCAATTCAGAAGTACATGCGCCCTGGTAGTAAGTGGGCGGTCCACCGGTCCCGCCACAAGCGGCCTATCTCTGGCAGCACTCGGCCCGCTCCCGATCAGTCGGGCAGGAGAGAGCGTCAATGGCGCAGAATTCTGTCCCAGCCGCAGCTGGCCGTCAATGCTCCCCAAGGGAGGGGCAGGTATCAATCAGGAGCACCGCCACCAGGGGCCTCTCGCAGTACCAACCAACCACCCGGGTCAATCGCTGGAGGCAGGGGGCCCCACCCTGACCGCCGCGCGGAGAGAGGGCCGGCCCAGGCAGCGCGCACACCGCGGCAACAACCCCCCCGCGTTCCCTGCAGAGGGGGGGTTAGGCGGTGCCCGCAGCCCCCCGTATGCCGACCCCAACCCGCAGCAGTAGTGCCAGGGGGAGCGCCTCGGATGCAGGGGGCAGGCTAGGCCCAGGTCGCCCGCGCAAGTATGGGGAGACGCGGCACCGGTCACGGGTCTCGCTCCACAGCAGCGTCAGAGCATGCCCGAGCCGCGCAGCGAAGCCCAAGACATCGCCAGCCGACCAGGGCCCCCGCCGCTCCTACCTTGATCGTGTCCAGCTCCCGGGGGTGGAGGTCCGCTGATCCGGCGATCCTCCGCAGTCCCGCCTCACGGTCGCTCGGCAGACACCATCAATCCGCTCCGCCGGCCCCCAGATCACAGCCGGCGCTGCTACTCTGCCACCTCGTGCACGGGTCAGGAGATGCTCCGCCGCTGCCCCACGATGCCGCCACAGCACAGCGAGGCGCCACCCACGCAGCCGATTAGGTCGCGGCAGCCTCTCGGCCTCCAGGCAATGTTCACTCCCGCTGCTGCACCTCAAATGCCGGCGGCCATTTTATCGTCAGCGCCGCCGACAGTCGCCGACTCTCGAGTTGGGAGTTCTCCGCCGGGTGCAGGTTCGCAAAGTGCCGCCGCCTGAGCAGACTAGTTCCGGGACACAGGGCAACTGTTTTTCTCGAACTCAAGGTGAGTTTTAGATATGGTATTTGCCGGATATTGTAGTCTGGCCTGCGGTGCTCCTTCAGCAGGCAGCCATCTCGCAACGCGCCGTAGCCACGCCCCCCGGCTTGCTGAAAACTTACCTGGTATGAAGCAAGCATCAGCGTTGAGGACTCCCTGCATCAGCTCCGAATCGCGCAGACGGTTTGAGGTGTCGAAGTCAAGCCTCACATTCGGTATCGAAGGCTCGGCACTGCGTCGGAGTCAAGCCTCGTAGCGGCATCTTCAAATCTGTGCTGCATTATCATCAAACCTCGCAGTTGAGTCCCAAGTCGTCATCGAATCGGCACTGCGTCGGAGGGTACTGCATCGGTTCCGATCAGCGCAAAGGGGTCACTGCGTCAATTTTTGCTGAAAACAGCTACAGACCCAACTTTTGAAGCTCAAGGCTAGAGGGGGCACCTCAGGCAAGGTAGGACTCACAGATGGCAGATTCCAGCAGCACCAGCAGAGTTGCAAGAAGTGTTTTGTGACCCTGAGACTTAAGAGAACAGAAGGGAAGCCAACAAGGCCTTGGAGAAACTTGGGTTCAAGGATTTAAAGAATAGGTCCAGTCCTTCTCACTTCCATGCAAGGATCAGCAGGCAGCAGGTCAACACAGTAGAGCAGGTAGCAAAGTGGCAGTCCCTCCTACAGCACAGCACTCAGTAGGCCTACACAACAATGCAGTTAGCAATGTGGCAGTCCCTCCTACAGCACAGCAGCTCTTCTTCCAGGCAGCACATCCTTGGTTCCAGCAAAGTTCTGAAATGGTGTTGTCAGGGGTCTAATATTTATACCGAAATATGCCTTTGATGTGGGGGAGACTTCAAAGAGGCCTTTGAAGATCACAAGGTCCCTGCCATTTGTGCTCTGGCTCCAGACTTACTGCAGGAGGGTATACAGCTCTATGTGTGGGGACAGGAGCAGCCCTATTCAGGTGCAAGTATCAGCTCCTCCCTATCCTAATGTTAACTTATGGGAGAAATAGACCTAGCACTGGTGAAAAACGAATTTAGCAGTTTTTGACTACCAGGACATGTAAAACTCAGATGTACATGTCCTACCTTTTAAATACACTGTTTAAAACTGCACACACATGGGGGGTGTGGTTTGATGCGCAACCAAGATGGCTGCGCATCTCTGAGCTCCGTCGGACCTCCGGTGCGGACGCTCTCTTAATCATGCTGTACGGGTGATTTTTGTTCACCACGGAGCAGCACTAGGCGGCGGAACAGCTTGGGAGTCTTGAGGACAACTTTCAGGTGTTTCGGTCCGCTCCTTCTGCGACTTTCTTCACGACGACTTTCTTCTCGGGCTGGAACACTAAAATGGCGGCAGGAATGGAAGTTGTGCCGATATAAGGACCGTGCAAATAAAGTTACTTGAACTGCATATGTGGTTTCTGAGTGCATTTCCCTTGATGAATGAGGTAGTGTTACAATGATCATTTATACCTCTGTGTGTCATGCGCTGTTTTTTTTTTTGAGGAGACATTATTTTGAGGAGATAAGCTCTGTCAGAAAATGGCGGCCGCTGACAGAATTCTTACCGGAGTTCTTAGTGCCTTATTTGCGGCCTGATACTCAGTTGGTTCTACTTCAGTGAGGGTGATTTATCCCATGTCCATCAGTTCATATGCAATTTTAAGCCTCTGAAGAACATATCGATTTTTGCTGGTTGTGGAGAATATATCCAGCACCATTGCTTGAAACAAGTGGATGCTCACTATTTTCTAGTGGGTCATTTTTCTGTGAACGTGGGGTACGAAGGTGCCTTTCTCAGTGCTGATCTGCTCTGTTGTATTCTTCAGCTGTGGTGATCTTCAGTATCTCAAGCATTATTCTATTCTGCTCAGCGCAACATCTATTTTATCTCAGTCATTTTGTGTGGTTTTTTTGTGCGTCATTCCAATGGCGGAAGGCATGGGTGTCACCCCCAAGGATAGAGATTCTAAAGGGAATCCAAAGAGGTCTAAACAAAATTCTCCCACCCCGGATATTTCAGCGAAAAGCAATATGGACTCTGCTTCAACATTAGACACTATTTTACTCAAACTTAATTCAGTCCATGACATTGCACAAAGTACCAAAACGAACACTGATTTGCTTCAAGTTGAGGTGGCGGCAATTCGAAATGATTTCAAAAATCTCTCACTACGTGTTTCCAATGCAGAAACACGAATAAGCACTGTTGAAGACTTCATGAATAAGCAAGCTAAACATGTTCAAAGTATGGAACTCTCCTTGGCTTCTTTGAGGAGAGACCTGACTGAACAAGAGGACAGAAATCGTAGAAGTAACCTTCGAATTTTTGGTTTACCGGAGGACTGTGAGACATCTGCTCCTTCAGTATTGGATTTTGTGCTTACTTGGATCCCTTCTGTACTGAGCATTTCATTTCAAAAAGACTTTGAAATAGAACGTGCTCAGAGAGTTCCCACCTTTAAGCCTAAAACGCTTTCTTATCCAAGACCGCTGATTTTTAAGCCTCTGCGTCACCAGCATACTGAGCAAATCCTGGCTCAAATGAGGAAGATTAAAACTTTACAATGGGAAGGGCACAGAATATCAATATCACAAGACTTTGCTAGAGACACCGTCATTCGTCGGAAAGGTTTTTTGAATCTACGCATAAGACTTATAGATATGAATATTCCTTTTTCCTTTGCAGGTCCCTCACGATTCAGAATAACTTTTAGAGGTCGGCCACAGATTTTTTATGAGCCTGCAGAGCTTTCAACCTTTTTGGATAATCACTCTGAATCACAGATGGATTCTGAGTCTCTTCCTGGCTCTTCTCATCCCTAATGCTCCTTACGTGCTGATAGGTTGTTTCATGCTTCCTGTGCCTTGCCACAAAGAGTTTGGTTGATCCTACTCCTTTGTGTTCCTTGATGTGAGGGTCAAGACGCATTATAATTGAGGCGTGCTCTTTTTTGGACACTCTCTATTAACTGATTTCTCCTTTACAGGCCTTACGGTGGTTTATAATTTTAGGAATGTTTTTAGGTATTTACATTCGACATGTTGGTATTATCTAGGTGCTTTTTTGTTAACTATTGGGTGTCATTGTGTCTTTATTTTCCTTCTTCTCACTCTTTTTCTCACTATCCTTTCATACCTCTGACCTATTCCAACCTTGTTTTTGTTTGTTATTGAATTGTTTTTCATTCTTGTGGGCTTTCATCTTAGTCCCTATGGATGAAATATTTTTGGGAATATACTCTTAGATAATTGGTCTTATGTTGGCGTTTCTTTCGCATTATTTTTATGATAAATGATGTATATCTTTTTCTATTTTTCTTCTTCTTTCTTTTGCTTGCTCGTTTCTCTCTTTTTTACTTATGATCTTTGTACGTTTATTCTTCTTTTTTGCTTGGCTGTTTCCTCCTCTCTTTCTTTGATTCTATGCTGGTGATTAATTTTCTCGGTGTGCTCATTATTCGTCTGTGTCTTTCCCTTTCTTTTTTGGTCTCTATTTATATTTGTTTACGTTTTGTTTGTACTATATTTTATATATGAATTTTTTCTTTTGTAATTTTGACTTCTTTTTGCCTCCATTTTTATATGTATTTGAGTCATGTCTTATATCCTATATGAAATATGCTATTTACTTCTTAATTTTCCATATACCTTGGTTTTGGTTTTTAGATGCTATCCAATTTGTAGTACCTGAAATGTTAACGGCTTGAGACTTATAATGTTTTATGTTGATATTTATATTATCTGAAACTGTCATTTATTGCATCACTTACATGTGTTTAGTTTACCTTAGATTGCTACTTATACTACCTAGTATTAGTATTTACAACACCTTAATTTGATCAGTTATAAGACATCTTAGTCTCTCTTTTCCATTCAGGATATGATATTGTGCTGCTCACTCATCTAATATGTTATATCTTATGCATCTTGTATTAACTATTTATTTTTAAATTGCTATATATTTTGTAATCTTTCACACAATCTAGTATGTTTTCCTGGATGCTACCAATTTTGTAGTATTGGAAACATTAGTGGTTCGTTACTTAGAATGTTTTATATGGGCATTTATATTGTACCAATTTGCTATTTATTATCTCACTTATTAATATTTATTATGCCTTAGGCTGTTATTTATATTACCTAATATTGTTATTTATTATGCTCTAATTTGATATTTATATGATATTATCACCTTAATCTTATATTCAGGATAAGATAACATGTTGATCATTGTTTACATATGATATATGTATTTTTTGGTTCTTGTATTTTTTACTCTTATTGATGGATTATTGATAGTATAGTAGACATTACCATTTATACACTTGTTCCGTTGCTTAATGAATTATTTATTTTTGAGCAGCCTGCATTGTGTTTGTCGGCCTCTGTGGTTGCTCCTCCACGTTATTTCCCCCATGCAAGTTGTCTATTACAGACATTCCCTGGTGGGGTTTCTCTTTTTTTATGCTCCGTCTTTCTTTGGAGTATTCTTTCTCTTCTTTTTTCTAGTCTTTTCTCTCCCTTTTTCTATCCTTCCTTCTCTGGGGACATCTGCTTCAACATGTTTTTTACGTTTTTCTTGCTTTCCACTTATCCCTTTATCTGATGACCTGTTAGATTGTCTTTCCTTTTTTCTTTATCAGATGTTTTTATTTGTGTTGACGTATGTTTATCCATGACTGGTTTAAATATAGTCTCACTTAATGTTCAGGGGCTGAATCACCCTGTTAAAAAGGGCCAAGATTTTAGATTATTGCAAAAGCTTATCTGGAGATATTGTTTTACTTCAAGAAACCAAAATTGGTTTTAAGGAAGCTTTGCTTTTGCGGAAGGAGTGGGTTCTTGATGTTGCCTGTTCTGAAGCTTCTGGTAAAAAGAATGGGGTTGTGACTTTGATTTCTAAAAACTCTGGTTTATCTATTGTCACTGCTGAGCATGATTCCAATGGTAGATGGTTGCTTTCTCGCTTGTCCAATGGTTCGGAGGATTTATATATAATGAATATTTATGCTTCTAACATTGATGATCTATTGTTTTGGCGCTCCATAAATAAAAAGCTCTCTGACATTCCTCAAAATGCTAGAACAATTGTTGGCGGTGATTTTAATTTGCCCTTGGACCCTATTTTAGATAGACATTCTGCTTTTAAGTTTCGTCCCCCTAGATCACATAAACAACTGCTTAATATGTGTTCTTCTCATCATCTTGTTGATGCATGGAGACTACACAATCCTACCGGTAGCGATTTCACGTTTTTCTCCTCTCCACATTCTAGTTTTTCTCGGACCGATTATCTTCTAGTTGATGCTGCTCTTTTAAAGCATACCACAAATGTTATGATTCATCCAATAGTCGTTTCTGATCACGCTGCGGTTTCATTGACTGTCCTTAATCTTAAGGATACAAGTGGACCTCGTACTTGGCGTCTTAATACAGAGATTTTGGATGATAAAGATGAAGTTAAAGAGCTTACTGATGAAATTGATTACTTTTTCAAAGACAACGAATCTTCCGTGAATTCCTCAATAGTTTTATGGGATGCATTTAAATGTACTATTCGGGGTCTTATTATCAAAAAAATGTCAAAAAGAAATAGTGATATTAGAAAATCGCTACAGTCTTTAGGGGATGAGATTAAAAGTAAAGAGGTTCTATGTAGGAGTTCTAAGGATAAGTCTCTCTTACAGGTGATTAAGAATTTGAAATACTCTTTTAATTCTATTGTCACTAAAAGAGCTTATATTGGTGTTCAGGCTCAAAAATCTCGACATCTGTTGCTACGTAATAGAGCTGGTAAGCTGTTAGCCGCCACTTTAAAATATCAGAATACAAATATCAAAGCTGTCCAGATTTCCTATATTAATGATCTCAGTGGTTCTAAGAAATTCCATACCCAAGAAATACTCGAAGTCTTTCGTAATTTTTATGAAAAGTTATACACCCCTAAAGATCAATGCAGCATATCTGAGTGTCAGCAGTTTCTGAATTCGATTCCTACCAATACTATTTCACATTCTGATATGATTGATTTGGGGAAGTCGATTGAGATTGACGAGATAATTCAAGCCATCAAGGCTACTCGGTCAGGGAAGGCTCCGGGACCCGATGGGTTCCCTATTGCTTTTTATAAAACATTCTCCTCCTCAATAATTAAATATCTTAAAGATGTTTTCGATAATTTTGTCCTTTCTGGTAAGGTATCTGGTTCTGCTGCTGAGGCTACTATTGTCGTGATTCCGAAAGAGGGCAAGGATCATTCGGACCCTAAAAATTTCCGTCCAATTTCATTATTAAATATGGAAGCCAAATTTTTTGCCAGAATCTTGGCTAAACGGTTAGAGAGTCATATCCCTAATCTGATTCATGATTCCCAAACTGGTTTCGTAAAAGGGAGACTTGCTAGGGATAGTATCCGAACATTTTGTCATATTTTAGAGAAAGCAAAACTTTCTAAATTAGCATCAGCAGTGATTGCCCTTGACGCCGAAAAGGCTTTCGATAAAGTCTCTTGGCCTCTTCTACAAGCAGTACTTAAATCACATAACCTTGGTGACTCCTTTATCAACATGGTAATGTCTCTTTATGCGCAGCCAAAAGCTAACATCAGAGTTAATGGGGCTACGTCTTCTTTTTTTAATCTTCATCAGGGCACTAGACAAGGGTGCCCATTATCACCCCTTCTTTTTCTGCTGTCGATAGACCCTCTTCTTCGTCTACTCAACCTGAATCAGGATATTAAAGGCTTTCAATTTGGCTCTCATACGCTTAAAACAGCCGCCTATGCAGATGATGTTCTTATCTTCTCAGAGGACATTGTTGCTGCGATTCCTGCTATCTCTAATACCATTAGAGATTTTTCGCTTGTTTCGGGTTATACTCTCAACAAAGAGAAGATGGAAATGTTCCCCCTCAATTCGTTGTGTTTCCCTTCTCATATGGGGGACTCAGGTTTTAAGTGGCAATCGACTCGTATTAAGTACTTAGGTATTTGGTTTTGTAAGGACCTCTCTGAGACTATCTCTTATAATAAAGCTCACATCATAACTAAAGTTAAAGATCTTTTGTCCTCCTGGTCTCCTAAATATATCTCCTGGTGGGGAAGATTTCAAACTCTTAAGATGATGATAACCCCGATTATTAATTTCTTATCCTCCATGTTGGCTATTAAGCTTTCTTCTTCTTTTTCCATGAAATTGATGTATTTACTTCAAAATTTTTATGGAGTGATAAACGTGCTAGGATTGCTTATAAACATCTTAGGAAGTCCTATGTTCTGGGCGCCTGTAATCTTCCAGATTGGAACTTGTATCAAATTGCATTTTTAGCTTCTCAATGTGCTCTTTGGTTTTGCCAGAGTCTTTACATACACCCCCGTGGATTTATATTGAACGAGAGTTGTGTACTCCTCTTTCTACATCTTCCTTTTTCACTGCTTCTAAACTTGTGCTTGGTCATTCCCATCATATTATCTTGGACACGATTAATGCTTTGAAACATATTGATAAAAAGTTTCTAAACCTATTCATAAGTCGAGGTGGTCCTCCTTATGGTATAATCCTAAAATTATTACTAATATCGACTCCGATACCATTTCTTTGTGGGCTACTAGAGGCATTAGATTGGTTAAAGATTTGTATGACTCTAATCATGACCCTCTTCCCTTCTCTGGCTAGAGACTATAACCTTAGTAATATGGATTTTTATCATTTTTTGAAATTGAAGGTTGCCCTTTCTAAAGTATCCCTTTCTACAGATTCGATTACTGTCTCATTACTCTCCGTGTGGTCTCGCTCGGGGTATATTGCATCAAGAATATATAAGTTCTTATCAGCTCCACTTCCTTCACAGTCTACAATCACACAGGATAAATGGTCTCATCACCTTGAAGATGATATCTTTAAACATATTTCGCAAGAATCCTTGCAAATGATTGGGAAGTTATCTCTGCGTAATAAGATAGCTCCTTCTCTTATTAAATCTAAATTCTTCACATTGAATCTTCTTCATTGGACCCCTGCTCGCTTACATAAACTGAACCTTAGAGATAGCGATCTTTGCTGGAATTGTAACTTGACACCTGGTGCTCATCAACATATGTTTTTCGAGTGTACATTATTGCAATCCTTTTGGGGGTATATACAGAAACATTTATCGCTAATCTTTAACATTTCGTTAGAGCTGTCTTTACCTGTGATTTTATTGGGCCCTTGGACCACAACTACTCCTTTACCCCTTGATGATACGGGTATACTATTATTGGATTTACTCATATCCATTGCTGTCAAAGTTATATTATCTGATTGGAAGTCTTTTCATCTTCTGTCTTATCATACTTGGTGGGCATGGGTATCATACCTTCGCGGGGCTCATACTTTGGTTGAGGAGAAACACTATACTCCTTCCATTTCTAGTAGTGTTTGGAGGTCATTGGATAATTATATGAATTTATCTTCTCAGGGGTTGGTAGTTCAGTATCCTTTTGATTCTACTTTTTAAATTATTTTCTTTATTGAAGCAGATGTCCCTAGTTTCTCTTCTTCTCTTCCTTTCTTCTTCTCTTTTCTTTTTTTTCTATCTTTTTTCCGTCTTCCCTATTTTTCTTTTCTCATGCAATTTTACTTATTAGCAATACAACTTGTTTGTATCCTTCGCAGATTATAAGCTATTGTTCTTTTCATTCCTTTTGCCTCCACTGTGTATTGGTATTTGATTCATTTCATATGAGAGCTTCTCTTTTGATGCTGTTGTTCTTCGTTTTTAACTCATCATATTTTTATAACACTAGGTTGTATTGCAATATATTATGAATGTATTATCTCTTTTTAAATAACAATAAATATATTTGAACAAAAAAAAAACTGCACACACATGCTCTACAGTGGCAGGCCTGAGCCATGTTTAAAGGGCTACTAAAGTGGGTGGCACAATCAGTGCTGCAGGCCCACTAGTAGCATTTAATTTACAGGCCCTGGGCACAGGTACTGCACTTTACTAGGGACTTATAGGAAAATTTAAATTGGCAATTGTGGATAAGCCAATGTTACCTTTGTTTAAGAACAGAGCAAATGCACTTTAGCACTGGTTAGCAGTGGTAAAGTGCTCAGAGTCCTAGAGCCAGCAAAAAAAAATTCAGCAAAAAAGGGGAGGAGGAAGGAAATAAATTGGGGGTGACGCTGCAGAAGGGCAGATTTTAAACAGATATATGTTCCATACTTTTGTCCACAACATTGTCATACCTGGCAAATATGTAATCTTACACCTCTGTGCCACTGTCAAGTGTGCTGCTCATAATAAATGAGTGATCAATTTATCACAAGCTGATGAGAGGGGGTATGTTCCCTCTTCATCAACAAGACCAGGTAAAAATATTCTAGGATCCATAGGTAGTGTAATGTTGTTAATGCTATTAATCATACTATATACCTCAGACCAAAATACTTTAATCAATGTGCAATCCCACTACATGTGAACATACGTCCCCTTCTTCTCATATCCTCTCCAACAGGCATCAACTCTCTCATAGATCACTTGGAAATGAGTTCAAGCCAAATACCAATGCAACACAATTTTGTAGGAATTGACTTTGTATTGTGTTCAAATTAATGATTTTGGGTGGGGTGCACCATCAATATCCAATCATTTCCCGAAAGATTACAATGCAGGTCTTCTGACCTACTTAAAGGTGTGGATAGGTGTATTCTTATCTAGTGCTTTATAGAGTCTAAAACAATATGAGCTGTACCCCCCTCTAAACACATCTCTTTGGTTTTTGTTGTTTCTCTAACCCTCCCTTCTTCAACGATGATCCCCCACACAATGCAGTAGTTGTGTTAAAGGATATATATCTGTGGGTCATAATTTAAATTCATGTGTGCATTGCTCTCTGCTCTTGAGTGTATTCCATTCAAATAGTGATCCTAATAATAGGTCTCCTTCATTGACTGAACTTCTGTAACCCTACTCAGTTCTACCTGGGTTGAAATCGCTGTTACAGACCACCAGACTCAGTGGGGATAGGAAAGTTGTAACTTTTCGGGTATGCACGGCCTTTTTCCAATATCGTAATGTTGCCAGTATTGTCGATCTCACAGCCCTTGTTTTGTTTTATACGTCTTTAGTGGGAGCCATAGTATATTGAAAATAGGTATTTCATACCTCCTGCTGAAAGCTATACCATGGTTTGTCCTTTTCCTCAGATCTTCAAGCCAATGCTGATACTAGCTGAGCTGCTAGGGCATATATTTCTATATCAGGGGCACCCAAGCCTACTCCTGGAAGGGTTTTGTTGAGTAATGCTTTTCCTATGCGAACGGGGGTATTATCCCAGATAAAGTTCCATAACTTTTTTGGGATCGTTTTTAGGTGGTCTGGAGAAAACGTTATATATAGGCAGAGTCCTAAAACTAAAGACCAGTCTTGGCATGAAGTTCATTTTGACCCAATTTGTTCTCCCCATCCAAGGCATTTCAAGCGTCACCCACCTGTATAAGTAAGACCTTATCTTAAATGTCTAACAAAGTGGAATGTTAAATTTGCATACATTTTCTAACCTTGGCGTGGAGTGTCACTCCAGGATAGGCTATGCCACTCTGTGACCAGTTAAAGCCAAACCTCCTCACTATCCCCCTTGTGCTTTTTATAGAATGCCCCATTCCCATGCCTTGTCCTCATCAAGAGGAGTAACTGGAGCTTTTCAGATTTAGTTTTTTTTCTATAATATTGAGGGCTAATCTAACATTATCTTCTGTCTATCGATTTGTGATAAAACCAGCCTGGAATGGTGAGATAAGATGCAGCCATGAATACTCTATCCTTGTTGCCAACATTTTTGTAAAAATGACAATTTACCTTTTACCTCACATCTATATTTTCTATTTCAGTGTTGGCGGATCTTATAGACCAACAATCTGTTAACTTTAACTCCTTTTTCATAATATCGCTGCCTTGTAGTTTGTGGGCTACATCATTAATTAGGGCTGATTGTAGTTCTCCTCTAACTTTGCATAGTGCTCTATAGGTTTTCTGTGATCCCAATATCTTATGTCCGGATTTTAAGCAATTTATTTCCGCCTCAAACTCATGTTTCTTAGTTTGAGCCCTTTTCACAAATGTGGTTGGGTGGTTTAATAATTAAGCGCTTATTACCGCTGTTGCTGCGTCCATAGAGCCGCTCAGGAAAGCTCATCTGTCACATTGTCTTTGTTGTAATCTTCTAAAGCTGCTTTGATATTTGCCCTGAGGGATGGGTCGCAAAATGCCACATCATTCATCCTCCACTTTCTTGGACTGCTTGGTTGCAAGGGAGGTAAATCAATTTCTGTTTTCACAGTAGCGTTGTCAGACAACACGTGTGTGTGTGTATGATCGACGTGAACACTAATGGAACCCATGCAGCGGAGACTAGAATACAATCTATTTGTAAATGTAGCTTATGAACATTAGAATAGTGAGTGTAAATCTCTTTCCCCTGGGTGTTGTGACCTCCAGATATCAGTAAAGGCTAAGGGCCATATGTATCAAGCCTTTTTCCCGATTACAAACGGACAGATTCTCAGAATCGGCCGTTTGCGAATTGGAAAAAGCCTTTTGGGATGTATCATCCCAAAAGGCCATCGCAAAATAGAGAATTGCAAAATTTGCGATTCTCTATTTTGCGAATGCAATTAAGGAATTGCAAATTGCGATTCCTTAAATGCAATTCTGGAAGCACCAGAAATGTGCTATTTGGCCTTAAGGAATTGCAAATTACCACCAACTTCAAGTACGTGGTAATTTGCGATTTTCTTTAAAAAAGCACTTTTTTGATTTTTTAAAAGTGCCATATGTCGCACATGTATGTGTGCAAAATGTGCACACATGCATATTTCAGGGGTGCAACAGGTGTCCTTTTGGCACCCTTGCAACCTTGCAATTGCATTCTCAATTTGCGATTCTCTAATTGGTAATCGCAAATTGAGAATGTCTTCCCGTTCATTCCTATGGGCCTTCTAGCCCATAGGAATGAATGGGAAGGTATTCCTTATTTGCGAATCTCAATTTGCGATTCGCAAATAAGGAATATGTAGGATTCGCAAAATTTTTAGCGAATCCTGCATACATTGCATTTTGCGATTCTCTAATTGCGATTCGCTAAAAATCGCAATTTGAGAATCGCAAAACTCTTTTTTGATACATATGGCCCTAAGTCCTTTGTCCCCTCTATGAACGAATGAGGGGGACATATGATGACTTGCAAGGCCAGATCGATCCATGGTAGAGTCAGGTGTGAAATTATAGTTCCACAAATTCTACTTCTCTAACTTTGCATAATGCTCTATAGGTTTTCTGTGATCCCAATATCTTATGTTCAGATTCTAGGTGACTTATTTCCGCCTTGAAATCACGTTTCCTAGTTTGAGCCATTCTTACAAATGTGGTTGTATGGTTTATTATTTCAGCGTATTACAGCTTCTGCTGCATCCTATACAACTGCCAAGGAAAGCTCATGTGTCACATTGTCTTCAATGTAATATTCTACAGCTGCTTTAATATTTGCCCTGAGGACTAGGCCGCGAAATGCCACATCAGTCATCCTCCAGGTTCTCAAAATGTGTGGCTACAAGGGAAAGAAATGCATTTCTATGCTCACAGGAGAGTTGTCAGTCAATACTTGTATGCCTATGGTTGATGTGACCACTAATGGAATCTGTTACAATGAAGAATGATACTCAGGCAGGTCTTGTATATAAAAGGTTGTAGATTTATTCTTCAAGTTACTCATAAGTTCCAGGTTACAGGAAGATGATATGATCCATATTAGAACATTGGAATGTTGGGAGCTCCATTGTAGACAATGGAGTGCTCGATGCTTCTACGGGCCGGTAAAGGCCCGCAGAGCAACATTCCAATGTTTTACAAAGGCCTCTCGGAGCTTGAGGGGATTTAAATCCCCTCGAGCTTCGAGAGGCCTTTGTTTTATTTGTTAGAACATTCTGCCCTCTAGTGGCAGAATGTTCTAATAGCCTTATAGCCCTTCGTAGCAGGGCTATACTGGCTATTAAAGTCCCGGTCCCTTGTTAAAGTCCCTCGCCTTCGGCTCGGGCCTTTAACGCGGGAGCGGGCCTTTAATAGCCGGTATAGCCCGCTACGGTGGGCTATAAGGCTATATTATGCCCCACCAGGAGCAGCCTCCTTGCTGCTCAGCCCATCCACTCCAACTGATTCTTCCTCAAGCACAAACACTCTGAACATTCCAATGACATCACCATTGGCTGAGCAGCAAGGCAGAGAACAACAATAGGGAGGATGCAATAACCAACAAGTAGATTATAACACATCTCCCCCCTTATAATGATTATAGAAAATCAAATGTATGCAAGATGATAAGACACACATTCAACATGTCCAATAAATTCATCAGAAAATTACATACCCATCCAATGAAGGAAAAATAGGTAAAACACAAGCAAAAGTGTTACATTCTTTAAAAACAGTGGATGCTCACCCACATTAATTCATTCCCCATACACAACTTAGCACAAGGAATAATTCACTCTACAAACTGTGGGTACTACACCACCACATAACACAGAGTACCCATCACACCTCACACTCAAGGGCACACACAGCGACAGGACCAGGGACTCACAACCCTCTACTGCACTTACACACAGGGCAACATCACAACCCTAAAACAGTGGATACCAAACACCACCTCGCCTCACACTCAAGGCACAACACTACGGCAGGACCAGGGACTCTCAACCCTCTACTGCACTTACACACAGGGTAACATCACAACCCTAAAACAGTGGATACCAAACACCACCTCGCCTCACACTCAAGGCACAATACTAATGGCAGGACAAGTCTAACTTCAAAACTAAAGAATATGACTCAACCCATACCATAACAGGGTATCTATAAACCCAAAACATACTCAGGGTATCTTTAACCCAAACAAAACATACTCAGGGTATCTTTAACCCAAAACATTCTCAGGGTATCTTTAAACCCAAAACATACTCAGGGTATCTTTAACCCAAAACATTCTCAGGGTATCTTTAAACCCAAAACATTCCCAGGGTAATACACACCACCTCTCCTCATACCCAAGGCCAATCTACACACAGAAAGGGTAATTATACAACACATATACTGCACTTACACACAGGGTAACATCACAACCCTAAAACAGTGAGATACACAACCTCACAACAACGACCACAGGATAACCAGAGTGACATCAAGAGTGAAAGTCAACTCACAAACACATACTCAGGTGGTAACCCTGAGAGACTGAGATGATATCCCCCACAACAATTTTTACAACATTTCCTCCAAGGTTCCCCTCAAAATCTTCCAAATGTTGACTCCGATGAAAGAAAGTCTCGTAGTTGCTGACTGGACACTCACCAGCATGTGAACATTTAAAAAAAAAATTAACATCAAGAGTCCAAACGTGAAGGGTTGCTCACCGGCGAAAACAGGAAACCCAGGCGAATGACTTCCTCAGCTTTACGTAGGATAATTTACACCCACACACCACGCAATGAGGAAACACAAAGTAGAGGCTGGCCAATCCCTTTATCAAGCGGAGCAACAGACATTATCCGCTCCAGAAGTAGCGAGAAAACTCCAGTCCAGGAAACTGCGTCTGCCTCCATTACCCCAAAAAAAACCAAGATGGAGGCACGCAGTTTAACGTACAGCCGGATGGCTCTTGGCAAGTCTGAGCAGCTCAGCGTAGGGTTGCAGGACACTGCACGAGCTGAAAGGAGGGCTCGCGCAATACACCAAGACGGTGAAAAGACCGCTGAAGGTAAGAGGCAGTTGCAAGTTGTAAAATTCAAAAACATAAGGCACAGCAATCAAGGGAAAACACGTGAAGAAAAGAAAGTTGCAAAATGATACACACGTGTTTTTAAAACGCTTCCACCTCATCAAACCTGTCAAGTCACTGCTGTGCGCAATCTTGTTCCTTCAAGCACAGCGCTGCTTCCAAATCTCTTGAGTCACACCACCTCGCACAGAATGCGGGTCACTCCTCCTCCCCTCAGCGCCTCTTGACACGTACTCAGGGGACAAATCATCCTTCTGGCCTTGAAGAAAACGGGCTCTGGTGACTCCTCTTACTTACTCCTCTTTCTGTTTGCTCCTTTGCCAAAATCATGGATTTGTGACTCCATTTTCACAACGTTCTTGTTGAGAGACACACAGTGGGCTCGTCTTACAAATGTTGCTTCAAAACACAGACACGGGGACTCCTCTTACATGAAAAACAGCATGAGTTGCCACAGCTCCATTGATGAAAGAGCAGGAAGACAGAGCAGAAACTGGCACACCCAGGTTGGGGCCGACCGGTCATGTGGTCACTGGTGGGGCTCAGGGCTGCCAGCTAGCTTCTTACAATTCCGCTTCTTCAGTTTCTATTGACTTTAGGTTTCATAGGTACCAGTCCATTCAGGTAGCACACGCAGGTTCTTTCAGTATCGTCGCCAGTGTTACAATGAAGAATGATACTTAGGCAGGTCTTGTATATAAAAGGTTGTAGATTTATTCTTCAAGTTACTTCATAGGTTACAGGTTACAGGAAGATGATATGATCCATATTATGCCCCACCAGGAGCAGCCTCCTTGCTGCTCAGCCCATCCACTCCAACTGATTCTTCCTCAAGCACAAACACTCTGAACATTCCAATGACATCACCATTGGCTGAGCAGCAAGGCAGAGAACAACAATAGGTAGGATGCAATAACCAACAAGTAGATTATAACAGAATCCATGTAGCAGAGACTAGAAAAAATCTATCTGAGAATATAGCTTATGAATCATAGAATAGAGGGTGTATGAAGTCTGTTTCCCCAGGGTGTTGTGACCTCCAATTTTCGGTAAAGGCTAAGGGCCAGATGTACGACTTGATTTTGCATGCGCAAACAGGTTTGCGAACCCGTTTGCGCTTGCAAAATCACTGTTGGCCATGTACAATTCCTAAATAGCGAGTCGCAATTTATTTGCGACTTGCTATTTAGGAATATGCGAGTCGCAATTAGGAAGAGGCGTTCCCTTCCTAATTGCGTCCGCAATGCTATGTGTGAATGTTTTGTGACCGCAATTGCGGTCGCAAAACACTCGCAAATTACCACCCTCTTCAAGAGGGTGGTAATGCAGTCGCAATTTGGAAGGGGTCCCCACGGGACCCCTTCCACTTTGTGACTGTCTCTAAAAATATTTTTTAAGGGCAGGCAGTGGTCCCAGGGACCACTGCCTGCCTTTAGAAAATTAAACGAAAACGTTTCATTTTTTTTTTTTTTAAGGAAAACGGGCTGCATTTTTAAAAAAAAGCTGCTTTATTAAAAAGCAGTCCCAGACATGGTGGTCTGCTGAGCCCAGAAGGCCACCATCCCTGGGAGGGCTGGCATTCCCAATGGGCTCGCAAATTGCGAGAGGCTCATTAATATTAATGAGCCTCGCAATTTGCGACCCCATTGAGAATCGCAAAACAGTGTAATAACACTGTTGTACATTTCATTTAGCGCCTCGCAATTTGCGACTCGCAATGAGTCGCAAATTGCGAGGCGCTAAATGAAAGGGTCGTACATCTGGCCCTAAGAACTTTATCCTCTCTATGAACAACTGAGGGGTGCAAATAATGACTTGCAAGGCCAGATCGATCCTTAGCAGGGCCGGGTGTAACATTAAAATCCCCACTAATTGTCAGATCCTCTGACATTTGTTGCATGACATACATACAAAAACACGTAAAAACAGCTTCCTTGTTATTTTTAGGACCATACAGTGATACAAAGGAGTGCAATCTACAAATTACAATACCCTGCATCCCTATCATTCTGCCTTCATTGTCTTTATGTGTGGTCACCTTCTGAAAAGGTACACCTGATCGTATTAGAATGGCTACTCCCTTTTTTTGAGTAATGGCATTAGAGTGAAATTGGATGGGTAAATAACTGGATTTCAGTCATTTGAAATCACCAGCTAAGAGGTGAGTCTGTTGTAACATGCTAACATAACCCTGTTATATAGCCATTTCAAAAGTATCTTACATTTTATTGGGGAGTTCAGTCCTTGAATATTAAGTGGCAGAATCAATAAGAGATGATCAGCTGTTTGTGTTATTTCATGATGTACATCATTCTCACAACTGAAAGTTTTTAATAAAAGGGTCCTCCACCCCACTTTCACCCAGATTATATATCGGCAATGAGCATGGTACCTTTAACCCCCCTCGTTTGCGAGTCTTTCTCGCTGGGCTGGCTGTTTGTGAACTCTAGGCAGCCTGGTCTACAGTTTGTAGTTAATCAATGTTAGGTCTGACCAATCCAACATTTTTAATACAATTAGTAATAAGAATTTGTAAAACAAATAAAGTAAACTGAACCACTATCCATAAAAATAAAAACAAAAGCTGCATAGATTCTTGATGACACAGCTTAACCAGTAGACCTTCTCCAGTCAGCTTTGAAAATAAACAACATTTGTGGGGCCAGCTCCCTTCCCCATCAGGGCTTAACAGCCTCTCCATTAAGAATCTATATAAATCTTAAATATAAGGAAATTAATAGTGAAACATAGGGAATATCCTGTTGTCCTGATATTGTTACGTGGCCCTTGTTATGTTATATGTTATGTTATGCGTTTTGTAGAGCGCACAGCTGCCCCAGCTAAGGGGCGTCCCAGCGCTGGCAACTGCAGCTGTTAAAAGAGGCGACTGAGAAAAAAAACATTGGGCCTATAATGTCGGAAAGAGATGAGTTTTAATGGCTTTACGAAATGCAATGTGATTATTGATACTTCTAATACAGACAGGAAGAGAGTTCCAAAGTTTCGCAGCGAGGACACGGAAAGAGCGCCCTCCCGCTCGCACTTTCCTCACCCGGTGGACAACAACAAGATGCTGGCCCATGGATCGTAATTGGCGGGTGGGCATGTAGAGTGAGAGGAGATTCGCCAAACTATCCGTGGAGTGGAGATTCAGGATTCTGTGAGCGATGCAGAGAGACTTAAACTCAATGCGTTTCGCCACCGGCAGCCAATGTAGTCTGCGGATGGCGTTAGTTGTGGGACAGGCTCTCGGTAGGCCAAGTAGTGTCCTGGCAGCCGCATTTTGTGCCCTTTGCAAGCGGAGGATCTCAGCTTTATTTGCCCCTAGATAAAGTGAACTGGCGTAGTCCAGCCTTGATAGGATGGTGGCCTGGATGATGACTTGACGGACTGTGGCGTCAAAGAAACCCAGCAGTGGTTTGAGCCCACGCAGGAGTCCGAAACAGGACCCAGCTACCATTTTAGTTTGGACCTGAAAGTTCAGGGCAGAGTCAACCCATACTCCCAAGTTTTTGACCGCCTGTTTAGGGGCGGGCGAGCAGCCCAGAGTCGAAGGTCACCAGCTCTCGCTCCACAGCTCAGTGTCTCTCCCCACTAGCAAGATCTCAGTTTTGCTCACATTTAATTGGAGACAGTTGGCAGTCATCCAATCTGCTATGGCTGTTAGATCGCTCCTGAACTTAAGCGCGTCCTGCGCTGAGTCGTCGGATAGTGCCACCACTAGCTGGGTATCGTCAGCATAAGATACCACAGTTAGTCCTCTACTCCTGGCTACTGCCGCTAATGGTTGAACGTATAGGTTGAATAGAGTTGGGCTCAGAGCTGAGCCCTGTGGAACCCCTTGTTCGATGGCGTATGCTTGGGAGCTGAAAGGAGGGGCCATCACTTGAAAGGTTATCTCAGATAGAAAAGAGGCAAACCAGCCTAAGGGCGGGCCATCAATGCCAGCCTCCTCTAGACGCTGCAACAGAATCTGGTGGGATTCAGTGTCGAACGCAGCGCTCAGATCCAATAATATCAGCGCTGACGTGCGCCCGGCATCTAATGTATCCCTCAGATGTTCGGTTACAGCTAGGAGGGCAGTCTCCGTGCTATGACCAGGGCGAAAACCATTCTGAGAAGGGTCAAGCAGATTGTTATTTTCTATGAATCTTGTAAGAATGGAATTGATATAGGCCTCGGCGATCTTGGATACCCACGGCAGGAGAGAGATAGGGTGAAAACTCTCAGGTTTGGATGCATCCAATGTAGATTTCTTTAATAAGGGAATCACCATGGCACGTTTCCAGGCCTTGGGGACTACCGCCATGGATAGGGACATAGTAATCAGCTTACAGAAAGGCGAGAGGAGCAGAGGCAATGATTTAAGGAATTGCTCTGGTTTGAGAGGGTCTGCAGGAGAGCCTGATTTCACTTTCTTGCAGATCGTGTGCATCTCCTCTTGAGAGATCAGTGGAAAGACAGAGAGTGTGGGGGTAGCATGTGGCCTATGTGCAGGGCCTGTTCTGATCACGGTGTGGGAGAAGGTCCTGTAGATGTTCTCGACCTTCTTAGTGAAGAAGGCGGCGAGATCTTCACATTGCTGGTTGGAAGAGAGAGGGGGAGCTTTAGGTAGCCCTGCAGATTTAAGATCTTTCAGTATTGTGAATATGCATTTAGCAGGGTTACTGCTGTTTCTGATCTCGTCAGCAAAGTAAGCCGCCCTTTCCTTCTGGATGGCCCTGTGGTCATTTTTGATGGCTGCCCGATAATGCCCCTTCAGAACTGGATCGTAGTCCCGTCTCCACGCCCGTTCCAACCTTTTGCAGGCCTTCCGCACCGTGGCCAGATTACTATTATACCATGGACTGGATTGGCTATCACGGCTCTGTGACCACTTGACAGGGATAAGCGTGTCAAGAGAATGTAGAATCCAATCAGATAAGGCTTTTTCGGCCGCATCTGGGTCATCCGGCATGCTGGGTGTATGCATGAGGAGGAGGGCATGAAACCGTTCGATGTCGAGTTTGTGCCTGGGGCGTTTTAGGACCGGATTCCGGGCTACCCTCTGAAGGGGCCCTACTCCCAGAAGTGCCATGGGTACTAGGTAGTGGTCAGACCAACTCATCGGTATCGGTGGGTTGACTGTGAGGGTAGATAGATTGGAGAAAACAGGATCTAGCAGGTGTCCAGCAGAGTGGGTGCAGCCTAAGACATGTTGTGTGAGCTGGAGGGCGGCAAGATCTGCTAGAAAATTGCCTATTTCACAATCCTGTTGATTATCCAAGTGCAAGTTCAGGTCACCAATAATGCTAAAGTTGGCCGATCTAATAGCCAGTGTGCCTGCTGCATCAATCAGTGTGTCCCTGAACTCTTTAGAGGGGCCGGGCGGGCGGTAAACCAGGAGCCCAGACATTGTAAAGGTGGCATTAAAAGCGATCTTAAAGCGCGCACACTCACAGCCCGCCAGGGTTTCTTTGATGAGAGTGCAGGTGTAACTAGATTTAAAGATAATAGCAATGCCACCACCTCTAGTCCCTCTGTTGAGAGTCGCGATGTTAAAACCCTGGGGCAGAGCCAGACCAGGCTCAGCCTCCGTGTTAGCCGTGAGCCATGTCTCTGTAAGGAAGAGGATGTCTGGGGACTCATCCCGCAGCAGATCGTACACTTCAGCAAAGTGCTTTACTAAAGAGCGGCAATTTAAACTAAGGAGTTTAACAGCGTGCGCAGAGGGAAGTAGAGGAGATGCGACGACCCAGGAGTTAAAATCACAATTCCTGCAACAGGCGGGACACCCACTGGATGGTCACATAGACTGATCCTCTTGCTTCCCAGTTAGAAATTGGTACTGGCTATCTAATTGACCCACTGTGACCTCCATCTCCTCTCGTTCATGAGCTCCTTCAATAGTTGCAACTTCCAATTGATCTACTCTGTCTTCTACTGTTTGGATGGAGCAATCTATTTCTGAGATGGATCTCGTAAATTCCTGCCGGAGGGATTGAAGTTCTGCTGGAATTCATCTAGCATATGATAAATATACCTACTTGTGGCTGAGGCCCCCATGTCTCCATCTTGGTTTGTGTCTAGTCCATCTTGGTTAGTCATATCATTTTTATCCATCCCTCCAGACCGTGGTTGTTGGAATTTGTGCATTCCGAGGAGTTTTTTTATATTATGTGTTTTTGCTATTTTCGTCTACCCTGACACTACTTTAAACTTTAACGGTAGGAATGATTTTGAAGCTGTATCATGGAAAATACCCCCTGAAGGTGGTGTTCAGTGTGGTTAAATATAGTTACACAAGGGTCAGGCAACACATAGTTTCTTCGGTTCCGCGGCCGCCAGTTTGGCTTAATCAAGAAGAATATCCACCATTTTCACACTATGAGGGGATTATGCTCGCGTTTTGCTAATAATGTTTGTCATATTGCATGGTTCCAGGGGAGGCTACTACAATTCTGAGACCACCTTGCCTCATTTCAAAAGTAACAGCCTGGATAAATTATGGTCAGATAAAATTACTACTATTTTGTTCATTGGGGTCCCCTCCCCCTGCTGCGTGTTATCCTTGGGGAGTAGACCTGCCATGACTGATCCTGTCGCCCTCTGCCCCTGGTTCTCTGACCTCCTGCCCGATTTGCCAGTTGGTTTTGGCCTAAAAAAGACCTCAACAGTGTGCCAAGATCCTCGTTCTGTCTAGTCTGAGGGCCAAACCTAACCCTTGGGTTATTTAAGGTTGACGGTTGTTCGCCTGTATCCTCCTCCTCACTGCTAGTATTATCAAACGACCAATTATATGGGGTCCTCCTACCCTGACTGTGTCCCCCACTTTGGTAAGTGTATTGTTGTACCTGTTCAACACTAATTTGATAATATTTATCCTCTACAGACGGGAAAGCCCACTCATGTGAGAAACGGTCCAAATTACATCTTAGGCCCTTAATTTTTTGATTGACCATATAGGTCTTATACTCATGCCATCTTTTTAACTGAGTGTGAACACTATTTAAAATTTAAAGCATATGTGTGATAGATGTCCACAACTCAATTTTAACCTATTGGGAGTTTAGTTGACTTTTTTCACATTACGGGGCATAGATTGTAGATAGATGTCACCTTCATTTATACACCTTACTCTTTACATTAGTTTAGAGTTAGGTCACGTTCTTTTCTGTCAAGAAAGTGCCGATGATGACAGAGTGAGCCAACTGGTGAGTACCAACCAGTAGCTCCATGGTTGGTCCTTACGTGAGGCAGTTTCTGACTCACCTCACATTTTTTACATAAAAAATCTTTCACAAAAATATCTTTATTTAGCTAGCCCATTTTGAGACTATTGGCTAGGGGGCTTTCGACCTGTTTTGGGTGGTTGATGAACTTTTAAATCGACTAACACATATGGGTGGGCATGACAAGATAAGTAAGCATTGCCTCACCAAGGAGTAAGACATGATACTCATTTGGTAAAAATTGTTCGAAATAGTTATGTGTTTTTTTTATAACCAAGTCTTGTTTTTTGAAATTCGTGAGTGGAGGGCGTCCTGATTATAGTTCCCTCTTTTGCTCCTTATTTGATAGATGCTTAGCTTTTGCATCTGCATGGAGCTAGAAATTGCCACACATCATTCATTGTAATTAAGATATACCAATACAATAATTAAAGATGACCTGTAAGGTCCAAATGGGGTGTTTTTTGATTCAATGGAAGGAAGTGGTCCCTTAATCTTCTTTCTGTTTTCATACTGCTTTTCTAAAAGAGGTTTTATTTTTGACATTATGAAAGCAGATGTTTTCTATTTTAACAAAGGAAAGGACTGCTGGGTTATATGGCTGTGATACCTGATCAGCAAATGTGTGCTATGTACCTGTCCTCTCACGAGGAAGTGTGCAGGAGATTGTGCATCTGAAACTATAATGAAATTAAGAAAAACATGCCTCTGGTTGTCAGTACAATATCCCATTATCCCACACTGGAAGCCTAGTGGGTTAATGCAAATGCTGCAGAGATGAGTGTATGACACATCCCAACACTCTGACAGAGACATCTCCCCATTATTCATCATGAGTGAACTACAGACTGATGGATTCATATGACTGTGCTACCAGAATTTCCTCATGACTGGGGAGACTGTCTGTGAGACTGGGCATGAGGGCCACCGGGCTGCAGCAGACGGTGCTGATGATTGTCACTGACAATCTGATAGAGACTTCTAGATCCAGAGTCTTTACCTTTGAATTTTCCAGGTGTCAGGCTGGATCCGTAAACTTTTGCTCGAGCAATACCCCTTGCGTGCGCCTTCGTGTGGCTCCATTTGGCTCCGCATGACGTTGTCGACATCGGTAGCTTCGGTTATGACATCGCAGTCACCTATATAGGCGCCACCCAGGCGCGAACGTCAGTTCTTTTCTTTCCGCGCCAGTTAAGCGCTGATCCGGAAAGAGCTGTTTGACAGGCCTTTTTTGTACTTTTTGTCAACTTCAACATTTTTTCCAATTTCGTGTGCGAGGATGTCTTCGAGGAAGACAGGGTTTAAGCCGTGCGGTGCCTGTCACCGCATGATGTTGGGTACTGACCCCCACCTCGTCTGTCTCTGGTGTCTCGAGCACAACCACGATTTGAAATCATGCTCAGACTGTCGGGCTATGGCTCCGAAGGCCTTGCGGGAGCAGGCTATGAAGCTCCTTGCACCCGGCAGTCGACACCATCCAGCGAGATTCCGCAGAGGTCCCGGTCCCGATCGAAGAAAAGGAGGTCGCGGGACCGCTCCCTGAGCCCAAAGTCCTCTTTGTCCCACTCGAGGTCTTCAGGACACTCGGGGAAGAGGCACAAGAAGAAGAAGTCCAAGCAGACTTCATCTTCGCCTCGACTGTTGTTCGTCGACGAACAAGGTAAGGAACACCAACGCTCTAGGCACTGTTCTGCGGTGCCAGAGCCAGTGTTGACTCCACGCTTCCCTCCCTTTCCGGGAGAATTTTACGAGGCCATGTGTCACATTTTTGAGCGGGCCAATCCCTCTGGTGAGCCCTCGGGGTCGGAAGGGGCCCGATTGGATTCGCCGCTGTTGGCTCCGGCCACAACGCCGGTGGGGCCTCAGGGATCCGATCCCGGATCCGAGACGACGCCGGTCATGCCATCACGAGCTCCCTCGCCGTTGGACCCGAAGTCGGTGCCGGCGGTGCCAGGCCCATCCTTATTTCCAACGACACGGAGTCAGAACGGCGTCGCTCGACACCGATTCCGATGCTGATTGAACCCAGGGGTTCTATGTTGTCGCCTGAACACTTTGAAGGTGTTTTAGGCTCGGGTGAGAAATGGGTGGGGTCTATGGACCCTTTGGAATACCAGGATGACTCTGCAAAGCAGATGGACTGGTATGGGGAACTTGGAGAAGCCAGTGGACTGGACACTTCCCCAGATACTGGCATGCTCTCTCCGCCAACTATGGCTACGGAGAAGGGGGCATCTAATGCCATGGTGGTTGAGAGGGCGGCTGAGGTCCTCAGACTAGAGCTGCCCGCCGTGCAGGTCAGGACTAATCTCCTGACCGAAGTGCTTCAGCCTGAGGCTTCCACCTCTGAACCTCTTTTGCCCTTCAATGAGGCACTAACTGATGTCCTTCTAGATACGTAGTCCAAGCCTAGCACAGGGACTCCTGTGAATAGGACAATTGCACGCCACCATTGCCCAGCTCCGGGCGACCCAAAGTTCCTCAGCCAACACCCCACCCCCGAAAGCTTGGTGGTGCAGGCTTCTTCATCCCAGGGCGCGTTCCCTTCTGCCCCTCCAGATAGGGAATCCAAGAGGCTGGATTCACTTGGTAAGAAGCTGTTTTCTTCCTCCAACCTGGCATTGCGGTCAGTGAATACCGCCTGCATATTGGGCCATTTCTCCCATTCCCATTGGGAGACAGTTGCACAAGTGCTGCACAAGTCCCGGAGGAGGCCGGGGCTGTGCTCTCTCAGGCAGTTAAGGATGGGAGAGATTCAGCAAAATTCGCCATAAGGTGTGGCCTTGACACGAATGATTTGCTGGGCAGATCAATTTCCACGACAGTGGCCTTGAGGCGCACGCCTGGCTTAGGACAACTGGCTTCCTGGGTGAGGTCCAGGCAAATTTGATGGACATGCCATTTGACGGAATCCTTCTTTCTGGGGATAAGGCAGACCCAGACCTAGTGAGGTTCAAGGACTCTCGAGCTATGGCAAGATCCTTGGCCTCTCCTCTACACCTCGTGGTCAGTGTAGCTTTCGCCCCTTTCGTGGCAACAGAAGGGGTTTCCAGACTCGTCAGCCCTATCCCAGCCACCGTCCTGCGCAGACTTACCAAGTCGTGCAGCGACATGGATGCTGTTCATTGCGACCAAGAAATGGAAGCCAGAACCTTGCCCTCAGCAACCTTGCCCTCAGCAGCTGCAGCCTCCAAGCACTCCTAGTCTGACTCTGTAAGACCACACCACTCCAATTGGTGGGAGAAACCATCATCATCTCCCCAGATGGAGGTCCATAACATTGGACAATTGGGTCTTGCAGATCATTCAGGAGGGCTATTCTCTGCCTTTCCTTTCTTTTCTTCCTCCCATTCTGCCAATTCAAGAACGGCTGGCGGAGGATCATTTAAAATTGCTCCAGGAGGAAGTTACAGCTCTCTTGGACAAGGGAGCTAGAGAAAGGGTTCCGTATTCAGACGTAGGCAGTGTATGTTATTCCCGTTACTTTCTGATTCCGAAAAAGAACAAAGGGTTGCAGCCCATTTTAGATTTTCGGACAGTCAATCTCTTCCTCAAGAAGGAGAAGTTCAAGGTGCTCTTTCTAGATCAGGTCTTGTCTGCCCTAGACCAAGAAGACTGGATTGTACATGAAAAATGGCAAACTGATGTGGGAGACCTTGATGAGACGGACTGGCAAAAGGCGCTCGCCTCCCCACGCGAGGTGGCAATACCGTCTAAACTACGATTAGTACAATTGAAGATACTACACCGCATCTACTACACGAGAGTAACCCTACATAAGATAGGAAAGGCTGATACTGCACTCTGCTTGAGACAATGCGGGGCAATTGGTACCTTCTATCATACAATATGGGAGTGCCCAGTGATAGCGACATACTGGGAAACGGTTATGCAAGTCATTACACAAGTTAGTGGAGTAACTGTCAAACCTGAACCCAAGAGATGTCTCTTAAATATCTGGGAACCAACTGACCTCAACCACGTGGCACAGGATTGGGTAACACTGGGTATGAAGTTCGCAAAGCGAAACATAGCCAAACACTTGGGGTCGCAGGTTTCACCGACGTATCGTGAGTGATGTGGAGATATGGATAGTGCTATGGTGGCTGAAAGGGCGGCATATATACATCGTGGGTGCCCCAAAAAGTGGGAGCGAGTGTGGGGAACGTGGAACGTATACAGAGGAAACATTTGCGCTCCACCTCAGGTCGAGTCCGAAATAGACTCAAACTAACTAGGTGGGTGTGGAACTAGGTCGGATCATATCTCACAATATCACTGTATTAACTGTCGAACCTTTATGGAGGAATCAATGTAACGTGAAGCGTGCTTTGTATAACAAGACTTTAATCTGTAACCGTGTTATCGCATGTTTAACCTGTAACTAATAAAAAGAATTTTAAAAAAAAGACTGGATTGTAGCGTTGAACCTGCAGGATGCGTATTTTCAAATCCCCATCCTGCAGGGCCACAGGCGTTACCTGCGGATCAAGGAAGGCCACAAGCATTTTCAGTTTTCCGTGCTCCCCTTTGGCCTCACCAGTGCCCCTCAGGTGTTCTCCAAGGTGATGGCGGTGGTCGCAGTTCATCTGCGCAGGTTAGGAGTGTCAGTCTCTCCCTACCTCGACGACTGGCTGTTGAAGGCATCCTCGTTCCAGGCTGTCGTCTCCCACCTTCAGACTACGGCTGACCTCCTGCATTCACTGGGGTTCTCTATAAATGTGCCGAAGTCACACCTGACTCCTTCTCATACACTCCCTTTCATCTGGGCTGTTCTGGACACAGTGCTGTTTCAGGCCTATCCTCCGGAGCAGCGAGTCCAGGATACTCAGGTTATGATTCCGATGTTTCAGCCTCTATCCTGGATTTCAGTGAGGCTGACTCTGAGGCTGTTGGGCCTTATGGCCTCCTACATCCTGTTGGTAAAGCATGCCAGGTGGCGTATGCGGGCTCTGCAGTGGGACCTGAAGTTCCAGTTGTGCAGCATCGCGGAAATCTCACCCACATGGTCTAGATCTCTTAACGAACTGCGAGAGATCTGCAGTGGTGGTTGATGAACCACGATTCGGTCAACGGTAGACCCCTCTCCCTTCCCCAATCAGATCTGACAGTCATGACAGATGCGTCACTTCTGGGATGGGGTGGCCATCTGGGAGATGTGGAGATCAGGGGACACTGATTTCCGGTGGAGTTGGGGCTTCACATCAATTTGTTGGAGCTTCGAGCGATTCGGTTGGCATTGAAGGCATTTCTTCCCTCTGTCAAGGGGAAGTTAGTACAGGTGTTCACGGACTACACCACTGCCATGGGGTACTGCAACAAGCTAGGCGGGGTGGGGTCATGGACCTTTTGTCGAGAGGCCCTGCATCTCTGGACATGGCTGGAACAGCAGGGCATAACCCTGGTGGTTCAACACCTGGCAGGTTCTCTGAATGCCATGGCAGACAAACTCATCCATCGATGCCTAGCGGATCACGAATGGCGTCTCCAGTCGGAGGTGGCGCAAGGTCTCTTTAAGCATTGGGGATATCCTTTGTTAGATCTGTTTGCCTCTGAAGAGAACACGCAGTGTCAGCAATACTGCGCCTGTATTTTTCAAGGTGGCTATTGCTCGGAAACACCTTTTGACCTCGAGTGGAGCTCAGGCCTGCTTGACGCCTTTCTGCCCATTAATCACGCGGTGTGCTATTCCTAGCAGAGGGAGCAGAATCGGTACGGGAGGGGGATAGCTCCTATAAGGAGCAAGGGCCCTCACACACCCCTGGAGGTGTCATGCTTCATCATAGGGCAGCTCCCCGTTGGGCTGGCGCTGCAATGCCCAATGGGCCCCACAGGGGGGCTCTTTGCCGGAGTTCTTTTACCTGTGGTTTCTGCCCTAGATGAAGTGGGTGTATGTGGGATCCGTGGTGTATGTACAAGAGTGAGTAGAATGTGGGGTGGATGAAGTTAAAAGTAACTATAGTAACTCGCTGTGTCCACTTTATTTAGCGGGTTCCATGTTATGATTAAAAGCCTGTGATGCTTGCCTAAAGAGATTATTAATGGTCTCGTCAAGCATTGTGAGTCAGGATAGTGGTCAACATGTTTCATGCCTTGTTTGTCATATCGATCGTGGCATTTCGTCAGGACCTAGATACCCTATTTGCTACTCATAGAGGGATGTATAAATGTGTACGAATTTACAACCATACCCTCACCACAATACACCATCTGAAACAAGGTTCCTCATGAGTGTGGACCGTGATAGTCATGGGGGGCGTACCTCCGGAGTCACGGAACGCTCACTGACGTCACCGCCAACTCATAATAGATGGTCACGCAGCGCGGCAGACCTACCCTCCGTTAGTCCGGCTTTCTGCCCATATCACTCCTGCCCAGCGTTCTAAAGAAGATCAGGAGCAACTGGGCCCAAGTCATTCTTGTGGCTATTGACTGGGCAAGGAGAGTCTGGTATCCAGAGCCTCTGAAAATGAGCATCGATCCTCCGATCAGGCTGCCCCTTTGGGAGGATCATCTGTCGCAGCAGCAGGGGAGGGTCCTCCACCCGAACCTGTCAACTCTGTGCCTCCATGTGTTGAGATTGAGTGGTGACAGTTGATGGCTTTTGACCTTCTTCCCGAAGTATGCAATGTTATTTTGGCAGCCAGGCAGCCCTCCACTAAGATGGTATACACCTGCCGTTAGCAGAAATTTGTATTATACTGTACAGAAAGGTCTACTGACCCTCTTTCTGCTTCTCTTTCCACTGTTCTATTCATTCTAATCCTTGCCCAGCAGGGCTCTGCGTTGAATACTCTCAAGGGTTATCTTTTTTCTCTATACGCTTTTTTGCAGCTGCCAGACCAACCCTCTCTCTTTAGGTCGCCAATTGTAAATAGGTTTATGAAAGGGCTGGCTCACTTTTCTCCGCCCACACCCTTCGTTATGCCACAGTGGGACCTTAATTTGGTCCTCACTTTTCTTATGTGCACTCCTTTCAAGCCTCTGCACAGTTGCCCCCTCCAGCTGCTCACGATCAAGACAGCCTTTCTTGTGGCAATAACATCTGCCCAGAGGGTGAGTTAGTCGCAGGCACTATCTTGCATGCCTCCCTACATGATGCCTTTCCCAGACAAAGTGGTGCTTTACAGCCGTGCTTCATTTTTGCCAAAGGTTGTGACCCCATTCCATCTGGGTCAGTCTATTACGCTGCCCACCTTCTTTGCTCCCCTGCATCCCTCTAAGTAAGAGGAGTGTCTCCACCATATGGACCTAAAAAGAGCATTGTCGTTCTACCTTGACCGCACTAAACATTTCAGGGTGGACGACCAACTCTTTGTGAGGTATGTGGGAGCTAAGAAGGGGCGGGCAGTGCAGAAAAGGACCATCTCTCACTGGGTCGTTTTCTGCATTAAAATCTGCTATGCCCTGGCTAAGAAGCACCACCCTGAGGGATTAAGGGCCCATTCCACCAGGGGAAAGGCTGCGACTACGGCCTTGGCTTGGGGTGTCCCAGTCCTGGACATCTGTCAGGCAGCAACGTGGGCATCTTTTCACACGTATGCCAAGCACTACTGCCTGGACAGTCAGGTCGGCATGGACGGGGATTTTGCCCGTTCGGTCCTGCAGGACTTCCTAGTGTAAGGTATTGGTCCGCAACCCACCGCCGGGATGGTATGGCTTGGGTATCTAATTCAAAGGTAAGGAATCTGCCACTAGAAGTCTCTATCAGATGAACAAGCTACTTACCTTCGGTAATGCATTATCTGGTAGTGACTCTATCTAGCTGCAGATTCCTTACAGCCCCACCCATGCCTCCACGCTTTGTGGACTGATTTTGTTAGGGCTAGGGTTACTCCCCTTTTCAGGGCCCTAGTTTTGCACACGTCTACGTCAGTTACTTCGTGGCTCTGCGCTTCTGGAGTGGAAAAAGCAAAAAGTATTGATGTCAGCGCGCCTTGGTGGCACCTATATAGGTGACCGCGACGTCATAACCGAAGCTGCCGACGATGTTACGCAGAGCCGAATGGAGCCACTCGACGGCGCGCGCACGGGGTATTGCTCGAGCAAAGGTTTTTGTATCGAGCCTGATGCCTGGGAAATTCAAAGGTAAGGAATCTGCAGCTAGATAGAGTCTCTACCAGATAATGCCTTACCGAAGGTAAGTAACTTGTTCAGCAGGCCTCTTGCTGGTGGTTGGTGGTCGCAGGCCTAGGTTCAGTTTCCTTGGACCATCTGTCCTGCAGCCTCCACTAGTGTTCTGAGTAGCAGCTGCTCCAGGTAGCTTACTTGCCTGGTTGTGTGCTGCACTGCATGGTCTGGCATCCTATCCCTGTTGTCGGAGGGTGCTGAGCTGTCAGAGAGAGCTCAGCTACAGTGTAATTTGGGTCAGCCAAACCCTCTCCCATGTCCCACACATGGCGGATACATGTTATTAATTTATTTTGTTGTTGACTTCAACAACTAACTGATAGTGAAATCATGTTTGGCCGGCTGTGGACCCGGAAGAGTCTGCGGGGGGAGAGCCACATAATGGTTCACCTGGTTCCGGCGACAAAACATCCTGCGTTGCGCTTACCTGGCCCACTCCTACCATCTTACAGTCCACAGAATGCTTGCCTCCCACTTTTCTCGCTGGCTGGTGAAGCAGAGTTTGGAAAAAACATGAACCCTACTTAAGCTACCACCTGTGGACCAATCAACTGCGCTTGTGCCTCATGCCTTAAATCAACAGCCCAACACTTGCAGATTGAAGCAAACACTTTCACCACTGTAACTGTGCCTGGCACCGCCTCTGGATCCATGTGTTACAGAGGGGTCATGCCTGACCATAGTAGATTTGTTTTTATTTTTGAAGCCGCACTGCAGTAGGGATGCAGTATATCAGTCAGTGGTGGCTCTTCCGCTAAGGCGGAGGAGCGCCGCCCACTGCTCCAAAAAAAAATTAAATGAATAACATATTGTTTCATCATTTTATTTTTCCTAATGCTGTCAGTGTCTCTGTTTCATGCGGTGCGGGCGGGGCTGGCCAGAGCAGGGGGGAGGAGTGGTGGCTCTCTCTAAGTGCGCATGACTATTTGGCCAGCTGTCTTGGGCCTGCCAAATAGTCATGCACACTTTTCATGTTCCCCACCAGGCTGTAATGCACAGCCTGGTGGGGAACACCACCAGGCTCCCTGTCCCTGTCTGAGCGCAAAACCATGGCGCTCAGACCAATCAAAATGCTCCATTGCAGCGTTGTGATGGGCTTAGGGGAGTCTGGGAGCCTGGGTGCTTCCTGCTGCTTCCTGTTGCCGGGACGGGAGACAGGAAGAAGGAAGATGAAGAGGACGGAGGAGAGGCGGCAGCTGGCCATTCCCAGGTAAGTGCTTTTTTCATTTTTTTCATTCCCACCATCCCCGTCTGGTAGCAGCCGCTACTGGTATCAGTGACACAATTCAGCCTTGTGTAGTCACCATAGCAACAAGTCCAGGCCGGCAGCGGCTAAGTAAATGGCCTGTGGCAGGCACACTCAGCAAGCCGAAGAGCACCGGGAGTTTTGTTAATTATTTCTTCAGCATCTCATGGTACTTGAAGTCGGAGGAGCTGTAATAAGTGAATAATGCATTTAATACGGTTATGCGGACGCCATCGCTAAAATGCAGTAGTATAACTCCTGATGTGTGGTACATGGCAGGGCTGAAAACGAAGACCTTTCCATAATACAGAGAGATTGACTACCACATCATCTTCTTCAGCATCAATCTCCAAGACAAAAAAATACCAGAGAAGATGCAGAACAAGATCAATTTCTTTTGGCAATTGAAGAACCTAAACTTCCACGAAAGCTCACCTAACCAGAAGTCACAGTAGGTGGAATCTGGAAGCACAGCGTACCCATACTTTTTTATTTAACAAAAATAGTTCCCCTACTTTTTGTTACAAGACAACTGTCTTGGGTCTGTTAATTCCGACAGTTGGGAAGACCCAGTTGAAGCATAAGGGAGGGAGTCTCATGTGCTTTGGAGACATGAGAGGAACAGACAATTAAACAAGAAACAAGCCATCTTGCTAGGGTGCCTGCTGCCTCCAAGAAATGTGATTGAAGTAGGCTAATGTAATGAAATGTCTCTTTTGTATGGTCACTCGGTTTTTTGGACTGATGCTGCTGGTTTTTCGACTCTGAGAGGGCACTGAGGCCTGCTAACCAGACTTCAGTGCCCTGACCCTAAAACGTATCTGTGACATTGGCTATAGTCAATTGGCCTAGGCTAACTTACTTGTAAGTCCCTAGTATATGGTACTCAGGGCCTGTAAGTAAGTGACTCACCCCCAGGGATTCCAACACTGGTTGTGCCACCCTGAGTGTGACAAAAGTAAAACGAGTCCCCCAGTCTGCCGTTGCAGACTAGAAGAGCAATTTCAAACTGCTAGCCGACTTTGCCATTTACTGCCATGGCAAAGTCAAATGCCCCCCTGAAACATGTGTAAGTCACCCTGTGGCAGGTGGGTGAAGCATATTTCATGGGCAGAACATGTGTTTTTTGCGATCTGGCAGTAAAAACGTGAAACAATCGTTTTTACTGTGGAAAGACTTGGTCGCTTCATTGGTGAGTGCATGGTTACATGCTGACCCCTCAGCTGTGCTTACTCCTGAAGGGTGCGATTAAAGTTGATACTCCAATGTATCAAACAACTTGTTACAATAAGCATGACTTGATTCTCAAGTCGAAATTAATGTAACAAGTTACAGTGTGCAACTTTTATAAAGTTGTCACTTTGTTGCTTGCAAACTCCTGTGCCCTTAACAGTTACACATGAGCTTGACCCCGAGACAGCTTTCTGCCCTCCTAGGGTGATGGGCTAAAAACTCCCAAGGAAGGAGGTAATAGGGGCCTGCATTGGAGAGAGATGTTACCACACTGGTGTTGGCCCAAAAGGCGAGCGCTGAAGCTGCCTTTAAAGAGCAAATGGGAAACACTTGGGAGAGGAAAAACACCATTGTTTAGGCAGACTAGCTAGCACCCAGGAAGAAGAGGGAAACCAGTTGTCAAACCAGTTTTTCAGGGGCCTGCAGCCCCCTTGGTAGCCGGAACCCTTTGTTGGGATAGGGAGCTCTAGAAGCCAAGAGAGGGGCTCTGCCATATTGATAGTGGGCAGAATAGTGCATCTTGGGACAGCCAGATGCCAAGCTTCCCAGGCAGTAGTTATCAGGAGGGAGGGAACCTAGTAGCCTGTCAGCTACTGACCCCGTCTACCCTGAAGGCACTTTCTAAGCATAAATAGGGCATCCCTGGCACCCAGAACTCAGATCTCGTCTGGACTGGTAGAAGGACCGATGGACTGCCCTACTGCACTGTGGAACCAACAAAGAGAAGCTGCGCCAGCGTGTACTGCAACTGCTGAATCTGTACGTACGCACAGAGAACAAACCTTCTTTTCAAAGGGTGAAGTTCAGAGACTTTCTGGGGAATCTAGGAAACCATCTCCAGAAAATTACACCCCAATGGCCCCATGCCACCAGGGACATGGAATACTTTATGTGCACTCTTAACAAGACCATACACATTGTCGCTGATGAAGGGTCAAATCCGGGGTGGAGCTTGCCTGACTCAAAGATGGCCGCGATCTAGGGTAGCTCTCCCGATCGCCACTAACAATCCTCCATAATCCTCGCAAGAATCCTGGCCGAGCTGATCTCACGAGGGCAGAATGCTTTGCTGATACCGAGCGCTGCTTGATGCGCCTACCGTGACCCGCATCGGTGCTGCCAAACGAGAGAAAACGGCAGTGACGCACTCTGGGCAACGCGGCGTGTGGACCCCCCTGGCTGCACGAATAATCAACGCGCCCTGGCGATGGTCGAGCGAGCGGACCAACTGATCCGGAGACATGGTGCGGGGAGCCCGACGAGAAGTAGCGCGGAGGTGCCGATGTACTCTTAGCGAGTGACGCTGCTGCCGACTTGAAGCGCCCAGGGGTAGCGGAGCTGCCAGCGGTAACGAGCGACTGACCCAGGAGCTGATGTGACGTCGCCCGCTCTGAAGGACAACCGGGCTGTGGGCCACCGAGCCCCCACACTCACGTAAGAGACCTGATCCTGAGTATCTCGGGGCAGCGGCTGTCCAGATTGCTAGGCGGCACGGAGCCAGTACAGGTACCCCCACAATAACGGGAGAAACGGGTGACGGCGGCCACGTGCAACTTGTTAGGCCAGAATCTGGATGTGTGTAGAGCAGCGCAGGTCGGAGGACCGGGGACCGGGACTGCGCTTTGGAGCTCAAAAATAGAAAGGTGCTAGCACTAATCGCGGCTTGGGCCTTGTGAAATCTGGAGTCCACACTCTAGTGGGACTGCTCCGTGGAGTCTGGTCAGCTAATTGGCATACTTCACACGATTGGGGTGAGAATTTCAACTGCGAGATGATCTGATTGGAGTGACATTGTGATCACTATTGTCCCTCACTGTTGGGTCGTGGGAATCAATCGGAGTGTGCAGGGAGGGGAGCCTTGGGCCTTGAAGGTTCCTGTTCAGTAAGCACCAACAGGCCCCATTGAGACATATTATCCACCAATAATAGCGCTCGCTAACTGCGCACCCACAGTGTGCAAATTCCGGCAATATGGGCAAGACGGACAAGTTACAGCCCAAACTACAATTCGACCTGCGTAAAACCCCCAGATCGAAAGAATCCCAGCCTACGGAGCAAGACTCCACTTCAGACAACCCGGACGCCGAGTCAGAGGTCGATATGAAACAAGCGTACCGCACCATCCAGCAGAGCCTATCAAAGATCGACAGCAAAATTGACGCGCTGTCATTTCGAATGGACAGGATGTCCGAGAGGCTGGACAAACATGTGGGCAGACTCGACGCGGCAGAACAACGCATATCAGACATGGAGGACGTCGTCAGAGCAGATGCGGAGACCGATAAAGAGAGAGACAAGATCCTACGTACCCTGCAAGCGAAGGCTGAAGATCTCGAGGCGAGATCCTGACCTAATAACGTCCGCATTTTGGGAGTTGCAGAATCGTCCAATGTAGGCAACATGGAGCAATACATAGAAAAACTTCTTGTCAGCCTCCTAGGTCGGGACACCTTCTCTGAGATACTGGTGGTAGAACGAGCACATCGGTCCCTGGCGCCCAGACCGGTGCCAGGCGCTGCCCCCCGACCTATTATAGCAAGACTCCTGAATTACAGGGATCGCGACGCGGCTCTGCGCAAGGCCCGGGAACTAGGAACTCTTCGACACGAAGGTGCGGTAATAACTTTGTTCCCCGACTTCACAATGCAGGTACAAGAGGCACGGCGGCTCTTTATCCCGGTGAAAAAGAAACTCTGAGATCTCAACCTGGAGTACAGTATGCTGTATCCTGCTAAACTAAGGGTCAAATTTGATGGCAAAGTGCACTTTTTCTCTGATCCTAAGGTGGTCCTGCGATTTATTAAAGAGAAAGAACAGCGTCTGAGACATCAGGGTTCACCAAACTCAGCTTCAGCACAGTCGGAGGGCTCTCCAACCATAAGGGAAGACCGAGAAGCAGAAGAGTGACCAGCCGACCAGATCCAAGAATAGACGACGCAAGGTAACGTTGAGGTGCTATAGAGGGTGTAATGCGCATATTACAATATATGTCTTGTAGATACTCGCTGTCACTACTGAGGTGCCAGAACATGGATTGGACATGTCCAAGAAGACTCATTGGTGCCTAACGGTGTCCAGACTGAGATGATTACGAGTACACAGTGAGCATTGACTGTATCCTGTTATACCTCGTAGTGATAGTTGTTTATAAGACTCACGCTGTTATAAGTGCTATTAGAGTGGTGTAGGGAGCTCGACAAGATGGCAACATCTGCCCCCAAGTGTATCACACCTTCAGTATTGTTTGTTTTGGGGTTGGTGTTTGTTTTACAAGATCGGGGAGGGAGAGAGGAAGAGCAGATAGCCACGACAGTTGGGGATTTTCGAGGCGTGGGAGGGAATGTTTGTTTCGTTAGAACGGGTGTGTGTATTGTACTAAATATGCAACTGAGGTCACATATGGCGCAGATCATTGGCAAGGGGCATGGTTTACAGCAGGGGCTACCCAAACCAAATGGCTATGACAGGTGAGAGCACACAGGTCCTGCAGCTCATGACCTGGAATGTCCGTGGTCTAAACAACAACAGAAAGATCAGAAGGGTGTGTGCCTATTTGAAGCGGCACTCCGTGGCAATCGCTATTGTACAAGAGACACATCTTGCTCCGGAACGCAGTGAGGCAGTGCATCGCAAACTACAAGGGGTATGCTACTCTGCAGATTATACTTCACATGCTAGAGGGGTCCTGATTTGGGTAGATAAGAAGGCGGGGTCGAGATGACAGGCCTGCTAAAGGATCCACAGGGTAGATTTGTGGTAGCCCTCTGCAGACGGGGGGACTTGAAATTCCTCCTGGTAGGTATATACGGCCCTAACTATGACAATCCACACTTCTATACTTCCTTAGCGACTAAGTTGGTGCAATGGAAGGGGATTTCACAGGTGTGGGGGGTGATTTTAATTGTATATTAAATCCAGGTATGGACAGATCTCAGGGCCTGCCAAGGCGTCCAGCAACTGCTGCAACAGCCATCCAAGAAATAATGCACTCAGATGGCCCCTCATAGATATCTGGAGACACAGATCCCCCGATGTGAAAGGTTATACACATTCGTCCTCAGTGCCCGACACTCACACACAAATCGACTTTTGGCTATTGTCTGGGGGACTGAGTTCCAGAGTTGTGACGTGTGCGCATTTGCCGCGGACGTACTCCGATCACTCCCCTGTCCAACTTGCCTTGAGGTATGGGGCACCACGCATCCCTGCATTCACATGGCGTTTCCCACCATATTCGCTGTTAGACACTGTATTTAAAGAAGGGTTAGCTACAGCCATAGAGAACTTCTTTTCTGATAATGTCGGGTCAGTGACCTCATTTACCACGGTGTGGGAGACGTTTAAGGTGTTCGTCAGAGGAGTGGTGATCTCTACTCATGCAGGTGTGTTACGTTCCATCCGAGGTGGACTAGAGACACTAGAACAGGAAATAGGTCAATTGGAACGGGACTTGATTGAGGGAGGATCTGCCCAGACCACCGCAGACCTCCAACAGAAACTGGCAGAACACCTAGATACAGCCAACGACAAAATCAAACACATGGGTAAATACGCATCGGCACGATGCTATGGAGAGCGGGAGAGACCAGGCGCTACTCTAGCAGGAATATTGAGACTTAAGAGAGAAATAGACGCTATGGTGGGCATGATGGATGACAAAGGAAATACTCTACACACACCGGGGGAAATAGCTGCCAATTTGCGCACTTATTATAAGACATTGTACACCTCTCGGGTCCCTCCAAATAGCGAGGCACTAGAGGAGTATCTCTCGTACATTAAAATGCCATGGCTAGTGAGGGAGCATAGGGAACATCTGATGGCTCCTCTAACGTCTGATGAGATACGGGAAGTCCTCCTGAGGCTTGAGCCGGGACAGACCAACTTTGCTCAGATATTTTGCACGCTCTGTTTTAAAAGTAATTTCTGCACTTGCCGCACTTTGAAATACTGTTTTTAATTGTTTTTACCTGCGCATTTGCACACTGTGGACTCACCAGCACAGAGTCCACAGCACGAAGTCCCGCGCAATTCCAGTGCGGGACGGCCGCCATTTTGAGAGAAATCTGGTCTGCGGGCTAGTTGTTGATGCCCCTGCCGGTACTTAAACAGACGCTGGCGTGAGCGCGCCAGGTGAAGTCCTCCTGAGGCTTGAGTCGGGAGAGACCAACTTTGCTCAGATATTTTGCACGCTCTGTTTTAAAAGTAATTTCTGCACTTGCCGCACTTTGAAATACTGTTTTTAATTGTTTTTACCTGCGCATTTGCACACTGTGGACTCACCAGCACAGAGTCCACAGCACGAAGTCCCCCGCAGTTCCAGTGCGGGACCGCCGCCATTTTGAGAGAAATCCGGTCAGCGGGCTAGTTGTTGATGCCCCTGCCGGTACTTAAACAGACGCTGGCGCGAGCGCGCCAGGTGAAGTCCTCCTGAGGCTTGAGCCGGGAGAGACCAACTTTGCTCAGATATTTTGCACGCTCTGTTTTAAAAGTAATCTCTGCACTTGCCGCACTTTGAAATACTGTTTTTAATTGTTTTTAAATGCGCATTTGCACACTGTGGACTTACCAGCACAGAGTCCACAGCACGAAGTCCCCCGCAGTTCCAGTGCGGGACCGCCGCCATTTTGAGAGAAATCCGGTCAGCGGGCTAGTTGTTGATGCCCCTGCCGGTACTTAAACAGACGCTGGCGCGAGCGCGCAGCATACGCGCGCAGCAAGCGCGCCAAATGCGCCAAAGGCAAGCCCATCTGCGCCCGTCTGCGCTCGTCCCGCACTCAGCGCCAGCCCCCCTGCCCAAACAACTACAGGTAATACAAAAAAGATATGCTACTCCAGTAATCTCTTAAAGTCCCTCAACCCCAACAAGGCAGACCATAATTGCCATATTCTTCACCCAGAACACAGGAATACTCAAAACTTGGCAACCTGCCCTGGCTGCCATAACAAATTACCGGAAATAACATCTCTCCCAGTGTCTTCTCTTAATGTTGGACAGGAAAGGACAGGGACTGCTTGGAGCTGCGTCCTCATCAATGCGAGGTCACTGGTCAAGCATAGTATTGAATGTGCCTCCTTTTTGGTGGACGAGGGAATTATGATTGCCTTCGTCACAGAAACCTGGACTGACGATGCTTCAGGTCCTGACCTAGTAAAAGCTACGCCACCAGACTATCGCTGTTACTCACTAAATAGAGCACAGAGAAAAGGAGGTGGACTAGCGGTTATTCACCACAACACAATTACGTCATCTTTCAACCCACTAGTTAATGAGGAATGCGAAGCCTTAGAGTTTAGTCTCTACCTTACACACCATGATTCCTTTAGAGGCACCCTTATCTATAGGCCCCCTGGCCCCAGAAGACGGTTCGTAACTCAAGTAGGCAATATACTAGAATTAGGCTTAAACACTACCTCTTACACAATTTTGGGCGACTTTAATTTCCACCTGGAGCTAGTCGCGGACCCTGACACCGCCAATTTGATAGACCTGATGCAGGGCGGAAATCTAGAACAACTTGTAACCGGACCCACCCATCAAGCAGGTCACACTCTTGATGGCATTTTTTCAAACAACCCTCAGCTATCCATTACGAATCTTCGCCCTCTAACATGGTCCGATCACACGGCTATACTGTTTAAGTTCATCACACACAACCACTCGGGAAACAAACCCCCCAAAAAATTTCTGGAAACAAGAGCCTGGAAAAGTATAGATGAGGAGGAGCTACTTAGACTGCTCTCGGTAACGAATAACCAGCTCCCAACAGATCTGGACCAAACAACCAAATCCTACTCGAATTAGTTAGAGGAGGCAGGGAATAAGCTAGCCCCCAAAACTCGGGTACGCATCCGCAGGCAACGGCCTTCATCACCCTGGTATTCACAGGAGCTCAGGGACCAAAAACTAGTTTGCAAACACAGGGAAAGAAGCTGGAGGAAGGATTATAAAGATGAAGATAAAAAAGAATACAAGCTGAGCTTGGCTCAATACAAACAAATGCTACAAAGCACTAAACAAAAGTACTTTACGGAAAAAATTCAGGAGGTCAAAAACTCGCCCAAAGTGCTGTTTAAAACAGTTAATACCCTAGCCTACCCCACTTCCCCTCCCATCCCAGCGAGTCAAGACTTATGCAATAAGATAGCCAAATTTTTCTTTGACAAAGTTAATGCCATTTTCCTTACCTTCTCAAACACAAAGCCTCCTGAGACACCTATCTGCCGGAAAGAATTAAATGATAACATCGAACTTAACAGGTTCAGCCCCCTCTCAGAAGGGGATACCCATAATCTACTTGCCAAGGTGAAGTCAGGCTCCCCGTATGACCCCTGTCCGACAGAGATAGCTAAACTAACGTCAAAAATAGTGGCTGGTAAATTGACATCTATTTTCAACTTAATGTACCCAGAAGGATACTTCCCGAAAGACTGGAAACAGGCTTCAATATTACCCCTATTGAAGAAACCCAATTTGGATGCTAAAGATCCGAATAATCTTAGACCTATCTCCAGACTATCCCTTCCAGCAAAAATGATAGAAAGGAATATGAACGCCCAACTCAATCAGTTTCTAAAATCATCCCAGGCTCTGAACCCGACACAATATGGATTCAGAGAGGGCCACAGCACAGAAACGGCGCTCATAAAGTCCACGGAGGAAATAAGGACCATTCTCGATCAGGGAGGTAAGGCCGCCCTGATCATGCTGGACCTCTTGGCGGCATTTGACACGGTCCATCACACTTTACTGGTGGGCCGATTAGAAGAAATAGGAGTGAAGGGCACGGCCCAAAAACTCCTCAAATCCTTTCTCTCAGAAAGAACCCAAAGGGTCAAACTGGACAAATTTGAGGCTGAGGCATTCTCTTTTCCCTGTGGAGTTCCTCAGGGTTATTCATTGAGTCCGACACTTTTTAACATTTATGTGTCCTCCCTGGCCCCCCTTATTGAATCCTTCGGTTTTAGCTTGACATCCTACGCAGACGACACCCAAATTGTGGTGGCGATACGACCCGAGCTGCTACAGGACATCACATCCAGACTACAAGACTGCATGAACGCAGTAGGAACCTGGATGGCACAAAATTGTTTAAAGCTAAACTCCAGCAAAACGGAGGTTGTGCTTTTCGGCAATAATCCAACCTTCTGGACCCCAGACTGTTGGCCAAACTCCCTAGGACCACTGCCCTCCCCAACTAGAAAGGTTAAGAACCTAGGAGTATGGATTGATGATACACTTAGTTTCAAGGACCAGGTGAACTTCGTGGCATTTACCACTTCATACATTATCAGATCATGCTAGAAAATAATGCCGCTACTGCCTAAAGACGCACAACAGACGGTAGTTACAGCATTGGTAATGTCGAGGTTAGACTATTGCAATAGTCTCTACCTCAAGTTACAAGAAGGAGCAATGAATAAACTACAAATGCTGCAAAATGCAGCGGCCAGACTCCTTACGGGCACTCCAAAATATGCATCGGTTAAAACAGAGATCAAAAAACTTCACTGGCTACCGATTAGGAAGCGCACTCAATTCAAGGCGCTATGTCTGGTCTTCAAGGCCCTCCAGGAACAGGCCCAGACTTTTAAAACAACACTTCCATTGGTACTCACCTAAAAGAGCACTCCGGTCCTCAGATGCTAAATTGGTGATGTTACCCCGGATGAAAAAAGCTAGCTGGGGCGGTAGAAGCTTCATTGCCAATGCTGCTAAAGCATGGAATACCCTCCCAATACATCTGAGACGCATGACCAATCTGATGGAATTCAGGAAGGCTTTAAAAACATGGCTTTTCACAGACTAGCCCACGCAGCACACTAATCTTATGATCCCTCTCGAGTTCTTCACCCCAGCTCCAGGACACCTCCGGGTAGCAGCTGCGCTCTACAAATGTAATTAACATTAACACTTAAGGGGATGGCAGCCGGGAAAGCTCCAGGGGCAGATGGGCTCACTGTAACCTTTTATAAAGAATTTCAAGACCTACTGATTCCCCACCTCAAAACACTTTACGAGGAGATGGCGGAGGCAGGCATAATGCCGCCCTCCTTTCGTGAAGCTGTCATTGTCACGCTATTAAAACCAGGAAAGTCACCTACCAGTTGCTCTTCGTATAGGTCCTTATCTCTGCTCAACATTGATGCCAAGCTTTATGCTAAAATCCTAGCCAATAGACTGGCATTAGTGCTCCCTGGTATGATTCGCCCAGAGCAGGCAGGGTTTGTCCCTAGTCATAATTTATCTCAAAATCTGAGGACTTTGTTTGGCACCGTACAGAGACTAAACCCAGACATTAAGGCGGCAGCAGTTTTCCTGGATGCCGAAAAAGCCTTCGACTCTGTTGAGTGGGGCTTCATGTTCGCAGTATTTCGCAAAATAGGAGTCGGAGACATGTATCTCCATCTGGTATCTGTACTATATACCTCACCTACAGCTAGAGTAAGGATCGGAAATGAGGTTTCACTCATTTAACATCACTTGAGGAACGCGGCAGGGCTGTCCTCTATCTCCACTATTGTACGCGATTGTTGCGGAACCACTGGCCTGCGCAAACAGCGAGTATCACGCACACAGAGGGCTGAGATTCCCCGAATACACGCTAAACATTTCTGCATATGCAGATGATACGTTATTATATATACTCAATCCGGAGGTAAATTTATCTCCAATACTGCGTGAAGTGGTACAGTTTGGTGGTCACTCGGGCTGCGGATAAATTGGGATAAGTCCATTATCTTTCCCCTCACTCCCAGCACTGTGGAGCCAGCCATGGAATTCCCGCTGCTTTGGACCACGGAGGCGGTCTGCTACTTGGGCATCCAATTCCATACAGATCCTGCGATAGTGCTGCTGGACAATTATAGTAAAGCCACACAAAAGCTCACAGAAAACGTAGACAAGTGGATTAAGCTTCCACTCTCGCTGATGGGAAGAATCTCTATTATGAAGATGGTTATTTTACCACGATTCCTCTTTTTATTTCAGAACATACCCATCTTGCTGCCAAAACACCTGTTCAAATGCTGGCACACACAGTTGATACGGTTAGCTTGGGCTGGTAAACAACCTCGCATGCGATGGAACTCGCTTATTTTGCCCTATGACTTGGGTGGTTTGGGGGCACCTGATCTGGAGAAATACTATAGAGCGGCGAATAGCGTATTCGCTCATTATTGGATACATGGCCCACAGGATACGCCCTTTTTGTACTTGGAAAGAAATGCGGTGGATCCTCTCACTCGTCCTCAGACGCTCACCCAACCCACTTCCAGGAGGCTGCGTGTCTTTGACTCCATCGCTGTCACTACACAAGCCTGGCAAATACTCCTACACATGCAGGCGGGAGCCTTCATATATGCCCCGGAAATGCCACTTCAATGGTGCATGTGGTTTCCACTGGGTCAAGAAGTGGGAGCGAGACAGGCGTTACAGTCTATAGGCATTACCAAAATGGGAGATTTTTTTTAAAGATGGCGTGTTAGTAACCTGGGAGGCGTTACAACAGTCAGACAGACAACTGGGAGGTATGGTATTATTTCACTACTATAGGGCCCGGCAGACCTGGCGCGCCCTTATTGGGGATGACTTGCTGGAACCGCAAGCAATGGGGGCTCTTACCGCTCTAATTAAGGTTGAGGAACCTCTAAAGTTAATCACTAAATTCTATTCTAGCCTACAGGACACACATAAATCTGAAGTCTTGAGAGTGCGGTTGGATTGGCAGCGCGACCTGGGCACTCCCCTGAGTGATAAAGAGTGGCAGTATTGCTCCGCTCGCACCCGGTCGGTCTCTCTCAATGGGAGACATAGACTCATCCACTTTAAATTTTTACAAAGGGCTTACTGTACCCCTGAACGCCAGTTTCGATATGAACTAGCAGAGACTTCCTGTTGTCATAGATGTGGTTTGGAAGGAGCAGGATTCTGGCACTTAGTCTGGCAGTGCCCAGGGATTTATGCATACTGGGGAAAGGTATTTAAAGAGCTGGGAACTATTATCAGTGCTGATCTGGAACCTGACCCTAAAATGGCGCTATTGTGGTGGGATCTCTCAGTAAACAAGACACTGCGTCCGCTGTTAGCTATCGGTCTTTTACTTGCTAAAAGGCGGGTGGCACTGAGATGGATGAGGGGCCCGCTTCCACGAATCACAGAATGGCAGACGGACATGTTGTACTGTAATACCCAAGCCGATACATACAGTGAATTACTACCCCCTATAAATCGTCCTAGGAGCTACTGGGGGCCATACCAAACTTATCTGTTAATACCAAACTTATCTGTTAATACCAAACTTATCTGTTAAATCTCGGAACCACAGATTACTGCTGAGGAGACATTGTTGCCAGAGGCAGGAACATAGTCGATTGAGGGTCCTGTGGGAGGAGGTTGGGCCACACTAACTATCCTTATGTAAAAGATAGCCTCCCAACAAGGCATTGGTCAGTTGAGTGATGATCTGTAACAACAGGAGATACTGCTCTTACTGTTGAGATGATTGTATACATGATATTCCCTGAATGCCGGATTTATGCCTTTGAGTATTAATGTGCTTATATGCTGTTGTGATCTGATACGTTGACATTCCTGCCCATGCCGCAATTGTGTTTTTGAGTCGTATGCATTTTGTTTTATATTGAAAAGAATAAAAATAAAATAAAATAAAAAAAATAAAAAAAGGGTCGAATTCGAAGATCAGCCTACACTAGTTCCTGCGAGCATACAGAAGCACACAAAACTGCGCAACAAAATGTTCACTTTTTGTCATGATGTTAGAGGCCTGGCCGTGACACCATCCCTACGAGCCCCCCTGTGACAAGCTCTGGCATTCAATTCAGAAGGTACCTAAGACAGATAGAGGAGAACCAATGACCGTGCCGGCCACCGTCATCAGGCCAAAACATTCGACCTGGCACCAGGGGATCAGGTTTTCATCAGTGATCCACACCCTGGATGGAAATTCCACACTACGTATGAAGACAACTATGGACAGTTACTGGTGTAAATGGTACTCTGGTGTCAGCCCCTCAAAGTCCAGAGACTGTGGCTCGAAACATGTCCTGGTTTAATAAAGTGGACGTCCAGGCTGAATGGAGCAGAAAGGAGACCTGTGAGGATGACCAGCGTAACTGGGGTGATCCTGGAGAAGGGGATACGGAGGAGCCGGTATTTGCAACACCTATCTCGTCGACACACTGACTGGCACTTCTCCTGCTACCATCAAAGATCCCTCCCCACACAGCACACCAATCTCGGTGGCCTCCAGGGGTCCCAAAACAGCTTCTGATGCATCTGAAGTCAGAGGTGCAACATGCACCCCAACCTTGCCCCCAGCCAATGATTTCAAGACTTTACGTGTATGTAGCATCTTCCTAAGCCCAGGAGCATGCAGATAAAATATGCCACATGGGCGCTGCGTTCAAACTGTAGCAAGGATTTGTAGGAAGCTGGCTCTGTATATACTATACCAACGTAAGGTATAGGGTGCACAGAGTCCAGTGGATCCCCAGAGGTATAGCAGAGGCTAAATTAGGTAAGTACTAACAGCTCTCTTTGTGGTAGTGTGGGCAAGCAGTTAGGCTTATCCAGAGGGTGTGTTAAGCATTTATTGTATTCACTCACTTAAGACTGATGGCACACACTCAGAGACTGAATCCGGACCAATTAGGTAAGTATAAAAAGGGTATACTTATGTTTTATTTTCTAGAACCAAGCAGTTCTTGGTACAGGTAGGTAAAATATACTTTCAATCAGAACATTTCAGGAAGTGCAATTGGGAATTGATTTGCAATCGCTACAGGTTTGTATTGGTTCAAAAAGCAGTTGGAATTGCACAGTAATTACTTTTGGAAAACTTTTGAATTACTTTTATATTACATCAACTACTCGGGTGGTATGCCTAAATACCATGCCGAGGCTCTCACAATACAAGCTGAGTAAGACATTTCAAGGTTTGCAGTTTAGTTACTTTTTCTTTCATACAAAGTTCAGCTCAGCTCGACATTTTTAGGAACAAAACTTGTAACATGGGTTCCTATGGTAAAAAAGTGTTAATGATTTCTCAGGTAGGTAAGCAACTTAGGAGTGGGAGTTTTGGGGGTTAGGACCAAGGTTCCCCAAGGCTAGGTAGGCACTCAAGTTGCTCCACCATCGGCACTGGGGCGGCTGGGTGCAGAGTGCAGAGGCCCAGTGTTAGCCAATGGGGTTAAGGGGGCCTTCGTCAGGGACTGCTTACGAGCAGGCCACTTGGCTGTGGGAGCAAAGCTCCTGGGGTAGAGGTCAGCATTTCAGGGGCCAACAATCAACACAGGAGCTGCACCACCAGCGGCACAGAGGCAGCCGGGTGCAGTGTGCCAGGGCGACGTCGGGGGCCCTGTGGCTTTCAATGAGGATCTCCGATTCGGTCAAGACACTGCAGGCTTGGGCAGGGAGGCTTCCTGGAGGTGACCACTGGCTGGAAAGGTAAGTTGGGTTCTTCAGGGATGCCTGGACACTTGGGGACCCTTCAGGTTGAGGCTGCAGGCGTCAGCTTGAAGCTTGATGGGGGTCGAATATCACCAGATCCCAGGTCAGGATCGTGGGGGAGACCTCCTTGTGGTGTTGGGCTACTCAAACTCGGGCCGTGGGTATCGGGTGCTGAGTGGTGCAGAATCACAGAGCCACCTGGATCCGGATTGTGTGGGTGAGTCTTTGCTTGAGCAAATCCGGTGCTCAAGGGAGACAGAGTCTTAAAGCTGGTTGCAGGGCAGGTCCTCCAGGCTCGGGGGCTGCTGGACTCACCGGGGTTCTCGCTGTAGGCAGGTCGAAGTCAGGACAGGCCAGTAGGGCTGGGGCCAAAGCAGTAGGTGGCCTCTTATTCCTGGGTCAGCACAGCTCTTTGGTCCTTCTTCTTCCTAGAATCTGAGGAGGCACGGTATAGGGTTGCCCCTAAATACTAAATTTAGGGGCGTTAAAAGGTGTGTGCAGGTCTGGACCAATGGGTACCTTCCTTGGGGTGGGTACACCCCCTATTATGCCACCCTCCAGTGGGAGGGGGGCATGAGCCTCTCCCTAATTGGCTGGGTCCCCTCATCTTCAAGATGGAGGGTACTGAGATGTGTGCTTCACCTTGCCTCCCCCACCTGAGGGGTGGAGTTGGCAAAGGTGGGCACACCTCCCCTCCTAGCTTGGTTTTCCTGCCGATTCTCCCACCCAAAGTGGGGGGCAGAACCGGTGGGAGCCAGTTTCTGGGGGCAGCAAAAGGCAGGGACAGCTCACAAAGGTGGCAGGCCTTTGAAGCTTCCCCTTCGTGGACCCAGCCCATCCTGGGGTAGGAGGCATGCCACCTCTGCCCAGGATGGGCTTTGTTTCTGGACCCAGAAAGCGGAGGCTCTCTACCCAGGGGTCCAGACCCCTGTCTGTTGGTGGCAAATGGCGGGTAGCCATTCAGGAATCACACCAGAGCTGGTCGTCGTTCAGGGGGCATCTCTAAGATGCCCTCTGAGTGCATTTTACATTAAATCCCACACTGACATCAGTGTGGGTTTAATGTGCTGAGACGTTTGCTACCAAACTTCCCAGGTTTTAGTAGTGTATTTATAGGGCTACGAACATACACAGTCTTTGCACTTTTTCTTTTCTCCTCACTCTTTATTTTGTTGCAAAAGTTGGCAGTTGCTAATGATGAGAACCTGAGGATACAGGCGAGTATCAGTCTGTAAACTCCCATGGTGTTACTCCCGTGAGGCACTGCCTTCTTTGTTCCCACTTTTTCACTTCCCCTTTTCACTCCTCTTCTTGGTGATGTTTGAGGGGGTTACAGTTTGTAGATACAGTACAACACATGCGGTTCAAAAATAGTGATTTTAGACACTTGATGGCAGATGGGAGATATTGATCCACTGTTGCGGCACACAATATTTTGTGCCTGAGAAAATATATGTGGACGTCTATAGGAGTCCAGACTACTAACAGAGCAGGTCTTTAATTGTATTGAAGTCTGTGAGTGGGGGGCGACCTGTTCTGTTTTTCTCCCCCTTGGCTCCTAGTTGTGATTATTATTAACACTGGGCTGTGTGCCATGTCGACTCTTCACTTTTCTTTGTACCAAAACACGCAGCCTGCAATGGCAGTGTGTTGGTGTTAAGTTACAGGGTCTCTACGGGTGGCACAAATGGTGCTGCAGCCCTTAGAGGCTTTCCCGGGTCACAGTGCCCTTGGTACCCATGGTACCTTTTACAAGGGGTTTACCTGTGGCCAGAGATGTGCCAATCGTGGTTACAAAGGTACAGTCTTGGGAATGAACACATGCCCTGGGAACCTGGGCACATCAAGGCAAATTGCATCAGATGTCGGGCAAAAAGTGGGGGGTAACCATGCAAAAAGGGGCACTTTCCTATAGGATTCTGCTCTGGAACAGAACTATGTTTGGAACTATAGAACATCTGTATGTAGGGACTGAGTCACCATACCACCTCAGTATCTATCAGTCAGAGTCCGACTAGCTATAGTACCTCACTTGCCTCCTAACCTCACCAGAGAAACAAGTGAATTGGCACACCAGTACACAACACTCTTGACCCTCTCAGGGATCACGGTAACAGGACACACCCTTTCTCTCTCTCACTCGTACTTGTCCACAATAAGATAACCAGGAGACACGTAGGAAGTTTCGAATATTTATTTAAACTATTGTGCTCTGAAATGCAGTATACATGCCACAATTAGAAAACAAATGCATAATAAAAATTCTGTTAGCATGGTTAATAATCCATATACCATGAAAAGCCCTGACATTTTATAGGACAGAGTGACCTAAACCCCCTCTCCTGCTACTTAAGCTAAATGATTATACATGAAAGATCTCTGGGATTACTGGCAGACCCAGTACCTACCTTAGCATACACAGATGGACGTTCTACATCTCAGCAGACGCAGTGCTCTTGTCTCAGAACTCTCTTCCATGTGCCTGTTTTTGGCTCATGTGCTCAACAATATGACAAGACATGTGTGCACATAAACAACAGCTGCATTCTTGTGCTATGTCTAGGTGCTAGTGCCTGACCAGAAAGAATAACAATGGACAATGTTGTTTGACCTTGTCGGTAGTGTTCAGACTAAATCCCAGGAAAAGGGCAGAACGAGAAAACATACGCAGGTTCTGTGTGAAAGTACAATGTGTCACAAAAGCAATCGTGTTTATATAGTAACGTGTGCAAAGGAAAATGAGGCCTACAACGGGCACAGCTAGCCTAACATAGGGAAAACAACTATGGGTCATGCAGGAAATACACAACACCCTCCCCTTGGTCAGGATAATAGCACTAAAAAGGATACTAGATATGCTAAATGTAATCAGAAAATAAACATACTGAAAGCCTTGTTTAAAAAATGTGAATGAATAAAAACTAAAATTAGAAGGAAAACTCAATGTGGAAAAATACTCAGATTAAAGTGCTTCGGAGGAATCCATAGTGCCACTCGCCATTTCATAGGCCAAAGACTCCATGAAGGAATCCGACTCTGCACATGATGATTGGTCAACAGCCCAAGGCACGAGCTCCAAAGAACAAACATGCTCTCCGGTCTCGGTCGATGCTGAGACAGTTACCGGGCAACCTGCATCCATGTTAATAGAGCCTGTATCTTGTGATCCATGCAACGATGCACACTCAATCAATCAATCAATCACGGCATTTATAGAGCGCGCTACTCACCCGGGAGGGTCTCAAGGCGCTGGGGGAGGGGTAAGTTACTGCTCGAACAGCCAGGTCTTGAGCTGCTTCCTGAAGGAGAGATGGTCCTGGGTTCGCCGAAGGTGAGTGGGGAGGGAGTTCCAGGTCTTGGCTGCCAGGTAGGAGAAGGATCTTCCTCCGGCGGTGGTTCTGCGGATGCGTGGTACGGTGGCGAGGGCGTGGCTGGTTGATCGTAGCTGGCGTGTGGGCGTGTAGAAGGTCATGCGGTCGTTGAGGTACTTTGGGCCCAGGTCGTGGAGGGCCTTGTGTGCGTGGGTGAGGAGTCTGAACGTGATTCTCTTGCTGACGGGGAGCCAGTGCAGGTCTTTCAGGTGCACGGTGATGTGGCTGTGTCGGGGGATGTCCAGGATGAGTCGTGCGGAGGCGTTCTGGATGCGCTGGAGTCTCTTTTGAAGTTTGGCTGTGGTTCCGGCGTAGAGGGTGTTCCCATAGTCCAGTCGGCTGGTGACGAGTGCCTGGGTGACGGTCTTCCTGGTTTCAGTGGGGATCCATCTGAAGATCTTGCGGAGCATGCGCAGGGTGTTGAAGCATGAAGATGAGACGGCGTTGACTTGTCTGGTCATCGACAGGGAGGAGTCCAGGATGAAGCCCAGGTTGCGTGCGTGGTCCGTTGGCTTGGGCGCGGTGCCCAGGGCCGGGGCCCACCAGGAGTCGTCCCAGGCGGAGGGTGATGAGCCCAGGATGAGGACTTCCGTCTTGTCTGAGTTCAGTTTAAGGCGGCTGTTCCTCATCCAGTCGGCGACGTCTCTCATCCCGTCGTGTAGGTTGGCTCTGGCGGTGGTGGGGTCGTTGGTGAGGGAGAGGATCAGCTGGGTGTCGTCGGCGTAGGAGATGATGTTGAGGTTGTGTCGGCGTGCGATGGCTGCGAGGGGGCTCATGTAGACGTTGAAGAGGGTTGGGCTGAGTGAGGATCCTTGTGGAACGCCGCAGATGACTTCGGTGGCTTCGGATCTGAACGGGGGAGGCGGACTCTCTGGGTTCTTCCGGCGAGGAACGAGATGATCCATTCCAGTGCTTTCTCTCGGATTCCGATGTTGCTGAGGCGCTTCACTAGGGTGCGGTGGCAGACGGTGTCGAACGCCGCAGAGAGGTCCAAGAGGATGAGGGCAGCTGTTTCCCCGTTGTCGGTTAGGGTTCTGATGTCGTCGGTGGCTGCGATAAGGGCGGTCTCGGTGCTGTGGTTGGCCCGAAACCCGGACTGCGAGGGGTCGAGGGATCCATTCGTCTCGAGGAAGGCGGCAAGCTGTCTGTTGACGGTCTTCTCGATGACTTTGGCCGGAAACGGAAGGAGCGAGATGGGACGGTAGTTCTTGAGGTCGGTGGGGTCCGCCGTTGGTTTCTTCAGGAGGGCGGTAAGCTCGGCGTGCTTCCAGCTCTCCGGGAAGGTGGCGGTGTGGAAGGAGGAGTTGATGATGTCCCGGAGATGGGGTGCGATGGTGGCGTCGGCTTTGTTGAAGACGTGGTGTGGGCAGGGGTCGGTTGGTGATCCGGAGTGGATGGAGTTCATCGTGCGGGTGGTGTCTTCGGTGCTGATCGGGGTCCAGTTGCAGAGGGTGGTGGTGGCGGGCGTTGGTTCGGCGGTAGGGTGCGTTGTTTGTGCGTCGAAGCTGTTGTGTATGTCGGTGATCTTGCGGTGGAAGAACGCGGAGAGTGAGTTGCAGAGGTCTTGCGAGGGGGTGATGTCGTTGTTTCCGGCGCTGGGGTTGGAGAACTCTTTGACGATGCTGAAAAGTTCCTTGCTGTCATGGGCGTTGTCTCCTCATAGGCCAAAGGCTCAAACCTCTAATTGTGAAGAAGTTGCAAGCCCAAAGGACAGTTCTGAAAATGGGTCGCTAGGGGACTCATTAGCAGTCCAAAGTCCAAGGCAGCGGGTGTCTGCGAAGCCAGGCATATATCCAGTGCCCATTCAAAGGGGCACCAGATGAAGGCGAATATGGGTTGCACGCAGATAAACCAGGCTGGACGGAATGTTAACGACCAATCCAGATCCAGTTCTTGTGGTAGAAGCATTCCAAAGATATGAAACATATTCACATAGCAGTGTTGGAGCGATGCCAGTTCCAGAGCGCCAGCAAAAGGAGCATCCACTGCGGTGAAGCAGGAACAGGATGAGAATGCCGTAAATGAGGAATAACAGCAAAGGGAATCCTCCAAATACACTAGAGAAAATGGAGTGGATAAAACCTGGGATTACTCCAAAGATGATCTAAAAAGAACTAACGAGGCCGTAGCCCACAACGCACAAAAAGTGGGCAAGGCCACCTGTACTAGAAGCATTAAAGATTTGATCCACTAATTCTCCGATATGCAGGGGAAGGTCAGTGTTTAACAATGACTGTATTTCACTAGAAGTTCTAGCCACCTGCAATTCAAATGTCTCGCAAGCAGTTGTAAGAGCTACTTCTTGTTGAAACAATAATGCTTTGAGTCTGCTTAGCTTGTTGAAGTCTGCCTTTAAAGTTGGAATGGAAGGCCACAATGAGCTATCTACGATCCAATGGGGAGGAGGAAACAAGACATTGTTGCAACAAGTGACTAACTGGGAAACAGACAAAATGTACGGGACTCCAGCCCGCATTCCGCAACAGTCTTGATCACTAAGCATGAGATAAATCCCATTAGAGAGCACCGTAATGAAGGGGAGAATTGCGAGAACCAGAATTCCTTTTATATAACAAGCCAAATTGGGTGCTGTGGATTTTAACATGTTTGTCCGACAGTAGAGTCGCATTCCTCACCAGTAATAAAAACTTCCTTGTTGCTACATTCACAACAATAAGTAAAGGGGAGTGACCATAATTCATGTATGTAACTTTTACCTAGGGGTTTGTATCTACCCACAGGAAAATGTTTCATGCAAGTCTTGAATTGAAATTTTGAAATAGGCAGTTAAATAACTCAGTGTATCAACCACACTGCCGAAGGCCTTTCAGCCATAGGGAATGGGAGTTGTTCTAATTTTTCTAAATGTAGCATTGTATAGGTTGCGTCTTTCATGGCCATTAATTGTTGTTACTGTGTTAAATTAAAAGGCAGAAACAAATCACTGCAATGCAAGTAAAGCCATGGAACGCGCCCATTTTTTAGTGTTTGAAGCGTCCAGCTAAAATGCATAATGGATCTAAGCTGACTTTGCCCATGATACAGTGTTGACATATCACTCTGCACAAAATCAATCATAGACGACACAATATTGCTCAAGTTGTAAATACGAGATGACAGTGTAGTAATACTATGATCAAAAACAGCAAGCACTTTGTCCAAATTATTTTGGTGAATTTGTCTTAAACGTGCAGCAGCTTCCATCTGGGATAATTTCCAAATTTCATTATGGGTAGCATTTTAGAGTGTGGGGATTTGGGACCTAAAAGAAAATCTGACAAATTCATGTCCTCGGACAAAAGAGAAAGGTGTTGTTTTACTGTAGACAGTGTGGAATGTTCCAACCATTATTGACATAACTTTCCTACTAAATAGGTGGTAATAATACCAGAATGTGTTGACTTTGAGTATCGGGTATCAGGTCTGCTTGATTTAAACCTAGGTGTGGAATTAAGAAAACGGGCATGACAACCATTTATGTCCACTGGCCACAATAACCACCCGCCAGGACTCGAAAAACAAAGAATTAAATGTTCCATTCCGCACCATACCATTTAATTGTTCTTCTGTGTAATTTTTCAAACTCTGCCAATTATCAAAGTGGGCAACAGAGGGAATGGTCGGGGCATTCATTTCTTTAATTTTTGCCAATCCCAAACAAGTAGTCTGCTGGATTGTTTCATTCAGGAATATTATTTGTGTGTGAATTAAACAGGCTCAAAATAAGGTTTCCATGCCCTGAACCTGCCAGGACTTTGTACCCCAAATCGATTTCAAATCAATGGTGTCCTTCAAGTGATCATAACCTTTAAGGGCCAACTGATTGACAAACGTAGCAGTATATATAAGCTTAGTTTGAGTGAGCATGTATTTCTTTGGTGGTGTTGGAGTTAATTTAAAATAATATGACATGGGGTCTGAAGTGTCATATCCCATGAAAAAAGTATATTTATCTTTTTGCTTTTTGGTACTCTCTGGAGGGGGGGGGGTTGCACAATGGTCTCACTGTGTATAATTAAAACGGGGATGCTGTCTACCTGTTCTATGTAGAAAATGGTGCCGATAATGATGGTAACAGAACATATTGGCATCGTTGGCGGAATAAAGATAGAGATTCTCTGATTCAAAAACCGTATAATACTCTAATTCAGAAAGCATAGAATTTACAGTGTCAACATCCCAATCATCTGAATGTAACCCAGGTACTATTACATCACCCATAGAAATTTTGAACACATATGGTATCTGCAGGATCTCTGTCGGACTGAATATGTTGAAAGGAACTTTATCCCACACAATTCCATCAGTCACTGGAATGGCTAAAATGTTAACGAGGGCCAAGTCTCTTATCCGTTTATGTGATGAAGAATGGGGGGCCAACACCCCACCGACCAATTCGGTAGCAGAACTTTCTAGAGGTAATGGCCATTGATTAGTAAGACAAAAACAGTCACAAATCCAATCCACAAGAACAAAACAAAAACAAGGAAAGTATGATCCAGACATATATCCAAGGAGGTACTAGCTATGTGTGTTTTAACCATGAAATAAAAACTCAAATCTGTGTTGGAGGTGGATGCAAAACAGAAGACATGTCAGAAGAAAAATCATCTTGACCCATATAGTACCTGGAGGTACTAAGCTGACAAACAGGAGGTTGGGACTCAGCAGTAGGACTTGAAAAGGCCAACCCGGATTGACTCACCAACAGTTGATCATTGTGAATGATATCTGTTGTAGACGTGATATTAGAAGCAGGTACTGTGTCAGGGAAATTGTTGGCGGATGACTCGGCCTCCACCTCCCCCAGCCGGGGAGTATCAGCATCGTTGGTGCTCACAGGCTGCAAAGAAAAGTCTTACGGAAAAGAACGACTATTCCGTGGCATACTATGAGGTATCTGCCACATGGTGTAGTTTGACATGTTCAAAGGAGACAAAGTGATTGTCTTTATAACCCGGGAGTGGTGGCAAAATCACAGTTTGCACACCAGGGACTTCATCGAATCATGGTACGCTTTAGAAGTGAAAGCTGGACCTTGGTCCAAGTGGAATGCGCAGCAGGCATAAGTCCCAACAAAGAGTTGCAAGTTTTTTATAACAGTTTGAGCGTCAGCAGAGTACTGTGGCCAAACCCAGAGGAATCTAGAGCAAGAATCAACTGCATCCAAAATACATTTGAACGCAGTATACCAAATCTGAGGACCACAATGATCTAAATAAATGCAGCCAAAAGGATGGTTGGAAATAAAAAGTTGTGTCTGCGGTGGATGAGACGCTGTAGAACTTTTAATCTGCTTGCATATGTCACAACATAAAACACATTTTCTGGTTTGTTGGTATATGCCTTGCCACCAATATCTTTGATGTAAGTGTGAAATGGTGGCAGCCACACCGGCATACGCAGAAGCTATACCTTCATGTGCGGCCACAATTAAATCACTTCTGCGGTCCGCATTGGGAATCACAAGATCACCAATGCCAGGAATAGTTACAAAAGGAACATTCTGGTCATTTAAATGATAAGAATATTTAGAAGGAAAGGCCCTTCGGTAAGGGGGGGTGTAGCTTTTAGAAGCATTTACAGCAACCAAAATATAATTGTTGATATAAGTCTGAGAGTGAGTTATCGCTGCAATTTTAGCTGTTGCTACTGCAGATTTGGCTGCTTCTTCAGCCAGAGAATTCCCTACGGTGTGTACTCCCACACGTTGGTGACTCAATGTATGTATAAAATGAGTTTTCTGGCAACCTATCCTTAAGATCTGCTACTTTAACCCATTGCAACTTGTGCTTCAATCAATCAATCAATCAATCAGGGGGTTTGTATAGCGCGGTCTACTCACCCGGAACGGGTCTCAAGGCGCTGAGGGAGAGGGGTGGGGCTTCGCAGATGCTGCAGGTCACTGCGTACCATCGAAGAGCCAGGTCTTGAGATCCTTTAGGAACTTGGGGAGCGATGCAGTCTGTCGGAGGTGGAGAGGGAGGGAGTTCCATGCCTTGGCCGCGAGGAGGGAGAAGGAGCGCCCTCCTGTTCTGCTTTTCTTGATCCGAGGTACAGTTGCGAGGGAGAGCTGGGCCGAGCGGAGAGAGCGCTGGGGTGCGTGGAACATGAGGCGGTGGTTCAGGTTGGCGGGTCCGACGTTGTGAAGGACCTTGTGTGCGTGGGTGAGGAGCTTGAAGGTGATTCTATTCTCGACGGGGAGCCAATGTAGGGTCTGTAGGTGTTGGCTGATGTGGCAGTGCTAATCAATGACGGTCCCTTAGAAAAGGAGAGGATAGAGACAGCAGCGCAACTAAAGGTTGCATTATATTTACCTAAGTGCGAGAACCAAACCCCTTGGCCAAGGAGTTGGAAAGAATAGGACCCAGGTAGGATGAAGAGCAAAGACCTCCTCCAGGATCAGGACAGGACCGATGACCTCTCTACAACGACGCCTGCGTCGTTCCCCTCTCTGATACTCGACTTCTCCTCGATTCTCCCGTGCCTTCCTTCTAATGGACTCCGCCGCCCCCTCCTCAGGACCTCTCTGGACAGCGGTTCAGTCTGCAATCGATCAGCTTGGCAGTCTGGAGCTAAGAGCGCTAACAAATGAGCTAATTCTATATTATACCCTTCTACGCCCATGTACCTCCCCTTAATGTTGCTAAAATATGGGACCACTACTTCTGATTGGACAGGGACAGGGGGTGGATTCTCACACCATATTGATTTGCCTTGTATTTCTGAAGCCTATTGTTTTTAAACTACCGCCCCTTCAATTTAATACATTTGCTTTATTTCCCACCCGTCTTACGACAAAATTGACAATTTATTCATATAAAATGTTGCTTTTCGACGAGAACATCTTGGTATGTAGTGGTGTCGGCCAGCAGGTCATGGCCTTGGGTGATGTCCAAGTTGACTTCATCTTTTTCTATCTGGTCTGCCACTGTAGGGCGCATGTGCGGAATCTTTGTCACAAGAGCTTTCAGTGCACCAAACCCAGGTCCAAGTTTACGAACTAATAAAAGTCAAAGAAGAAAACATTAAAATCACAAATAAAATGTTTCACTGTATGCCCACTCTTTCTACTCTATTCCCATTTAATTATAAATTCTATCCCGCATTAGTAGCGTTAGAGAAACGACAGTTTAATAATGACATGAGAGCAAGCTGAAGCATGTGCGGCTATTTTAATGCACATTGCGCAGAAGCAGAAATTTCCCACCAAGCAAAGAAAGACGTCACAACACGTGATGTGGTTGAGACATGCGCAGTAGGGTTCCCGCGCTTTAGCGGCCATTTTGGATTACAGACAAGCGTTATTTATTAGTAAAACACATAGGCAAGCATCCTTACTATTCGTGTAGTGTATGCAACGATTAATAGAGACAATACAAGTTTAATAATTTAATACTATGAGGAGATTGCGTACGAGCAAGTCTCATTTATGAGTCCTTGCTCCATCAGTAGGTTGAGGACTAGTCTGGCGGCGGCGTTCTAGACGTTCTGGAGTTTGTGGGTGAGGTTCTTGTTAATCCCGGCGTAGAGTGCGTTGCCGTAGTCCAGTCTGCTGCTGACGAGGGCATGCATGACCGTTTTCCTGCGTTCGGGGGGGGATCCACTTGAAGGTCTTGCCGAGTAGGCGGAGGGTGTGGTAGCAGGAGGAGGTGATGGCGTTGACCTGGCGGTCCATTTTGAGTTCGGAGTCCAGGATGATCCCGAGGTTGCGTGCGTGGTCCGTGGGGGTGGGTCCCCGAGGGCAGGGGGCCACCAGGTGTCGTTCCAGGCATTGGGGTATGGGCCCATGATGAGTATCTCTGTTTTGTCCGTGTTGAGTTGAAGGCAGCTGCTCTTCATCCATCTGGTGACAGCTTCCATTCCGTGCTTGATTGTGCTACCTTGGAATCTCTGAAATCATTTTGTTTCCAAAAATGTAAATTATCATTAAAAGATTGTACGCAATAATATGAATCACACACTATAAGTGTTGGCAATCTAGGATCCATATTTTCAAGTGCAAGAAGTAAAGCCTTCAATTCAGCCAACTGCGCTGTGCAGTCCCCAAAAGACTGTGTGCGAGTAGTTTGAGGGAGAAAAGTGCCATCGAAGATAGTGCCAAGAACGTTGGTGCATGCGGTGGAATATTGCTGCTTAGAACCTACAGCAGGTTGTGCAGAACCATCAGTATAAATGATGGACTTATATTGGTCAAGAGGCAGAATCAAAGAAAGCGATGGATAAACATGTTCATGTTGCAAAAATGCTTGTGTTTGCAAAGAAGGGTCAAAGGCGAAGTCTACATCTATGGCTGTTAAGGACATAGCCCACTGTATCCAACGAGGGTGGAGGGCTTATGCATTACGAACACTGGCTTTCGTGACAGCCTCCAAGGCAGGTGCAGGATGAACGACAATAATGCATTTACCTTAAGCAAGTGGCCGTTCCTTCAGGTTGGCCATATGTACAACAGTTAAAAAAATTTCAGTAGAAGCAAAACGCATTTCCGCAGGTGAATATAAATGCGATTTATAGGCAATAGGTACTGTTTCACCTTTGTTAAAGGTGACATATGTAAATCCAATTGCACTCGGTAAAACTCGGATGACTAAGTTGGTAGTATTGACACATGTAGGTAAATGGCGGGTTTCAAGCAAGAGAGACTGTAAAGATCTGAGTGTTTCACTATGCTCTGATGTCCAGCAGGAAGCAGGAAAAACAGAGCGTCATAAGGCATAAAGAGGTTTAATATGTTGGGCATAATCAGGTATACAAGTCTTGCCAAAATTCAAAAAGCCCAGCAGAAACTGCAATTTTTTAAGTGTAGTGGGAGGTTATAATTGAGCACAATTTTCAGAAAATGAGGGGCAAGATTTTTTCCCTAATTTGTCAAATCATAGCCTAAGAAAGAGACGCTGAGAAAAGCTTTGTAAGATATTTTTAGGTTAAATTGTTACCAAGGTCCGCAAACCACGATATTATGCGATCTACATCTAGCCAAATGAAGTTTCAATTTGTCGTCCACTAAGTAGATGTCATCTACATAGGACAAAGCATCAGGGTCGAAGTCATGGAGAATCGACACAATACATGCCGCAAAAACTCCTGGCCTGTTCTTATATCCCATAGGGAGTCATGCGTAGCACATTTGAAAAACAAGGGCGCTAAATGCATACCAGTCGCGGCTGTCCGGAGCCAAATTATAACTGAAAAAAATGGAAATATCCAAAGTAGTTGTATATTTTTTACAAGCCACATTGTTAATGAGTGCTATACTGTGCGTATTTTGTACCGCAAAGTTGCGTGTATGACTATTTAAATCTCTGTAATCTAAGACAATGCGGTAGGAATGATCTGGTTTCAGAACTGGAAAAAGAGGATTATTCATTTGAGATACACAGTGTCCAATTACTCCATGGTACTCCAGTTGGGAAAGAATTTCCTTGACATGTGCTTTAACATCCCGTTTAATAGAATACTGCGGTTTTACCTGAGGTGTGTACCGTATAGGAATAATATGGGAAGGAGAATCCTTATTCCAACCACTATGGTTATAATAAAGTGCATGGGCCAATGCAAGGGCCCATTCAGAGGCATAAGCTTGTTCGACTTCATCAGGGACAAGGTGCGAGAAAGAAGGGAGAATGAAATCCTCCCCCTGGGGGGCATGCAAAAACAAAAGGTGGGGCCAGTTGACCTCCGGCAACAAAATATCATTTGACATAGTTAAATTGTCCCGAAAATTTGCTTTAATGGTGCTTTTAGTGTCACCTTCACTTTGAACATCCAAGTGATATAGTCTGTCCGGTGGGGCTACACGAGTATCCAGGGTTTCAACTGTAAATAAAAGTTTCAGCTGCTTTCGCTACCAGAAATTGGTGGAGATTCCGGCGTACTATGGTGATCTCTGCCACGCTGTCAAGGAGAGTCACCGCCCACCTCCTGTTCAGGTGAAGGGTTCTCACCATCTGCGGCATATTTAGCTGTTAATGCCGCAAATTTCTTTTTCTGAAAAGAGGCTTTATAAGGAGGAGGTCTATCCTCTTTCTTCATCTTCACGCCAGATGTGCGTTGTGTCTCTCTTTTCAGTTTCACTTATTCATCTTGTCTACTGTCAGATCACACTCCTCTGTCGTACTGCTGGTCAGACGAGTCCTGAAAGGAACGAGGAAAATGGGGAGCATGAATCTGGTACCTGTCAGGCGTTTAAATTTTTATGCGATCATGAAAATCGTATCGCCTCTGAGAGGATTCAGTGGGCAAAGAGCCTCTGCATGGTCTAGGTTTTTGTTGTTGTTGTTTAGATTTGTCCCATGGTTTCTTAAGAAACTCACGGGTAGGTCTGGAATCCTTGTCAGAACTAGGCTTGCCAAGAGGTGCTACTGAAGGTCTGGTTCCCAAACTATTATGTCCTAAAGACGTATACACATTAGCAATAATGACAGGCAACTCACGTTCATGGTTGGCTACTGCCACCATGGCAAGTCGCTGGCGTATAGCCAAAGACGCTGCTTCACCTTTCACATTAGAAAGAATCATTTCAGAGACAATGGGAAAATTCCCTTCAAGTTTCATCCCCAAATCGAGGGTAGGCCCTGCCCCATGCTCATTCTGTATCTGTTTGAGGACGTTCGGTAATAAGGCCATTGAGGTAGTGCCATGACAAAGAGTGTAAATAGTAGCAAAAATAGTCACCCATGTATTGCAGTCGACTAGAGGGGGAACCAACCCATTGGGTAAGCACATAGTTAAAATCCTGTGTTGTCTTGTGGTCCCGTAAGGGGAAACACAGCTTCAAGTTGATCTATTTTTTGGGTGATCCAAAAGGCTATTTCTTCACGATTCGTGGGTCGTTTGCCCATAACTGAATGAATAATTACAGGACTGATAACATGAGCTGCAGGCACCTGAGGTTGTCCTTGTAGAGCAACCCTAGCTGGTGCAGCCAGTAAGGCATGTGCAATAAATTGGGTCATGCAGCTATATAAGACAACAAGAACATTATATAAAGTGCAAGTCTGCACTAGATTTATATTAGCTAAATCAGGATATGGGCTAGAGCCCGCCAGAGTCGGCCATGTGGCCCCTTCAATACTTAAGGGGCCCAATCGGACAGTGCCAAGTACGTGGGGAAGGGCGCCATTAAACCAAGTCTGGTATTCCCAGACAGTAAGAGGAATTTCAGTAAGCACAAATGGGCGACATGCATTGGGAACCGGTGGTATGGTGTATTCATGGAAAGTATTATCATTAGCAATGACAGCAGGGAAAGTGACCCAAGAATAAAAAACTTCAAGGCAGAATGCTGCATCCGCTTCTATTACAAAAATCACAGCAGCTCCTGCATTAGGAACTCTGTGTTAAATTAAATGCTGAGTTACTGCTGGGCAGCAATTAAGAGGAATAGCCATGGGTTGAACCATAGCTAACTGAAAAAGGATTCAAAGTGTAGCACACTCAATTTGGAAACCTTTTAACATTAAAGCTTGAAAAACCAACAGCACTAGGAGCTATCTAAAAATTGTGGAGGACAAATCCCTAACACCACGGACGTCTCCGAGAAAAGGTGCGAGGGTATTGTGGACAAGCACTACTCAGGGTTCCCGCAAGTATGTACCAGGCCAAACATTGGTGGCACCATGTTGCAGGGATTCTGCTCTGGAACAGAACTATATTTGGAACCATAGAACATCAGTATATAGGGAATGATTCACCATACCATCTCAGTATCTATTAGTCCGAGTCCGACTAGCTATAGTGCCTCAATTGCCCTCCTAACCTTACCAGAGAAACAAGTGAATTGGCACACCAGAAAACAACAGTGTCGACCCTCTAAGGGTTCGCGGTAACAGGACACACCCTTTCGCTCTCACTCGTACTTGTCCACAATAAGATAACCAGGAGTACAAAGGATGTTTAGAATATTTATTTAAACTATTGTGCTCTGAAATGCAGTATACGTGCCACAATTAGAAAACAAATGCAGAATAAAAATACTGTTAGCATGGTTATTAATACATATACCATGAAAAGCCCTGTCATTTTGTAGGACAGAGTGACCTTAACCCCCCTCCCCTGCTACTAAAGCTAAATGATTATATATGAAAGATCTCTGGGATTACTGGCAGACCCCATACCTTAGCATACACAGATGGATGTTCTACATCTCAGCAGATGCAGTGCTCTTGTCTCAGAACTCTCTTCCATATGTCTGTTTTTGGCTCATCAGTTCATCTATATGACAAGACATGTGTGCACATAAACAACAGCAGCATTTTTGTGTTATGTCTAGGTGCTAGTGTCTGGCCAGAAAGAATAACAAGGGACATTGTTGTTTGACCTTGTCGGTAGTGTTCAGACTAAATCCCAGGAAAAGAACAGAACGCGAAAACATATGCAGGTTCTGTGGGAAAGTACAATGTGGCAAAAGCTAGCTATACTATATAGTAACTAGCTAGCTAGCTATACTATATAGTAACATGTGCAAAGAAATATTAGGCCTACAATGGGCACAGTTAGGCTAACATAGGGAAAATGACAATGGCCATGCAGGAAACACACGACAAAACCTTACTTTTGTTCTTTGGCATACACTCACTCACTGCGCATTACATTATACTTCTCGTTAACCACAGCCTAGCACCTCCCCGCATATTACGTAGTTCCTGTATAGAGTTCATCCCAGAATCACAAGGATCCATGTACGTATAATATCATATGCTACATCTCCCCCTTTATTAAATCAAAAGTGGCAGACATCATTAGAAATCACATCTTTTCAATTAGTTAGCGAGGAGTTTGGACTTGTCTGCCCGCTTGGGTGATCTAAAGTGATCAAGGTCCACCCTGATCAGTCAATAGCGAGGTAGGATAAGGCACTTGAGCTGGACTTGATGGAGGGGTCGCTTCACACAGGACTCAACAAACATTGCAGTAGATTTGTAAAATGTGATGTGTCCCGAGTGATGGTTTGTCTAGGAGGATGTGCTGTCACCATATGTCCTTTGCACGTCACGACTTGTAAAGGATCAGCATCAAAAAAAGTGTCCATTTTCCGCTTTTGTCTCTGTTTAACTAATACCCAGTCTCCTTTGTCAAAGACTGTCTTCTGGCCAGGGTGACGCTGGACTGCATATGTTTTCATATTCCTTTTCCAAGTTGCGTTAGTGTCTCAAACTTGGTCGGTATTCGCTGTTTAATCCGGGGTCCATTGAGGCAGCTTTGTTTTTTGATGGCTCTCCCAAACAGCAAGGTGGCTGGACTCTCACCAGTTGTAGAGTAAGGAGCAGATCAATAGGCGTGGAGGGCCTGGCACATGGCTTGGTTCAGATCAATTCCTTCCATGGGCGCCCATCGAATGACTCTTAAGGGTGCCCATGAATCATTCAACTACACAATTGGCTTGGTGTTTGACTGTGAGTCGGATGAAAAACTCTTTGAACTCTTTGCTATTGAAGGGCTGGCTATTGTCAGATTTGATCATTTCAGGGATGCCCCATGTTGTGTCATCAAGTCATTCTATGACTTTGCCACGGGTTGTTGAAGATAGGTCTTCCACCAAAGGAAAATGTGAGTATTCGTCGATGACTACCATGAGATAGTGACCATTTCCTAAAGGCCTAAAGAAGTAAACTGCAACCTTCTCCCAGGCATGGGCATGAAAGTCAGACATTGTCACTGGGTGTTGCATTACCTTAGGGGACAATCAATTGCAAATGTGGCCTGCCTTTAGCTCCTTCTCGACGTGCTCATCTAGCTGAGGGAACCACACTTTTGGTGGCCACGATACCACGGTTCTTTTATGAAACATACTAGATGAAGGGACATGGTTCCTATGCATAACATCAAAAGGAGCCGTATAATGGTCAGATCTATATTGATATTTCTATGTGTTCTGAGTTCTTAGACTGCAACACACACAATCTATTTGAAAGGAAGAGATATAACTGAAAAAAAGCACAATTTTTTATTTTTATTCATTTATGTAAGTTTTATATAGTGCTAGCTAGACCCGAAGGTGTCAGAGCGCCTTACATGGTCGGGAGCGAATCCAGTGAAACAGGAACACAATAAACATATGAGGAGGGATACAGTAGATAAGAGTACACAACACAGCACAATAACACACAAGCAAATAGCCAACTATGACATAACTTTCAGTCCTGCGCAGGAGATAATAGACCAAGAACCGTAGTCTAAGAATCAAAATATTTGTTGAGGAGGAGGAGTTTCAGGTCTCTTTTGAAGCCAGGGAAGGGAGGGGTTGCATTGCAGATCCCTAGGTAGAGAGTTCCATATGCTCGGAGCATTTCCAGGAAAAAGGGCGAGACTTGGTAGATGATTTTTTTAGATTGGGATGTAGGAGCAAAAGAGTGTTGGAGCTTCTCAATGATCTAGAATACCCTGCTTTCGTAAGCTTGTTTTCTAGGTAGTTTGGGGAATGCAAGTGGAGGGCTTTGTGGATGGTACAGGCAGTCTTGTAAATACATCTTCCTTCGATAGGAAACCAGTTGAGGTGCTTGAGAGCAGGAGTGATGTGTTCAAACCGTTTGACATCAGTAATGAGCTGGGCTGCCATGTTTGGAACTGATCTCAGTGGTGCGAGGTGAGATTTTGGCGTCCCAGTGAGAATGGCATTTTTGTAGTCTAGTTTGGAGAGGACCAGTGATTGCACCACAATCTTGAAATCATCTGCGGAGATGAATGGTTTGAGCTTCTTGAGGTGTTTTAGTGCGAATATCGCTCCTTTGGCTGAGTTTTTAATGTGTTCTTTCATTGGAAAGTTGTTGTCCAAGCAGAAGCCCAGGGATTTAGCGGAGTTGGATGGAGTGAGAGAGCAATTTAAGGCGTTCAGGTCACTGATCCATTCGTGAATAGGAAGATGGTTGCATTTGGGGGAGAATAGGATTATTTCTGTTTTGTTGGGGTTTAGCTTAAGGTGATTAGAGTAAAACCATGAATGAATCTTGTTCAGAGTGACTTTTAGATGTCGAATGTCACTGGGTGATTTGATTTTGCAGTAAATTTGAGTGTCATCCGCATAGAGGTGATATTTGATCCCTGCTTGCTTCAAGATGACTGTAAGGGGTTCCATGAAGAGATTGAACACGGAGGGGGGGGAGAATAGAGCCCCGTGGCACTCCCAGGGTGAGCCATGTGGGTTTTGATAGACATGAGTTGATTTTGATTTGTTGCGCACGGTGTTGTAGGAAGGAAGTGAACCATTTGAGGACGGTGCCATTAACACCAAAGCGAAACTTCAGAGATTCAAGTAGGGCTGAGTGACTAACGGTATCGAAAGCCGCAGATAGGTCAAACAGTATAAGGAGGTAAGCATCTCCATCGTCTAAGGATCTGAGAATGTCATCCGATATATTGAGCATGGCAGTTTCAGTACTACAGCCTTTCCTGAAACCGGATTGGAAGGTGTCAAGGAGGGAGAATTTACGTATATGATGATTCAGTTGTTGCAAGACGCATTTTTCCAACGTTTTGGCTAGGAACGGGAGGTTGGAGATAGGTCTGAGTTTGTTGAGATCATTAGGGTCAGCCTTGGGATTTTTGGGAATGGGTGTGATTTGATCTAGTTGGAGAGAGATTGGTACACAGCCCGTGGAGAGAGAAGAGTTGATGATTAGAGTCCAGAATGGGGCAATGCTGTGGCTGAGATTTTTGACCATTGTGGATGGGAGGGGGTCCATGGTGCGGGCCGAAGGTTTTGAAGACCTGATTATATTGAAGACTTCCGATTCAGTCAAGGGTTTGAAATCAGCCTAGTTGGCGTTATTTTTCGGCTTGGAGTGACTACGGTAGCCTTTAGTATCTTTAGGGGTTGTTTGGTCAAAAATGGGATAAAGAGATGGAGCTGCTGAGGGTGGAGGTGGGTTGCTGCCGGTGGTGAGGGCGTACGGAAGAGTGGAAACTTGTAAGAAGGATTGCTCAATTTTAACGACTTTGTCAGAAAAAAAGCTAGCGATTTCTTCAAAGCGTTCATTAGTGGCGATTATAGCTTGAGGGGGATAAGGCGAGGTTTGTCGTTTGACGATGTTAAAGAGCTCCCTGGGTCGATTCTTTGCAAGGTCCACTTGGTTGCGGAAGAAGAAGGCTTTTTCTCTAAAGATGTGTTTCTTGTATGAGAGCCTGGTTGTTCTAAGAAATGCTAGGTGTTTTGTCGAGGGGTTTTGTCTCCATGTCCTTTCAGCTTGTCTGAGCATTCTTCTTTCACAGTTCAAATCTGCATTAAACCATGATTTGGATTTAGTTGATCTCAGTTGTTTTAGTTTAGGCGGGGCCAATTGATCGAGGACCTCCAAGATTGCTGTTTTGTAGTGTGTAGTGAGGTCTTCAGCAGTGTACGAGAGTGGGGGACGTTGTAGTTGTTCACCATCAATGTGACGAACCAACACCTTATTGCATAATCAGTGCGTAGTCAATATCAATAATATTGGTGCACCGTACTGCATCTTCATTCATTTCTCAATTACAAAGCCTTTTCCTACTTTTCATCCCTTGCCCAACCCATGCACCAACATCACTTACTTCACATCCTACTAAACCCTTGTGTTCTCTTCTCAAAAATCCATACTTCCAAAAGGCTGTCTCCTACTTGATCCAATTATTCCACACTGTAACCACTCTATCCTGTCTCGCTCAGAGGGGCAGCTCCTCCACTATGGCGGAGGAGCGTCGCCCCACTGCTTTCCGGCAGTGTAAAAAAGGCAAAATGAAATGATAATAACTTGCTGTTATTATAATTTTATTTTTCCGTGCTGAAGCCAGTTTTGGGGCGGGCTTGACTGTGTCACAGCCAGCAGGAGGAGGAGTTGTATGTGCACTTAAGTGTGCATGACGGTTTGGCCGGCTGTCTTGGGCCGACCAAACCGTCATGCCCAATTAGCATGTTCTCCATCGGGCTGTGATGCAGTCTCTCTCTTAGAACAATCACGACACTGCTGTCATGGTGACAGCAGTGTCGTGAGTGTTTTAGGGGAGCCTGTGTGCTTCCAGGAAGAGGAGCGAGGACAGGCGATGGAGGAAGACGGCGCCCATGGAAAGGTAAGTGAATTTTTATTTTTTAACTCTTCCTCTGCCACCGCTGTTATGTATCAGCCGCCACTGCTCACTCACACATGCAACCATTTCCATTCTAATCAACACTTTGTATGCCTCTTAAGTTGTAGTGTATAAAACAGCAGTGAATCAATAAAAGAACTTCCCTCATCACCTGCAGCGAACTGTATCCCCATCATAAGCGGTGCACCACGTTCCCCTCTTATCCTTTGGACAATATCCATCAGCAAAGAGGTAGCCATTGGCACCAGGTAGTAACAATGACAAATAAACAATAAGAGATAGAGAGAGAGAAATTCTAATATTGGTATTTTCAATACTGAAGTCCATTATGGACAGTATTCAGTCTCAACCTGCTTACACATGGAGGCCAATCCATGCCACTCTTCTTAATATATTAAGATGTACCCCCCCAAAAAAAATGATGCTGCATTCTCCACCAAATGTAGAATCCTACATGAAATAAATACAAACTCTGTCAGCACATATGATGAAAGATACACACACACACACACACGTCTGTTACCAATGATGAACAATGTGGGTTGCAATATTGTCAGGACCATACCCCTCACTGAGCATCATAGAACTATAATGGACCCGAGCACACTGCACTATAGCCACTACCTGCATGCACTTGCAGCATTATTTTTCTCAGTGGACTTTCGATAACTTGGTGTGTAAGCAGCTGACCCTGTAGCAGCTACAAACGTACAGACATACTTCATTACAGTGACACGAAAGGAAGTCAGTAGACTGACTCCACCGTTCATACCCAGGGGACACTGTGAAGGAGAACAAACAAAACATTCACTATCACACCCTGCGTTCCATCAGCCAGCTGCGTCTGTTAATTAAAGCAGAGCAATGTACCAGGCAAAATGACAGTTCAGTTGCTACAAGGTCAACGTAGAGCATTCACATGTGAGAATGGTATAGAAAAGGGGCAAAAGATGCTGGTAAATGAGGTAACCGGTGTCCTTATGCAGCCAGAAGAAAGAAGACAGAAAAGTGAGAAAGAAGGCAGGATTTGAATTCCCTTGCTTTCCTCTAGGCTCCCCCAGGTAATTCCCACATTGTAAGTCCTCTAGGCAGTGCTGGAGCTGCTTCTTTGGTCCTGTCAGTAATTCCTCATTCTAAGTCCTCTAGACAGTGCTGCTAGCGGCTTCTCTGGTCCTTTCGGTAACTCCTCATTCTAAGTCCTCTAGACAGTGCTGCTACCTGCTTCTATAGTCTCATTTGTAATGCCTCATTCCAAGCCTCTAGACAGTGCTGCAGCTGCTTCTCTGGTCCCAGTGGTAATGCCTCATTCTAAATCCTCCAGACAGTGCTGGAGCTGCTTCTCTTGTCTCAGTGGTAATCCCTCATTCTTAGTCCTTTAGGCAATGCTGCTAGCTGCTTCTCTGGTCCCATCGGTAATTCCCACATTTTAAATCTTCTAGCCAGTGCTGCAGCTGCTTCTTTGGTCCTGTCAGTAATTCCTCATTCTAAGACTTCTAGACAGTGCTGGTACCTGCTTCTCTGGTCTCATTGGTAACTTCTCATTCAGAGTCATCTAGACAGTGCTGCAGCTGCTTCCCTGATAATTCTTCATTCTAAGTCCTCAAGACAGTGCTGCAGCTGTGTCTCTCTTCCCATATGGTAATTCCTCATTCTTAGTCCTTTCGACAGTGCTGCTAGCTGCTTCTCTGGTCCTATCAGTAACTCTCCCATTCTCAGTTCTCTAGGCAGTACTGCAGCTGTGTCTCTGTTCCCAGTGGTAATTCCTCATTCTAAGTTCTTTAGGCAGTGCTGCAGCTGTCTCTCTGGTCACAGTGGTAATTCCTCATTCTTAGTACTCTAGACAGTGCTGCTAGCTGCTTCTCTGGTCCCATTGGTAATTCCTCCTTTTAAGTCCTCTAGGCAGTGGTGCTAGCTGCTTCTCAGGTCTCAGTGGTAATTCCTCCTTCTAAGTCCTCTAGACAGTGCTGCTAGCTGCTACTCTAGTCCCATCTGTAATTCCTAATTCTAAGTCTGCCAGACAGTGCTGCTACTCTGGTGCCGTCTGTAATTCATCATTCAAAGTCTTCCAGGCAGTGCTGCTAGCTGCTACTCTGTTACCCGTTGGTAATTCCTCATTCTAAGTCCTCTAGACAGTGCTGCAGCTGCTTCTCTGGTCCCATCTGTAATTCCAACATTTTAAGTCCTCTAGGCAGTGCTGCAGCAGTGTCTCTGTTCCCAGTGGTAATTCCTCATTCTTAATCATTTAGGTAGTGCTGCTAGCTTCTTCTCTGGTCCCATTGGTAGTTCCTCATTCTAAATCTTCTATACAGTACTGCAGCTGCTTCTCTGGTCCTGTCGGTAATTCCCACATTTTATGTCCTCTAGGCAGTGCTGCAGAGGTGTCTCTGTTCCCAGTGGTAATTCCTCATTCTTAGTCCTCTAGGCAGTGCTGCTAGCTGCTTCTCTGGTCCCGTTGGTAATTCCTCATTCTTAGACCTCCAGACAGTGCTGCTAGCGACTTCTCTGGTCTCATCAGTAATTCTTCATTCTAAGTCCTCTAGACAAGTGTTATATCCGGTGTCTCCTAGTTCCTTGCTGCTCAGCCTGTGTGAGTGTGATGTAATAGAATGTTCATGAGTGCATGGTTTGGATGAGTGGTCAGTTGGAATGAGTGGGGCTGAGCAGCAGGATGCTGCTCCCGGTGGGGCCTTTACCATCTTACTTGTAACTGAATAAACTACATAATCTACACTACTGGCTACTGAACTAATTACCTACAAGGACCCTACTTCGTTTACAAAACCAAGTGTGCGGCTGCTTCTCTGGTCCGTCGGTAATTTCCACATTTTAAGTCCTTGATGCAGCTGTGTCTCTGATCTCAGTGTAATTCCTCATTCTTAGTCCTCTAGGCGGTGCTGCTAGCTGCTCCTCTGGTCCTGTTGGTAATTCCTCATTCTAAGTCCTCTAGACAGTGCTGCTAGCTCCTTCTCTGGTCTCATCGATAATTCCTCATTCTAAGTCTTCTAGACAGTGCTGCAGCTGCTTCTCTGGTCCCGTTAGTATTTCCCACATTTTTAAACCTATAGGCAGTGCTGCAGCTACTTTTTTGGTCCATTCAGTAATTCCTCATTCTAAATCCTCTAGAAGGTGCTGCAGCTGCTCCTGTAGCCACAGTGGTAATTCCTCATTCTATGTACTCTCGCAGTGCTGCAGCTGTCGCTCTCTTCCCCAGTGGTAATTCCTTATTCTCAGTCCTCTAGACTCCTCTAGTAAAAAACAGTAATATCATTTACAACGCCAGTAGCTCTAACGTTCACAAATGCGAGACCGGATGCATTGCAAATGCTTGTTAGACTTGCAGGCTTGTTTATTCTATTTTAAAACAGTACTACAAGTCCCAGAATTCAAAGAAAAATAACTGGACCGGCACAGCTCATCACATATGAACATGGGAAACTTTGCAGCTGTGTGTACTACGAGGCTGTCTGAGCATTATGACGTAGGTTGAACTAATAATGTTGGAGGTGGCGTCGTGAGCCACTTCGTCACAACAGCATTGTTGACCACACGCAACCTAGGGCCGAGGGTATAAATAAAAGGGAGTCTGAACGCTCGGGGTCAGTCCCTGTCACTAATTACTGTGTGCCTGTCATATTTATTGGGGCCCTCCGGTTACGACCGAATGGACCTTCTCCAGCCCAGTCCTGCTCCACACACTTTTCTCCGATAGCTTAAACAACCAATGTTTCCCTTAGCAACATCGGCCTCACTCACAGATCGTGCAGGCAGGACACCGTTACGTCACTTCCGGCAGAGAGCCCAGCGTTCGATTATTTGGCTGGGTCGAACGGAAGTGCAGCGTCCATCTTGGATGGGAGCGGAGGTATTGGTGGAGGATCTGAGTGAAGCAGTGGACAGTGGATCTGCTGACACTCATGAGAACCGGTCGGCGGGTGCGAGACTTACGAAGTCGAAGGAGTCCTGGCAGTGCCAGTTTTCGCGCTTAGTGAGCTTTCTGCAGAAGGCACTGCTGTGCTACGGCCTCTGCTTTGATGGGCTGCGCTGGGGTTCTCTGGCCCGGCTAACTCACTTTCCCCATTGGTTTGACTCCCCTTCTGTTAGCACTTTATATCGATGCACTGATCCCTCCGTGTTTAGCTCTGCTGTTGTCTGTGCAATGACTCTGTGCCGCTTAGAGCGGGGGCAGGATACCCCGCACCCTCTGCGTTAAAGGACTGTAACTCGCTCCACCTCTGGACTAAGATACAGCTATTGAGACAATCCTTTCAGGGATCCTCGGATATCCCCGCCTGTCCAGCGGATTTTCACAACAGTTAGTACGATGTCCACAAGAACACCTCTGCCCACTGTGAACGAGAGAGAGACAGAAAATGTGAGTATTCTTTGAGACAATGGTTATTAAGATTAGTAGCGCTCTAACGAGGCTCCTGGAAACTCTGGCTTGGTTTGAGCTTCAGTTACACAGCGCTGGACGTGATGAGAGTTTTGTATTTCCTGCTCGAATTGGTTATGTTATTTATTGACTGCACATAAGTATTTGTCAATTGAAATGAACATTTGATTGAAGCCCTCCTACTCTGTGCCTTAAGTGACCTGAGCCAGTGCACTTCCATCCTTTCTAACCTGACCATACCACTGTCTCCAGTGTAACTTGAGCGAGCCATGACACAGTGTATGTTTAACCTGTACTTCCTGTGTTTGTGTATGATTATTTCTTTGTAAGCTGTGTCCTGATCTTACATGCGTGTAGTGTGCACTCTATCCTCCTGCGTATTATGATCACATTTGTCTTGTGCATGCATCTTCCTGTTGTGTTTAAGTTGCATGGAAAAGTAAGTCTGTACTATCGTTCTAGCACGGGGAGTGTTTTTTTAAATTATTTCTCATCTGATCGTGCTACACTTATAGTCACGAGTAGTGACATTATTTATTGTTTAAGTTAATTAAAACCATAACAATTTCGATAAAATTAAACAATCCCTAGAGAAAAATATAATATACATATTAAAATCATTAATTGCCATTAATGAGGTTTACGGCTTTTGATAGTCATATCAAGACGGTATTGTCACCAATGTTATATACATGTTAGATTTGCTGATGGTCCGCCAGAGAACCAATTATAAGCAGATAAGACAATATTAAACAGTGCATCAAGAATGTTCCTCTCTTTGATAAAATGCCATTTAAAATACCATTTCAAGTTAATTTCTCATATAAGAGTAAAAATTTTACCAATTTGCAGTTAAGTTGCGGGTCATTTGGATCAAGACACCTTAGTATGGCAGATCTACAAGTGCGTATTCCCCTGGCATTAAAAGGATTTTTTAGCAATAAAAGACTATTTAATTTTAAAAAGGGACATATACAGATCAGATGAACAAAATCCTGCTTCGGAGCACCACATAGAGTACATGACGTCGGGCCACTATATTTCCAGAGTGGTTGATCAGCATTGGTCGGTAGTGACCCAAGACGTATTGCTAGCAATTTCCTTTTTAAATATATAGAGTATGTTATGTTCAAGTAAGCCGCCGGTTGTAAGATTGTATATGACTGTAGTACCATCCAGGCATGAGAGCGCTTGCTGAATTTATTTTTATCCTCCGTTAATGAGTGTCTTTTTGCTGCTTTATTTATTATTTGTCGAAATGTTGTGAATGGTAAGTTCAGATTCCATAAGTCCGACACCTTCGTTAACTTTATTGATAGCTGCAAATACTTATGATAAGCTGATCGTGGATTATTCTTCTGTGCTTCCCAGATGGCACTATTTAGCGGGTTCTGGCAGTTTAACCGTATTTTGTACCATAGTTTGATTGTCGCATACATTCTTGCTAGACGTTGCTACAGTAAACCAAATTCTAGGCGAATCTGCGCTGGGGAGGAATTTCTCGGTGACCCAAAAACTGTTTTATATGTCTTAATTTGCATTTTTTCAAGGACTGCTGTTTCCTTGCCGTATTGAACTTCAGTAGCATAAGCTAGAATCGGCAAGAGCTTTGCTTTAACAACAGCCAATAGTGGTTTAAACGATGGACCACTTAAAGTCTTCGCTATTATAGTCACGAGTAAATGTGGATGAGACACTGAGTGGTTCCTAAGCAAAACACCGAACTCATGGTAGACTAAAGCGTAGAATATTCCTGGACGGAATCTTCTACCTTGGTGACCGCATTAGGTAGGGTTTCTCAAAGTTCCTCTTTGGAGAACGGGGGTGGTCGAGGTCTGAGATGGCAAGACTTGCACTGGATCCAATGTATTCTTTACACCCGAACAGATTCTTGTTCAATTATGTGCCATTTAGCTGTCTGCAATGTAAAACAAGCATTGGCATAGCCAATAGGTCTCGCCTTTCAGACCTTTTAAGTGTTTAGCTAGAGCAATTGCACATAAATAATGAAATGAAAATGCTGCATTTTACCGTAACACAGTTAGGCAGAGGGAACCAGGAAATGACACCAGACACTGCACGCTGCTATAGCCTACAGAGTTGTATATTTTCCCTTGTCAGGCCAATGATTTATGGCTCCATGATGTACGACTCTTCGGTATGGATGCAGTTTGGATGTAATGTTGTTTGAGGCGTAGAGCACGATACCTGACCGGAGGCGTTGAATGACTTGATGTGCCTTGGTTTGTGACTGCGTGCGGGCCAAGTTTGGTGCAAATAAACTGCAGCTTTTTTCTTGCAGTTGAGCTGTGAGTAATATTTGTATCGAGTTTAATGTTACTGTTTGAGGAGTGAACTGTGAGTGGCGTGCAACAGCTGAGGCACTTGGGCAGCGCTAAAGAGAAATAAAACAGGCTGACAGGAGTGTAGTGGGGCAAACAAAAAGCACGCGGCTATTTAAACTTGCTCAAATGCTAATGTGGTTTGGTTATTAACTGACCATCCAAGGCTCTACTTCGCTGTGCAGCATTAAAACGGTTCTTAAATACAAAAACAAGAAACAAAGTGCCCAAGAAAGACAGGAGACACACACCTCTGAAAACCGAGTCCCCTGAGAGGCAAATGAGTGATTACTGGCAAAAATGACCCAGTCGCGTAGCCATTCATTCTTTGGACATCTATAAATTGCATTCAATGAGGCGTTGGTTAACAGCACCAAAAGTGTACAGTGAAAAGAAACTACAGACATCTGCGGTTGAAGGTGGTACATAAAAAGTGATAAATAAGCGAAAGATTTGTAAGGATAGCAGGCAAGAACAAGCATTGGCCGCGTGCGAAAGTAGCGCGACGCGGCAGGGGAGGGGCGGAGGAGCGTGAAAGCAATCAAGTGAGAGGAAAGACAGATGGCGCCTGATCGGGCGCTGAAAGCTGGCGGTTGCGCGCGAGCACGCTATCGTGAACGCAAGCTGGTCGCCAGCAAAAGCCACTGCTGTTTGCACTTCCAAAACCCGCTTACTAAAACTCTCGCCGAGAGCAGCGCTAAGCGCTGGCTCAGGCGAGACCTAAAAAATGAGTTTTACGCGAAATTTTGGCCATCCCTTAAGGTATCTAGATGTTGCATGCTCCCCTTTTGGGGCCTTGTTATTGTTGGCCTTACACCTGCTAGGGACTTTTTTTCTGTTCAACTGCCTCTATTTAACTGTCTTTATAGAAAACGACCAGCAGAGGTCAGTAAAATACCAGAATTGCTTTCTGCTGAGGGACTTTCTTTTTTTTAAATTTTTCTGGCAACTGCCTCTATTTAACTTTCTTGATAGAAAACGACCAGCAAAGGTCAGTAAAATACCAAAATCACTTAAGCATTCTCTAGATTCCAGTCCATAGAAATTGTCTTCCACGAGCACCTGTAGACAATATTTTTTTTAAATCTTGTATTTTCAGTGATATGACCACCGAAGGCCCTGATTTTATATTAAAAACAGAGCTTTGGACTATACCAATTCCCGCTGGAAGGCAATATTTCTCTCCATGTGTTCCCATACCTGGCGTGTCACGCAGTTTGGTCCTTACTTTCCCTCCATGTTAAAGAACAGTAGATGTTTCAGCACCCAGGCTAATGTGCTGCATAGCTAAATACATATAAGGTCCCAAAGGCGAGACCTATTGCATTGCAAATGCTTGTTAATGGTGTGGAGTCAAATCAGCAGATAGTCATCAATACCAACGTACAAGGCATTACCTTAGTCCATCCGCGTTGCGATTTATGCCTGGGTGATTGTTTTCCTGCAATGAAGGGGTATGCAGTTAAAAATATTGCTTAATGTATGTAGGATACCGTAGCTGAATCCACAGCCAACTAAAATCTGTTCTGTCATGCGAAGAGTTATCAATCAGGCTTCCCAGATCTCTTGTCACCTTGTTTTTGGTGTTGGGCAGGGCCAAGCTCTACCACCATGCATCCGGCCAGAAGGTGTTTGCCCTACCAAACAAACCAATGTCACTCTTATCACTGTTTAGTTTAAGACAATTCTGTCTCATCTACGTGGCCACGGAGCTTAGACACGGAGAAAGTTACTTCTTGTGGAATCCGATTATCTCCAGTTGATACTCGCATAGGAAATAGTGCGCAGCTAACTCTGCGTCTTGCTTGTGTTGTTCGTGTGTACATCAGCACTAGAGTTTCAGGTTTGCTCTCCAGTTAGGGCCTTGATATTTGGTGTTTCCTCGAAGCCAGTGTGAATTGAGCTTTTCATTTGTCGTGCAGAGAGAGTTACCTGTTTTACTAGTTAAATGTTGAAGATTAATTCCTCTATAGAAAGCTATTCCGTTGTGTATTTTAATAAACGCAGTTAGTCCTTCATTGTCTTAAGGTGTACTATGCCTATTGCCCTCCAGTATAATTTTCTATCATTTTTTTTTTTTCTTGGTGTCACATTATCTTGTGTCTCTCTGATTATTTCTTACTTAGTTACTCCGTTAAGCAGGACAGCTTTGATATGGGCTTGAACATGTCCCTTGTTTGGCTCGCCTATAACTACCTTCTGCTGTTAATTTATTTTGGGTGTCTGGAGAGTCAGCTGTGTTGCTCCTGCTGGGGCAGGTTTTCTTAGATTGTTGCCTTCAGCTGTGCCCTCATAGGAAGAGCTGTACGGGCATAGATGCTAAATTATATCGTTTTACAAATTTGTAAAAGTTGTAACTTTCCTCACAATATCCTGGTACTGAAGTGAGTATAGTGAGTTAGCTAATGCAGCATCTCCAAAACATTTTCTGCCGTTAAGGTGCAATAACTTCAAGACCATACTGGGGACAATAATGGACAGTAATTTCATGTTCCTGGAGTTCAAGAGACCCAATTTTGTGTTCTTGAATGTAGATAAGATGCTGACCTTTCAAAAAAGGCACTAGGAGTTTGTGTTCAATGATTATATTAAAAGGGGTAGACATACAGTGCTAGTGTCTGCACAATATCAGGACTGCATTGCCTTTCTTTTTTGGGGTACAGCTGGTTTGTAAGTTTAGTGGTAGTCTAACATAGGCAATGGGAAGTGCAGCTTCGGAATCCTCCAGTTCTCCCAGCATTGATCAATACGAACATTTACTGCCATCCAGCGCTAGTTCTGTGCGTTTTTTTTGGGGGGAAATATACAAAATGCAATGGTGCCGACTCGCACCCATAACTGTACAGACTCTAAGGGAGTTAATCATGGTGTAGTTACATTAATCTACAGAGCATAGGGCATCCAACGTGCCGTTAGTAAACCTACTGGTATGCTCACCTCCCCCATATTATTGTGTGGCATTATTTAGTGTCCCGTGGTCTCCCTCTAATGACCCCAGTGCATAGTAATTTAGCCAGCTGCCCCAAACCTTGTAAAATTTATGGGGACAACCTCTGCTTTTGTAGGTGAATTTCTCCGGGCCATTCTTGGCTGGTTGAAGACCCCCCCCCCCCCCCCCCATAGGTTGGCCACATCTCTCTAAGCCACTACCCATTAACTTAGCCCTCAGAGCATCAACATCATTGGGAATACCCAGGAGAACGTATTTCGGTCAAGTGGGACGTGAACCTCCAGAATGGCACAAAGTTCCTGTATTATCACTGCTCAGTATGTTTGAATTAGCGGGCAGCTCCATAGCATGTGCAGGAATGTCTCACGGGCTCCATTGCACGCCAGGGAGGCCTCCCTTCACATAGCATGAAGTCTGTGCTGGTTATAGTAGACCCTGTGCAAGATCTTAAACTGTATTAGCCTCAGTCTAGATTGTATCTCCACTTCCCTTGGGTGCATCAATGTTGCCTCCTAATCTATGTCCTCCATCTCACCTATGTCCCTTTCCCACCTCTCTTAGCCCAATGTGTCCAGCATATGATTGTCGTGTGTTTCATATGGGAGTGATATTGCCCCCTTACCCAGTTCTTCCATGAGCAACCGTCTTTCTAAGGGACCGTACTCTGGGATCTCCAGCTCTCCCAATCCCTCCTCCCACCAGGCGTGTAGCAGCTGAGCGTATTTTAAGTACTGATTAGGGGTTAGTTGGTATTCTTGCTGGAGAGAGGAGAAGGGCACAATGTCTCCACTCTCTAGCAGATCACAACTTTAGAGATTCCGATGGTGTCCCATGCCCCAAACACCCGTCGTTTCCCCAGTTCGCCCTGTTATGCTCCCACCCATTGGGGTGTTTCCTTTGTGATTTTGAGTCCAGCCAATACACTTAGTGGCTTTTCCCCAAGTTGTTGGTGCCACCTTGCTTTGCCGGCAGCAACTGCTGGGTCAACTTCCTCCATAGAGGTGTAGTGCAAGTGCGATCATGTCTGAAGCTTTACCCTTTCCAACCTAAAGGTCGAGTGGTCCTGGGGGGTGAAGATCCAGTTTGTTTATTAAGTGTGTTGCCCAGTAGTATGCCTCAGTATCTGGGAAGGCTGTCCCTCCGTTGTGTGGATTATGTTGTAAAGTCTTCAGAGCCACTCTGGGTGCCCCTTGTTCCAGAGTAGGGACCTCACCTCCCTGTCTATTTTAGTAAACATGTCTTGCGGGATGCAATAGTATGTGTTCTGCAGAACATAGAGTAGCTTTGGGAGCCTGATCATTTTGAAGATGGTAGCCCATCTCAGGAGGGTAAGAGGCAGCCCAAGCCACCTCTCGACATCCACCTGGAAGTTAAGCACCACCCTCCCCAGGTTCCTATCCAGGCAAAGCTCTCTTTGGGTTGTCATATATTCCCAGGTATTTGAAACACTCCTGCCACTGCCAGTTGTTGCTGGAGCATAGTCCGGTTCACTGGCTCGCTTGGCTGATAGCGCTCTGACTTCTCCCAGTTTATCCTATAACCTGAGTATTCACCACATTCCTCGACAATCCGGAAAATGGCAGGGATTGTCATCGCAGGTTTGGGGATATAGCGTAGGATGTCATCCGCATAGAGCAAAATCTTCTCCCCGCTCATGGCTGATATTCTGAACCCCTTCACCCTGGGGTGGTCTTGCACTATATATACCATGGATTCGATTGTAAGCAAGAGCAGGGATACGGGAAACCCCTGCTGAGTCCCCCTTTCAATTGGAAACTCTCCTGAAAATACCCCATTTACCCTCATTGCAGCAGTTTGGGCCTGATGCAACAGTGTCACCCTTTCCCTGTAGTGAGGGTCGAACCCAAACAGTCGGACTGGTCCCCATATATCAGGGGTGTGATGACGTGCAGGAGCCTAATGGCAAGTATGGCAGCTAATATTTTAACTTCAATGTTAAGTAAGGCGATCAGGTGATAAGACTTACTCCGTTCCCTAGGCTTGCCTTCCTTGGGTATTACAGTGATGGTGGCACGCTGTAGGTCTGGTGGCAGTGGCCCTCTTTCTTTTGCTTCTTTAAATAGGTTTAACAGATGGGGCCCCAGGATTCTGACATAGCACATATAAAATTCCACCGGGATACCATTTGGCCCCGGGGCGTTGCCCGACCAGCCTTGCAATGGCTGTCTGGACTTAAGTCTGCTTTATGTCCCCTTCTAGTGTCTCCTGGGTCGCTGCATCTAGTAAGGGAGTGACAGCATTGTACAAATAATGTGTAATGTGAGGTATGTCATGCAATGGTTGTGCCTTCTAGAATGACCAGTAATAACAGGCAAATTCCTCTGCAATGTGCCTGTCCGCACGTTGGGACGCCCCTGACTGGTCCATAATGCGCCTCACCCACCGGGCCTCCATCTCCCTCCTGCTCAGCCATCCTTTTCCCCCTGTGTATTACAGGCAGTGCATTGTGGCCCATTGTGACCAGAAGGCTAGAATGATCTGTCAACCCTCACACTGTATACTTTGCCCGTTCAATATAGTTCTGACCTCCCCCGCCGGGGGCAAACACATAATCTAGTCTGGAAAAGACCCTGTGGGCTCCAGAGAAATATGGATAACGTCTATCCTCCGGGTGCGCGCTTCACCATAGGTCAGACAAACCCATTGTGGCTGCAAACCTTGAAAGAGGCGCGGCATGAGATGTTGTCGCAAGGGTCCCATCCTGGTCCATGTTTGCATCTATGACATTGTTAAAGTCTCCGCCCACAATGTGTAAAGAAGAGTTAACTTCTAGGAGTATATCAGCAACTTGATCATGTGTGGGTGCTTGTAATTCAGGTTGTCCGTACACACTCAGTAAAGTTATGTCAGTCCATCGCCATTGACCTTGCACCCTCACGTGTCTACCATTGGGGTCTGTCCCATGTTCTTGTCACCCAAAATGGAGTGTTTTTTTTTTTTTTTTTTAATCAGTATAGCCGCACCCCTGGATCCTATTGTGTATCCAGCATAATACAGTGTGGTGTATGCCCTTCTGCCCAGAAAGCGACAATGTGTCCTCTGGAGGTGTCTCCTGAAGGAGGTCCACGCCAGGCTGCAGTCGTCGTATATATTGTACAACTAGATTTTGCTTGACCTTACTACCCAGGCCATTAACATTCCACGTCAGAACAGTGAGTTCGTATCGTCTAGGGGGCTGGGCTGTGCCATTTTCCCGACATAGTGCGTTCAAATGGATGCCCCCACTAACTTGGTAAGGGATCTTCCATAGCGGCTTCTCCCATCTGTAAACAGCGGTAACTGATAAGAACAAACACAACCCCCCGGCAATCCCCCCCCACCGTCTCCCATGAGTATTAACCCCCATTACTGAACCGCGAGTGGCATGAGGAGTATAAGAGGTCTGTAGCCCACCACTCCCCTCCAAACCCGACCCCTTAGAATAACTTTTTCAATCTGGATCACTGGCCCTGTGGTCTCCCACCCAGTGGTCTCTGTACTTGTTCTATGATGAAACAGAATTATGACTTGTCCGTTGAGAGGGTTTCCGTCAAACAACTGTCCAAGAAGGTCTGCATGGATGTACCTACAACTCTCTCAGGGAATCTCACAAAGCTGAGGTTGTTGCGCCGTGAAAGATTTTCTGCATCTTCAACCTCCAGACTATATCTATGGTGGTGGTTCGGACCCCGGCCACTTCTTTCTGGAGCACCTAGACCGTATGGTCTAGTTCAGAGATCTGGTCTCTGTCGCCGTCACCCTTTCGGCCACATTTCGTAAGTCCTGCTGCAGGAGTGACACCTCTGAGTGCACCTCTCCAATTCTCCCCTCCAGGGCCTCCTGAGGAGATTGGATCCCCAAGAGCAGTCCTGCGTTGTCCGGCACAATCTGCAACTCCGTCTCGGCCTTGGTTTGTGGAGGAGCCACCATGGTGTACTCCTGTTGGGGTGATATGGGGTCTTTTTCTTTGGCCATCTCCCAGATTCAGGCACCACTGCGAGGGGTAGGAGAGTTAGGAGGGTGGGGGGGCGAACGTCGTTCCCTTGTGCGCTATGCTCTTGAGCTGGGAACACCGCCACCTCCACTGTACTTTCAGCTGCGTCCCCAGGCAACACCACTTCAGCAGGAACCTTGGGGCCCCCCTGACCCTTGAAGTCGCCGCCACAGGGCCACTCACTAGCCAAGATGAGTAGGGCCCACTTCTGTCCCTTTACATGTCTTGGGGAGAGCATTGCCTCATTCGCTGCTCCGCCCCCCCCATGTTGGCCCTTGACCGTCAACCTCTTTGCCTGTCACCTCCAGAACTGAGGTGCAGCAGCTCGCACCCTCAGGCTTCTGCCCCCAGCCTCCAGTGTCCTCCAAGCCTGGTCCCACTCTCCCCACTTCTAAGCCAGACCCCTGGGGAAGCACAATTCGCTGGCCCACGCCTACCCCGGCCACCCCCCCCCCCCTCGCAGGATCACCACCTCTGCAGTAGCAGTTGTGTAGCTTTGCCGGGGAGGGAGAATCCAGGTGCTTCCAGGATCCCCAGTCCTCTGTAGCTGCTCAGTACTTGAGCTCGAAGGGAGCTCATCCCGGGATGGCCACCATCTTAGGGAAGGTCATTGACTCCCCATCTGGAGATAGCATCACTGACACATCGCGCCAGAGGGCACAGCCCGCAACCTCCGGCACCGTCTGGATGAACGCAGCTTTGTCACCTTGTGTGAGAAGGCCGCTTACTGCCAAGCACCTCTCTTCCCCCTTGTGTGAGGGGTCCTGGGGTGAGGGAGGGAGGGGAAGTCAGGCCACCAGGGCCCTTAGCATCAGCCTCACCCTGGTCGCCCCTCATATGCCTCTGCTGGGTCCGGAGCTTAGGAAGAGCTCATCTCTATGCAGCCGCCATCTTGGGGGAGGCCGAGGCCTCCCTCCGTGCAGGGAAGAGAGCCACAGCGCATCACCCAGCCTGCTGGTGGGCCCGTCTTGCCTCCTATGCCGCTGCCAGGATATGCACGGCGGAGCTACTCACAATTTGGTGAGTTGATGGTGTCTGAGACGATATGATTTTTACAAGATTTCAGTTGGGCACCCGGAGCCCGTGGGATTCACTGTTACTCGGCCATCTTGCTGGCCACGCCCCCTAGTTCTGTGTTGGGCACCCGGAGCCCGTGGGATTCACTGTTACTCGGCCATCTTGCTGGCCACGCCCCCTAGTTCTGTGCATTGTTGAGTTTGAAGTAGGCAACGTGTGGCTGGAAAGTGTACTGTTATTCATTTGAATAGCTGCTTCTTGAACTATATCTCATTACCACAATGTGTTCTTCAGGAGTTCTTGCAAGAGCTCAGTAATGGTGGCCAGTCTGAGAATAAAGTTGCCATCATATATCGCCTTATCCAAAAATCTCTGAATCTATAAACACTGTAAGGAGCTGGTATTGCGTAAATGTTCCTTCTTTATATCTGTTTTGGTTTAGTATCCTAGAAATACAAATAATGTCCAGAAGGGTTTTAATCAATTAAAATTTCTCTGAAATATCTGTCCACATTCTTGGATGCACTTCAGAATTACGTTGATGCATGTTGTTTGGGCATGGTAAAAGTGAATGTCATCATTTACATTTAGCACTGAGCGTAGTCTAACTTAATATGCTTGTATTGTTTTCAATAATATCTATTCGGATGAAGTTATGTTGAGGTGACGGTATGTCTTAGACTTGCACATGTTGAGATTGTTGTAAAGTAAAACACGTCTTTGTAAAGTGCTAATTGGTGGTACCCATCATCTGGAGCAGTCTTTGAAATCCACTTGGCTACATATAGGACTTCAGTGATATCATCAAAGGATGTGTCAATTCCTCTTACTGGCTTTGTTGCGGATCTGCATATACAGAATGCTTTACTACCTACCTGGACAGCCCTCACCTGTTCTCCCACTTTGATGAGTACTATGGTGTAGGCTTCCTGCACATGTGCAGGTCTTCCAACTGCTCCATGGACCTGTTATTTTTGGTAGTGTGACCTCTGCTTCTCTGAACTCAGAGGAGTGGCATGTCTGAATGATTTGGGTTCGAGATTCCCTCTAGTGACAGTTCTTAGTCTGGTGTGAAAAGTATGGCTCCCTGTTGCGTTTATTGCTGTTTGAGCATCTTGTTGTCTCTACTTACTTGTGGAAGGAAGTGTAGGTCCAGGGTAGACTGCACAGTTCGGGAGGAATAATTATCTGTGTTGGAGAAAGTCATACATCCCTTGTAAACTTAATCTCTTACTTAGTTTGAAAGGAACCTTTTGCTTTCTCTTATGTTTTCTTTCTCACGCTTATTGAAATGTGCCCTCACACTTCTACAGAGTCGTGTTGTATGCTAGAGAGGCATGTGCCGTGAAAGGCATTGGTCAGATTCCTGGTTGTAATGGATGTGTTTTAATCCACACTGCTGCTTGATTGTGGGAAATGCTTGGTTTGTTAACCTGGTGACTCCACTGCTGGAATCATTAGTGGGTGCATGTGTGCTTGAGCTGCTAGACATTTAATGGTCAGAAGCCCCATTATCACTGGGAACATGATTATGGGATGGGTTACTAGGTGCACAATAATGCCTGGGTGGTAACCCCATACCCCTAATTAGAGTTGTATGCGGTATCTCCTTGCCATTACTGTGCAATTCCGAGTTATTGGCCTTGTAATGGGGAATAACAAGCAGCATGTGGAATTACTATGTGTCTCCACGTGTTTTCCACATTTCAGACCATTTACTGGGTACGATCTCAACCTACCTTTGGCAGGTAGAGCTGTTTCCCCAGTTTTAATAAGCCAAGAAATTCTGGGTGCTATAAAGAATTTAAACCTAATTCCGCCCTATTAGTAAACAGGAGTTTTCAATCGAACTGAATTACCAACCCACTCAGGTTTGTGCCGTAAACAGTATGAATGTACCCTGTAAAGTGCCTTCGTTCTATGCGTACGCCCACATGTTTTTCATCAATCTTTTCTTTGGCACTACAAGCCCATTCACTCGAAGCACAGAATAAAGGTCTTAGAATTAGTATATTTTCGCTATTTTCTTGAAGGTTAGCTCTATATTCCAAATGGACTCATGAAGGAGCTATATTGACTGCAAGCATTAAAGGCAAAATGGTTTACTTCCTGACAGTTCTACACATGCTGTCGACTACTAGCACTCCCTCCATCCCCTCCCCATTAAATTGCTCCCATTAGATTGCAACTGGTATGTACAACTCCAGTTTATATATTGCATATTCATGGATCAGCTCGTAAATACTTTTTAACCAGGGGAGGGTCCTTGGACTGTAGCATATCTGAGAACAGACACTAGTGCAACCTCTATAGTGTAGGACTGATTGCTTTTAACAATGTCAGTTGCTGTGCTACATGCTCAATTTTGCACCTCCATAGACTGATCTAGCTTCTTAGCCACACCAGTCCAATGGAAGTGGTAATAATGGAGGGAGCAATCCCTCTGAAAATTGTTGCCTTATGCACTTCTTTCAGCAAACACTATAGTGTAAGAAACCACTGCACTAGCATCCCAGTCAAGTACAAAAAATAACTCATTGGGTCTTAACTTTGGTCTGAGGAGAGATGGTATAATTGCCAGTGAAGGAATAGCTGGATTAAGTTTTCCCACCCTCTGTGGGGAAATAAGTTAGGAACATTTCAGTGTTAGATTCCTTTAAATTTAGCTAATAGTTATTAATCCCAGAGTTTAAAAAAAGTGGATTGAAGCCACATCCATTCGGCAAAAATGAGAACTTTGAAAAGTGATACCCAAACTCAACAGCAACTGTTGCAATAGGATAACGAAGACGCACATAACTCCAAGGATAATTCAGAATCCTGCACATCATGCCACCTGAGTTTGAACTCTGGCATATGCAAAATTTAAAATCAGCCTGTTTCCACAATTAAAGGATCGAAGGGTGCCTTTTTCAAAATTGGACTCCCCTCAACATGCTACAAGAGATTAGGAATACATCCTGAGGGAACAAGGCAGTTTGTAAAGTAGGATCAACAAGAGTCACCCTAACAGTTAGTGTTTCCTACATTTTAACGATTTAAACAAACCTCAGAAGAGGTAATTTTGTGGAAATCGAAGCTATTACTCTGATGTTCTCTCGACGCTTATTTCCATGACCATCTTTAGCACATTACAGAAATCAATATCTAGGATGTGTACTAAAAGTGCTATTCTCCTACACGTTCAGGGGGCCACAGACACGGGCTCCTGGGGCCCTAACTGTGGTGGTTGAGGTAGTTCATCTGGTGTGCTGTGGAACACTCCTACTGTGGCTCTGCAGACTAGGCTAAGCAGAATCCTTTCTGTAGTTGACTCTCAGGGCAGCTGCCTAAAACTCAACTCTGAGAAGACCGAGGTCCTCATCCTCGGACCCTGCACCTCCGCCTGGGACAGCACCTGGTGGCCCTCTGCCCTCGGGAGCCCACCCACCCCGACAGACCACGCTCGGAACCTCTGCATAATCCTAGACTCCTCCCTCTCCATGAAACGCCAGATCAACACCGTCATAACCAGCAGACTAGACTACGGCAACGCCCTCTACGCCGGAATCAACAAAACTCTTCTACACAAACTCCAAACCATCCAGAACGCCGCAGCCAGGCTCGTCCTAGGGACACCGCGCCACGAACATATGACCCTACACCTACGAAACCTCCACTGGCTACCCGTCGAGAAGAGGGTCACCTTCAAACTCCTCACCCACGCCTACAAATCCCTCAACAACATCGGCCCCAAATACCTCAACGACCGAGTATGTTTCCACGTACCCAAGAGGAACCTCCGCTCCGCCGACCTCGCCCTGGCAGAGGTCATCCGCAGAAACAGAACCGGCGGAAGAGCTTTCTCCTACATCGCAGCCAAGACCTGGAACGAGCTCCCGGTCCACATCAGACGCTCCCCAACCCTCCATATGTTCAGGAAGGACCTCAAGACCTGGCTCTTCGACTGACCCGGATCTGCTCCCCCACTCCCCCCCCCACCCCCCACCGCCTTGAGACCCTCACGGGTGAGTAGCGCGCTATATAAACCACTGATTGATTGATTGATTGATTGAGGGTAGTGAGGCTGAGCAGGCATAGGCTTCTTAGGCATAACGGGGTGGGTCAGGATCTCAGAACTCTGCAGCCAACAAACAGAAACAATAACGTAATGTCCAGCTCATTTTTCATGTAATAAAAAAAGAGTTTTAATTACACAGCAGAGCTACATACTACACAATTCAATGGAAGGGTTGTAAACTAAGTTAAACAGTGAGATGCAACAGCCCTTCTTACCCGTATCTCAAGTCCTTCCACTGGGGTCATGGTCCTGTATCTAAAGCCCCCAAAACAATACGTGTTAAGATAGGATTTAACGCAGGTTCAGACGGCTCGAATACTCTCAGGTCAAATGTTCAACCTAGTTCAGTATCTTTTTAATCCTTTGGCAAAATGTCTTGGTGTGCACTGCTGACTTGCCGCCAGAACGGTTTTTTCGTCTCGGAGCCTTGTCCCGAGTGCAGGCTAAGCCCTGCATTTACCATATGGGTATTGCAGCATTTCAGACTGTGCAGCGGATGTGGTCCAGACTACCGCCTCACTGCAATGGCTCCTGCTGCAGTTTCGCACCAGCAGCCTCGCTCAGTTCTACGTTTATAAGGTGATAGTTGAGGCAGACATGCCTCTCAGCCCTTGTGATTGGGGGTGACGGACCTCCAGCCCGGTTGCAAATGGGTATTTTGGTGTGGCACTGCTGGCCTCCAGGCTGAATCCCTCGCAGTGTTATCTTTCTGGCAGTAACCTCTGGGCCAAACCTGGTTTCCTGCTTCAATGGACACAGCTTTCACTCACATCAGCGGAAGCACCTGCCGCTTAAACTCACTGCACTTCCAGGCGACACTGGATACTTGTTCTGGTAGTTTTATGCATCTCACATGGAGATTGTACAGAGCAAGCAGGGTGGGGAACGGGTACTCTTCAACAACATGGGTCAGGTGGAAAATGACGTTTAATTAATAGTTTTGGCACTGCCAACCAGGAGAACTGCTTTAAAGTGGAAATTGCAGAGGGATCCTCTATATATTACGATGTAGCTATTAAACCTATGCAAATTAATGTCCACAAAGGGGTTGGTTATGATTAAACTGCAGCAAACAACAGACCGTGAGATCTACATGATCACATGAGGCTCTGCGGTGGAGGAAGTGCCCTGCTTTCCTCATCCCTCTCACTGATGAAAGATAGCTTTGAATACCCACAAGGATTATGTTTTCTCTATAAACTGAACCTGAAACTGAAAGAGGAGTTTCATATGATAAAGCATACAGTGAGTGTAGCATAGGATACACGTTTTGGGCCACATAACTTTTTTAATATACATGACAACACCCCATTATGAATGGCCGACAGGTCTCAGTACCCTCAATAGCAGACTTTATAGTGTTCGTTTTAGCTTCTCGGCATTCAGCACCACTCCTTTGACACCCTTGTGTCCCTAATCAACTCGCTTTTAATTTTTTTTTTTTTTTTTTTAACCCTTCCAAGGCCATTCCATTCTTTTCCGCTCCCACTCCATGCCTCCCATGTTCCTGGCGAGGGTGGTGTAGTGGCTGAACAGCCGCTACAATCCTTACCGGAGTACAAGAGGTCACCTCTGAGTTCCATGACTTTGTAAAAGAACTTTGCCTACGGCCTTATTCTTCTGTATGGTCACTTTAACTTCTCACTGACTTGCAATATCGTTATAACGTATGTCGAAGGATACTTTTGTACCATACATTGGATGCATCTAAAGCCTGTGTTTTAAAAAACTTTTTTTTTATAAGCTTTGCATTACTACAGAGCTATTCTTCCCCATTCACTACATGTATGCCACTTGTCTAGGTTTGAGAGAACCTCCGCCCGCCCCCCCCCTCGTTCTTCCAGCTCCATTCCCTGTTACCAATAAAACTTGCTATAGAGTGGAAACGGGTTTACTTTGGTTTCATTGGGATTATTCCACATGTATGTCTGAGCACCTTTCGATTTCCACTTTTAAAACGTCTCTGTAGAATAAATTCATTTCAGTTCTTTCTAAACCTTGTTTAGTTGTTAAATGCTATTGTGTCAATACAGTTACAGATATGGCTTCTTTGCAGAGATGCTGTTTACGAGATTCTGATGTTGGAAGAACGTGGGGTATCACTTTGTTTGAACGCGTCGCTCCCGTCCTCATTGATTTTTGTTCACTTTCCTTATTGTGATAGGGGGACCATAATCTAAAAAGATTAGCCGCGATCTTTGGCCCGTATTTTACAGACTAGGTTGGTTTTCATGTGGCTTAACACCCGACCGCTGAACAAGGCGACTTCAGCATACACTGGTCAGGAGTGATTCAGGGGTTCATTTACACTCTGAAATTATCTACTGCCTTTCACATTTTGAGTGTACCATGTCTTTGCAATTTAAATAAGGCTAATTTATACTGTGTGCCCTTTTCTTCCATGCTTTGTTCTTTATTCTGTTTATTGTAAATTGTTGCTCCCTTAATCAGGGTCAATTTTTACCTTTTTAAAAAGTGGCATTTCTTTCTAAAACGTTAACTGTTTTCTTTTTTTAATGCAGCACTCATCTCATGGAGACGGTCGACCAGAAGGTTCTTCTCGATCTGGGCGCTCTGGAATTCGAGGCAGAAATCCAGTTGCTTCTTGTGCAGATGAGCAACCTCATATTGGAAATTACAGGCTTCTTAAAACAATTGGCAAAGGAAATTTTGCGAAAGTAAAACTGGCCAGACACATTCTGACGGGCAGAGAGGTAACACATTTGCATGTTTTCAGGAGAATGGCAAGCATATTTTGGACTGAAGAGCCAGGGCGACGATTGGCTGAGAGGCTAGTGTGTAGTGACATAAGAATACATTTTTCACGATTCGAAATCTGACACATTTGGTACTCTGTTGCCCTGTTCCTTTGCTTTTGAAGTTTGAGATTTTGAATTGGGTCAGTAGGCGATCATAAACTATTGGTGCATCTGCAAGACTTTCTGTGACTGAGGGGAAGTATTCATGCACATTCCTCCTACTTAACTTTCACCATGGTTCATAGAGCCGCACATTCCATTACCTTGTTTTCTTTATGCTAGGTGAAGTTAAGAGACCATTGTAATTTCAACTAAGACCACTTTGGTGCTTGAGGCTTCTTCATTGTTTTTTATTTTTCTGGATTGGAAGGTGGTTTAGTCGTTTGTTTGTCAGGGTGGTCTTTTGCACACTCTCGGAGAGTTTGTTTATGTAATGGCTTTATTTGCTAGAAATTCATACTTAATATAGTCATACCAACATTTTGTGGAAATAAAACGTCCCCTTTACTGCAAATTGAAGGCTTTAGTTTAGTTTCTAAGGAGACTCATCTTTTTTCTTGACTGCTGGTGACTGCCAGTATGTAAGCAGCACTTGTTCTGCCCATTTGATAGGGTCTTCAAAGGCTAGTATAGGTTTGATCGCAGAAGTTTAACTCCAATGCTCAGACTTTATTGAATCCAGCTGTCACCAGGTGTGTGAGGGTTGCAGGATGTAGCCCAGCACAAGATAAAGCAAACAATGCCTCTGTGCATTGTTATACGTTCATTGGAGTGGGTTCTCTTCTTACATCTTGAAACTGTCTTCTTTAGGGTAACATGCCAATAAATAAGAGCACCTGTATGCTTATCTCCTCTGCTACTGATCCCATTTAAGAGCCTGGAAAATGTTACTGGTTAGTTGATGTTTGTTGGAGCGAGTAGATAAATCTGTTATACATCAACATCCCACCTCTCAAATCTGAATTGAGTGTTTTAAAGTGCATTAATTTGAATTATGCGTATATAGGCTAGAGTTGGAGAGTGGTGTGTTTTCAGTTTGTTGTAAAAGTCTGCCTTACCATGAACTAAGTAAAAGAGTAGGGATAAGTATGTATCTTACTCTTTTGAAAGTATATTAAGCTGTATAGCCGTAATAAATGGCAACTCTCTTGACCTTTGAATATTCCTTCTTGTTGGCTGGATACCTCACCATTTCCTGATCTACGTGTAAAAGTACTAAAATAAAAATATTTATAATTTAATCAGCGTCCAAGGGGACTAATCCCCTGCAGTGCTTTTCATCACATCACTGTACAGTGCTTGTTTCCTTGACCCTTAGATTTGTAATATCGAGCCCTGATGTGAATTTAATCTGAATTGAGGACAAATCAGGGTTGGCCTCAAACAGAGCAATTTCTGTATTGTTTAAAAATATATTGTGTGTTCATAGTTTCTGCCTGAACATTACTTTCTTGAACATAAGTTACAGTACCTTTGATTCAGCCAATGTCTGTCAATATGAGAATGAACTGTAGTGTTTTTGTACTTGTAATTGTTTTCATTTTGAATATTCATTGTCCTTTTAGGTTGCAATAAAAATAATTGACAAAACACAGTTGAACCCAACCAGTTTGCAAAGGTAAGATTAAAAACATGTATTTTCTCTATTGGCAGTCGATTCACTACTGATATTTATAAATGCATGTGACAATACTTGGACAACTGAATGCTTATAAAAAAAAAAATAAGTTCAAGGCCTAATTTTGCAATCTGAATTTTCTTATTAGTGATTTCTGTTATTAGAAATATTTACATACATCAGTTAACTACTTTTGGTATAGTATTGTAGGGACCGAAGCCCTTGTATGGCTTGGAAAACAGCAGTTTGTACACAACTTTGTTTCCATGCTGATATAGACAAACTCTAAGTCCACTATAGCTCCTCCATAATAAATGGCCCACAGTAGAAAATCTTTGACTCCTTCAGTTTTTAGGTTGAGCCGGGGCAAAGCATGCGCTGCTCTGCGAGGCATACTGTATTGAGGTAGGGACTTGAAGCTCCGCCCACATTTTTCATTGGCTTGTGTCATTGTCCACTTTAAACTCTGGCTGTTCTATTCAATTTATACCCTGATGCGATCCCAAACTTCTGCGCCAAATATTCTATTTCGGGTACTGCAAGGCCTGGATTTAAGGTTACGATCGCAATGTCATCCGCGTACGCCAATACACAAAAATGGTCTTGTCGTACGCTAAAGGGTATAATCTTATTACTCCGCTCCAACATAATAATAAAAGGGTTAATATACAGCGCAAACAAAAGGGGTGAGCAGGGGCATCCTTGTCGTGTGCCTCTAGAAATCAAAATTGTCTCTGAAAAGCGTCCCATTGAGCAGATTTTAGCTGTGGGGAGGTGATATAAGGCCTGCAAGGCTTGAATTTATCCCTGCCCAATCCCCATTTGCTGTAGGCCCCCCCATAAAAAATGCCATGACACACGGTCAAATGCTTTTTCAGCATCCAGTAAAACCAGCCCTAATTCTCTAGCTTCTGCCTGTGCTATATCAAAGAGGGTCACTACTCTGCTCACATGGTCTACCGTCCCCCTTCCTGGTATAAAACCATGTTGTTTTAAAGATACTAAGGGTACTATAACTTTTGCCAGCCGGGTAGCCAACATTTTTGAATAAATTTTACCGTCACAGTTAAGAAGAGAAATTAGACGGTAGGACCCGGGTAGCTCGGACCCCTTCCCCTTTTTCTTAAAAATACAGATATTAGCCTCCGCCCAGGATCGCGGTATCTCTCCTTTTTGTGCCGTTTGAAAAGCCAGAAGCATATCAGATTTAACGTCTTGGAAAAAGATCTTCTAGATTTCCAACGGGAGTTTATCTGGTCCTGCAGCTTTTCCTATTGTAAGGCTATTAATGGCTTGTTCTAATTCATCGAAGGTGATGGGCTCATCCAGCATCTTAACATCCTCCTGTTCCAATTTACCCCAAAGTGAGGATGGGAGCCCCAAATCCATAACAGACCGCCCATTATATTGCCCTGTGTACAATTCTGTATAGAATTAAAAAAAAAAACCTTGAGAATTTCCTGAGGGTCATACACCATATCCCCTGCCGCATTTTTTATCCTAGTTATTCTTTGTTCAGCTTCCTTTATACGTAACTTCTGGGCTAAACACCGTCCAGTGGCCTCTCCATATTCATGACACTCTTTTTTTGTAGGTTTGAAATTTTATAGCAATTTCTTTGCTCCATTCCAGATTTATTTTAGCTTTACACCTAGTTAAGTTGGTTTGTAGTGCTACAGTATTATATCCTGTAGCTAGCGCACTCGCCAATTTCTCTTCAGCAGTCTTAAGTTCATTATACAATTCCTGCAATGCCAACTTAGCTAGTTTTTGTTTATAAAATCCATAACTCTGAGTTTCCCCTCTAAACCCGGCTTTGAATGTGTCCCAAATAACCCCCCCAAGACGCAGAGTGCCGATTAACCTGGAAGAACTCCTTTATCCAAACCTTCATATGCCCAATAAAGGCATCATCCAGCAGATGCCCTCTGTCAAAAGTGAAAGCTCTCGGGACTGCACCCCCCCCCCCCCCCAAATGCCAGAACTTCTAATACTACTGGCGCATGATCCGATGTAACCCTTGGATACACACACATTTTTAGCCCTGTAAATAATACAGAGGATATAAAAAAATAATCAAGGCGTACAAGCTTATTATGTGGATACGAATAAAACGTATATCCCGGGTCTTGCCTATGCAGATTTCTCCAGGCATCCATCAGCCTGTGGTCGGCTAACAATTGACATAAAGCCTTGCATACCCTGTGCTTCCTGCCTTTATAATTCTGTCCACAGAATTGAAAATCCCCGTAAGTCATATTTATATTGAAGTCGCCACAAAGTAATAACGGAGTGGGCCATGTAGCAAGCTCGCCATTTCGATATTCAAGTATCAAGGCTTCGTCAAAGTTAGAGACGTATACTGTACAGAGGGTAAATGTTACTTCCCCTGCCCTGCATTCCACAATGGCCCACCGTCCTTGCACATCAACCAATATGCGTCCCGTTGTTTGGATAGAGGGTCTCGCTAAAATTGCCACCCCCCTGATCATATTTGATTTCCGTGAGGCTGCCAACACCCCATAGCCCAATTCTAACAGAATCTTCCGTTTCCCCCACGGAATGTGCGTCTCCTGCAGACACACTACATCTGGCTGGATCACACGTAGCTCTGTAGCCACCCTCTGCCTTTTATTCTGGTTATTTAATCCACATACATTCAATGTACATATTCGAAGGCCTATCTTAGCCATATGTTCCGCATTAATACTACCGCTTGCTCAAAACCATGCATAGATACTCTCAAAACTCTAGACCTTTCCTTGCTGCTATGGATCATTTTCTAGACCTTTCCTTGCTGCTATGGATCATTTTCCTTTTTTTAACCCCACACTCCCCCTTCATCCCACCCCCACCCTTCCCCCACAAGAACCCCCCTCCCGCTTTCCCCCACACTGCTCCTACAATAAGGCTTTAGGACTGACAGTCCTAGCGATGACGTGCTCCCACCACCCAAGAGTGTCTCCCACACCCGTATGATGCCCCATGTGCATTAAACAACCCATAACCCCTCCAACCGAGCACATAGAAAAAACATGGCAAACGCAAAAACATTTCAAAGTTCCTTACATATTCTTTTCCCCCAATGCATATATAAAATATTAATGCTCATGAGGCATAATACAGCATAAGTCGGAGAGGGATTTAAGACGTCCAGACCCATTCAGATCTCCAACATTCATATATACTCTTAATACAGTGCCTAATGGGGTAGAAAAAGAGATGAAAACAAGAAAGAGGGAGGATACCGCTTCATAGAAGACAGAAAAGAAAACAATTATCCCTACTATAATAGCCCACTGGGATGGCCATTAAACTAGTAACACATCGACCAGACTATCTAGTTTAGCTCTTTAAGAGACTGTAAAAATTCTTTCGCTAGTATCTCAGACGTAAAGAACCTGGTATTCTCTTTGTATATAATTTTCAACTTGGTTGGATTAAGCAAAAAAGCTTGAGCCTCTTTAGCTTGAAATGGTGCAATAAGTTGGCGAAGTTGCCAGCGCTTCTCTACCGTCTGATGGCAGTAGTCTGGTCTGACAAAAAACTCCACCCCTTTCCCAGCTCTCTTTCTATCAGGCCGTGCCAAGTCAAATACAGCTTCACGTGCCAAAAAGTTATTAAGCGAAATCAGTATGGCTCTAGGCTTAGTTGCTGTTACTGTTTGATCAGACCGAGTCCGACGGGTAAAGGGAAAGCGATGTGCCCTCTGCACCTCTCTCTGCCAGTCCCATTGGGAGAGCTCCGGAAAAGCCTGCGTAAATAATTCAATGATGAATTTGCGTGGGTCCTGTCCTTCCAGGCCCTCCGGAATTTGCAGGACTCTCGTTATTTCGCTGAGCCCGATTCTCTAAATCAGTAAGTTTCCATTGCGTGTCCTCCTTCACTGTTCGCAGGGTGTCGGTCAGCATTTTTTGTGCCGCCAACTCATCCTCCAGACCAGAAATACCCGCCTCTGCCTCAGTGATCCTTACGGTGAACTCTGTACAGGTTTTGGCTATACGGCGAACCAAATGTTGCATTTTGCGACAAGCATTTTGTGTCCTCTGGCTCTCAAGATATCTGTCCTGTCTGTCTCATCAGCTGTCCTAGCCCCCATATTTAGCTCTGAAGAGAAGGAGTGATCCCATTGCTCCACATTGCTTCCATTGTTATTATTTGAATGCCTCAGATCCCTGTCAGCACAATGTTCTTACGCATTGTTTGGGGGCTACCCTCCGATGAGTCCCCTCCAGTATCCTCTGGGGCTGTAGTACTATGATCGCTCATCTCACCACCTTGTCGGTTCTTTTGTGCCTGCCCACTTCCTAGCGCCTCATCACTGGATACATCTGAGTGGTCAGAGAGTGAAAAAAAACTTTTCCACCAAGTCTGCCTCCTTCATGACAGGCTCACTGCTCTGCTGTTCCGGCTTCTCACCGATACCAGGAATACCAGCATCTGCACTTTCCTGATTGCCAACACTAGCGTTGGTAATTATGCCAGATTCCGAAGACTTCTCCAACTCCAGCTCGCCATTACTTAGTACTGTCCTGAGTTTGGATAGCCCTCTTGACATCTGCAGGGGGCTCCTGCCTGGTGATCCTTCTGCTGGTTGTAGCTCGCCATTGCCCATACCATTGTTGTTGCCTGGTGCAGAGCTGGAATCGCTCACAGCGATAGATTGGGTAAACGGGGGTGTACAGGGTCCCCCCTCCACTGCCTCCTGCTCCCCCAGACAGTCAGCGCCTTCCTCATCCCCCAATACCACCACAGGGGGTTCCAATTGGAGAGTCTGAGCATCTTTTTTGCCTTTCCCCGCCGAAAATATCTGGGGAATAGTTCGCTTACCGGAGCTATTGTTATTATCTCTGCCGTATAGTGTAAGCTCTTTGTCTGCACCGGTGTTGGTGCTGGTAGTGCAAACCCCCTTGTTTGCTTTGCCACTTGCTTTACTACTTGAGTAGGAGGTAGTCTTGCCGCTAGCTGTCTCTGTAGTCCTTGCTGCAGCCGCGCAGTCAGCCTGAAGCCGGGGTTTCCCTCTTCCGGCGGCATCGTAAGCTCGCTGCGGTTTCCTCCACCCGAACTTCCGTGTTTCACAGTAGCTACGGTTACAACTGGGCGTCTCAGCCTCCACTGCCAGCTCCTCGCTGAAACAATGTATCCGCCGCGGAGACGCGCACACCGAACAAGGAATGTAGCCGCTGCAAAGCCCAGCATACCGGTGAGTCTCAGCTGCATTCAGGGCCCGATCACAAGCAGCATTTAGTACCCGCCTTCCTCCTCTGCCTTTCCCATACGCTCAATCCTCATACGGGTGTGGGAGCACAGGAGCGGCCAGCTCACTCGTCAGAGCTGGCGGTCGCCATCTTGCCTTCAAGCGAAATTCCCAAATTCTTTGTACTAGTCAAATATTGGGCAACGACTCTAGAGTAGTTAGTGAAGCCACATATCTGGGTATTAAGATACGCACTTCTGTAAAAGAGATTGTAGAGGTCAATTGGGGTGATATTATTGGGGGAGTTAAGCGCTCACCCGAGAGGTGGGAAAATTTGCATCTTTCATTAGTTGGTAGAGCTAATGGACTTAAAATGAATGTACTGCCTAGGGTTATGTATTTCTTTAGGGCAGTACCCTTGGAGGTATCAGGTAAACAAATTCAACATTTACAATCATTGTGTGCTAGATATATGTGGGCTCCAGGGAAACCGCGAAGAGCTGCCTGACTTATGACCCTCCCTCGAGAAAGAGGAGGGTGGGCGGTACCGGATTTCTTGTTTTATTATTATGCTTGTATTCTGGTTAATGCACGTATTTTGTTAACTGGGGAAGAGGTTTGCAGCGCAGCGGAAGCCCCTCAATCTATCAGATGATTCTGGGCCCTGAGGTGAAGCATTTTTTGTTTAAGAAGTTGGCTGGCAGCTATTTTAAAAGAACCCGCTTTAAAGTGCTAAATGCTGTGTCCAAAATCTGGAACGCAGTTCGGAGAAGCTTTAAGATCCCCGCACTCTCTATTTATACACCTACGGATGCCATTGGATTGTTACCATCGATCTTTTGGGATCATGTGGCTGCCATCTGGAGACTAAAGGGCATTATTCGACTTGGCGATATGTATCAGGCGGAAGGGATATTATTTTCGTCTTCAGAGCTGGTGGGTAAATATCACTTATCTATAACTCAATTCTTTAAGTTTCTGCAATTAAGGGACTTTTTAGGTAAACATCCAATTAGCACTACAACATATAAAATTGTAGAAGCTATTAGACGACAGGGAAACATTGGCTCATTATATGAAATATTATTAGAGGGAAGAGCAGACGACTTAGAGAAGTACAATTGTAAATGGGGAACCTGGTTGGGAAATCCCTCAATTTCAGTGGAAAAATCTATTGATCTGTCTGGGAAGATTCTAATGGCAGCTAATTTAAAAACCCAACATTATAAAATGCTATTTAATCTGTACCACACTCCTGCCAAGATGATGAAGTGGGGGGTCATAATGATGGAAAATGTTTTCGGTATTGAGCGGATACTGCAGATATTGAGCGGATAATGCAGATATTCTTCATGTTTTTTTATGTGTGCACTGCTTTGAATCCCCTGGTAGGATCTGTAGAAAGATTCTTATCAGAGATCACGGGAGTCCCTGTTAAAATTTCCAAATCTATGATGTTGTTAGGAATTGGGGGAAGAACTGAGCCAAGGGAAACCAATGTATAAGTTTCGCTACTTAATTTTTATGGCCACGGCGGTGGCACGGTTATCAATAGCCTCCTTTTGGCTACAACAAGATGCTCCATCTTTTGAAATGTGGCGGGCCAAGCTGTTCAATATTTTTAATATGGAATTTAGCCTGTACTCTGTTAAAGGACCTAGAAAAAGAAAGTTGGGCTTACAGGTTTGGGGGCTTTGAGGGATTATATGGCGGGATAATGCGTTATGGGTATATGAAATCCGCTTGTTTTGATTTATGTAGACTGAGAGCTTTATTTATTTAATATCATGAATGGAATATTTTCTGTTAGCACTTGTAATAATCAAAGATGGATTTTTTTTACGTAACTTGCTGCTTTGGATTTCAATATAAAAAAAAAAAAAAGAATAAACTCTGGCTGTTCATTGATCAGAAGACTTAGTAGTCCCTCCTTTGTACCGCCTTGTCTCATTTTGTAACCTAAATCACACTAACCTAAGGGAGAAGAGGAAGAACTCCTACTTCGACCTCCACTGTAAAGATCCAACAACACATACAAAGAAGTAGGAGTGAACAAAGTCGCGCACCAAGAACAGGTGGCAAAGGTATTATGTTTGAAAAACTTCCCTCACCCACAAAATTGTGGCATGCTTCATCATTGGGCTGCTAAACAACACCCCTGCGCAGACCAATGCATGGGGTAGAGCAATAGGGAGGGGGGGAAGAAACAATACAAACATAAAGAAGAGTAGGGATCAAGCAAGAAAAATATATATTCCCCTCCTTTCCGACCTTAATTTCAGTAGATCGAGGAAAGACCCTGTTTGGTCTATGGTTGTGTAATCACACTTCTGAGAAATCTGTAGGTGACAATATAGTAGTATGAAAAACGTGTATAAAGTGTTTTTTTTTTTTTTTAAATCTATATATAAAAACACACACCCTTGCAACTTGCTTGCTAGCGAGAATATAGGTAAACCATTGGGGACTTAGTCTATATATTTCCCTGGTTCACAATGATTTAGGTATATGCCTTCACCTGGTTCAATTCCTTATTTATCTCCATTTTCATCTTATTAGATTATGTATCATCATTACAAGGAGAAAACCACCTCTTATGTCACCCTCGCCGGGGACATCATCACTTAATTGGAACTGAATTTCCTTACCGAGTTTCACCATTGTTGAAGCTCGAACTAGCGTAGGAGCAATGGCGGCTCCCTGTGGTCAAACACTGTATGTCAAGGGAGTTAAATATATGTAGAGTTAGAGTAATATATCCTGCCCGACCAGTGCTCTCATCCTAAATCACATACTCTGTGTATGACCCATAACCCACCGACCCTCAGCGGGTACTTATGGATCTTTCCGCGTTTTAACATTTATTTTCATGGAGAGTGCCTCTCAAATTATCCTTTGAAGAAAAGATGTCACATACTTTCATTTTTAGGTCTCGCCTAGCGTCGCAGCGCATGCGCTGCTCGCTCTGCGCGATCTATTGTCGTCGGGTTTGCTTCGGAAGTGGGGTGGAAGCTCCACCCATGCTTTTGATTGGCGCGCGTCATAAACGCTCGCTTTTCATTGCAAGGGAGGCTTGTTTGTTCCCTCCCTGTCTCCTGTTTGCCTCGCCCACCCGGACTGGAGATTGTGCACGCGCACGGCGTCTCTTTTGCTCGCGGCATCTCTTCCGCCTTGGGTGTGCGGTCCTAGTGGCCTCGCCGGGGCTTGGTTAATTAGGTGTCATGTTTATCACTTTCACAAATCGCGGGCCTTGTGTTGCTTGTATTTTGCTGCATCTCGCCAAGTAGCTTTTTCGTTGCGGCGTGTTACATCTTCATGCTGCTTACACTTTGCCAAGTCGCGGGGCTTCATTTTGAGTTTGTGGTATTGGATCTTACAGCGCTTTCGCTTCACCAACACCAGGCATTGTATCAGTCCAGTCATGATACAGTTTTAGTTGGTGTAGTACTGTGTGTGTGTCTTATTTCATTTTTATGGCGCGTACATTTCAGGCATTGTATCAGTCCAGTCGTGATACAGTTTTAGTTGGTGTAGTACTGTGTGTGTGTCTTATTTCATTTTCATGGCGCGTACATTTCAGGCATTGTATCAGTCCAGTCGTGGTACAGTTTTAGTTGGTGTAGTACTGTGTGTGAAGCACAACGCGCGCATGGCGCGTTTTCACTTGCCTATTTTTATTTTATGTGCGAAGTGCGTGCTTTCACTTTCATTTTTATTTGTTTCAGAATATCGGCCGCTGCACACACCACTCGCGGAACGCTGCTCTTGAGTCACGGCGGCTGCTTTTCCTTTTAATTTACTGCACGCTGACTCCAGGAACACACCACTTGTGGAACGCTGCTCTTGAGTGACGGCGGCTGCTTTTCCTTTTAATTTACTGCACGCTGACTCCAGGAAGAGCCGCTGCAGGCGATAGAGCGGTCCCTGCCGGTGACGGAGGATAGACCGACCGCTCTCGTGTGTGCTTCGGTCCCGAAGCTGTGGATAGAGCCGTCCCTGCCCCTGACAGGCAGGGCGGGAGTGGGTACATTGTCCACGTGTGCTCCCGTCCCCAGGCACAGCTCTCGCTGTCAGTACTGAGGCTAGAGCGGCGTGTGCTCATCTGTGGCCGCAGATAGACCGGTCCGTCTGTGCTTCTGTCCCCGCGAGGAGTGCTTGATGCTGGACTGGGACCTGCAGTGCCCGAGGATGCAGTGACTGCTTTCAGTGCCTGTGCTCTCTGCTGCCTGTCCCAGGACTGGGCACGGCGAGATGTGTGCCGGTGCCCCCTGCTGACACTTCCTTGGATCCCCCAGCATTACTCCCATGTGCCACCGCTGGCTACAGCTCTCCCGGTGCCCTGCATGGACTGGCAGCCCGGGTCGCCGCCCTGGTGCAGGAAACATGGCACTGGAAAAAGTCTACTTTGTACTGAAAGGTAGGTGAGCTTCATGTGCGCACACGCAGTCCCCATCCGAGGAAGGGTGCTCGTAACTGGCGCACAGACCTTGGGTTCAAGAGATGCGATTCAGTGCGTGCAGTGCAGAGAGTCCATACTCTGAGCAGGCACTTGCAGTGCCAAGGTGTGAGCAAGCAGTGTGTTTACTGATAAGTTACAGCATCCCGGTGTAGCGTGGAAGCCCCAGTGCAGTGCTGGAGACCTATGCTTGTGCCAGCACAGAAATACGGGCACGGTGTGAGTAAACCGCGATAGGTGCAGCGCTCGAGCACAGCTTGCAGCTTTCACGTTGTGAGTAGAGCGTTTTCATTACTGAGGCGCAGTGCCTGTGTGCAGTGTGTAGGTGTCCTGCTGTGAGCAGTCATTTTATTCACTTATAAGATGTAGAGTCCCACTGCAGTGTGCCAGGCCAGTGCGGTCCCTGCAAAGAAATACGCGTTACCCACGTACACTATAAAAAGACAATAATGGCTGCAGTGCTCCAGTGCTGTGTGCAGTTCTCATGATGGGAGCAGGTAACGTTTTCACTAGTTCGATGAAGTGCCTTGTGCAAGTCTCATGACGTGTGTAAAGAGCGTGACACCAAGTGCTCCAGTGCAGTGTTCATTTACCATAATATGCTCAGGCAGTGAGTTTAGTGATAAGATGCAGTGCCCCGGGAAGTATTCAAGCCTCATACTGTGACGATGCAGTGTAAGATGCAGTGACCACTTGTACTGTGTATGTCTTATACAGTGAGCATGCAGTGCTCTGTTTTTTTCGCATATACGATATGCAGGTCTCGTGATGTAAGCAAGCTGAGCTCATATGACTCTCTAACGCAGTGCAGAATTGCAGTCGATATGTATTGTGATGTAAGCATGCAGTGTAGGTTGGAGTGTCCCAGTACAGCTGACATGTATATGATGCAGGCAGTGTAAGACAAAGTGAAAGTGGACATATACTGTGCTGTAAGCTGACAGTGTAAGACGCACTGCCCGTGTTCAGTAGGGAGGTCTCCAGTTTTGAACTGACAGTGTGTTCACTGTTAAGATGCGGAGCTGCTGTGCATGTCTCATGATGCAGTAAGTACCACGCTGCAACAAGACTTTGGAAGACAGTGCAGTGCCCCAGCGCAGTGTCCGGGTCTCAGTCTATGACGATGTGTCATAAAATGCAGCGCTCTCGTTCAGTGTGCACATGTTGGCCTTGCTCCACGGCTCTCTACCTGGGACCGACGCTTCGCCACTCCCTGCGCTACTCCCGGACAGCCGCCGCTGCCTCATAGCACCACCAGCGTCGCAGCTGCTGGCCATGGTGTGCCGCAATTGCATTCAACATTATGTTAATGCAGAGTTCATGCATTTGTCGTTGATACGCTGTTGCATGCAGTCACGACGTGGTTCAACGGCTCAGTTATTACTTTGCCCAATAACTTAATTCACACTTAAATGTTTGGCATTCACAGAGCGCTCTGGGTCTGACCAAGATTTCCTTGTCTGTCCACTTGCCAGTCCGAATGGATTATTGCCTGCCGCTACGGTAGCCGCATTTCTCAATGTTATCAGTGGGTATGACTTCTCTACACGTGGTTCCTGGGTGCGCCCAGCCACATACAGACAGCCTGTTCTCCAGGTACTCTTATTTTGCTTCACTTTACTTCACGTGGGTCAGATGGGCTGCATGCCCACTCGTTTTTAGGTATCAGATACCAAACTCTAACCTATCTCTTATTGTTTTTAAGGTTTGTCGTTTCATGCACAGCCATAGCGTTGCTGACTTCTGGCAGGATTTTTTTACTTTGCATTTCTTTTGTTTGGCGTTAACAGTATGTGCTATCATTGCTACACGTCTTCTTTGTGGTGCACGTTGGGTATTGTAGTTCCACTACTGTTTCAGACTCCTGTTAGTAATCTGGATGGTTGCTTATCAGGTTCACTGTTTACTCTTTGGCACTATAACTTGGCTCATAATCCGCAATTGCTGTGCATAATGTTCGATGCACGAACACATGGCGGGAGTGCTTCTCCTTTAAAGACATAGATCGTGTTTTTTTTTTTTCTAGTGTCTTCGGTGCCCCTGCTTTCACTATCCGTGGTGTGCCCTCCCCCCCCGCAGTTTTAAAAACACTCTTGAGAAGGACTTTTTTGGATGTATGCTGTTTCTGTGTATACTGACCCAAGTTCTGTCAAGTTACCCAATCTGGTAGTAAGTGGATTTATTTTAAAAGCTGTTGTAATTGATTTTTTAGTTTTCAGAATGTTTAGTTTTTTGGCATGTGTTTTTTTTCCGTCTGGCCTGTGTCACTTCCACCCTTTTAAATAACACACACGTCCTGCTTCCTTCTTTTCTAAGCACACTGCAGACTCCTCTTGTTAGCGCTATATATAAATGCAATTACAATTACAGTTCACCACATCCAGCCACAACACCCAAAACAAATACACATGGGTAAAAGACATTGCCATTTACAACGCTAATAGCTCTAACTCTCGCAAATGCGAGACCTATTGCATTGCAAATGCTTGTTTAGTCCTCTATCAATGGATCACCTTGAGTTAGGGTCCTCCACATTAACCTTCCTTACTTCGTCAAGGTGAGGCCGCTGCCTACAAGCAGTCTCTCCGTACGCCGCGAAGGTGCCTGACCACGGCCAAGGTCTCTCTATTAGGCGTATCCTGTTCCCGTCACGTGACCCCAGGTTGCGGTCACGTGATCGGGTAACATAAAGGAAAACTAGACTGTATTCTCATGCCTGGTCCCCCACCATGTTGGAAGAGTCGTTGGCACTGCTGGACCTCCGCATTACCATTGATCCAGTACCATATGAAATGGGTGCAAAGTAGATCGTTTTATCGAGAAAAACATATGCTTTCGCAAGTATGTTCTGTACTATTTTTATGTCATTAGATTTTATAGGCCTCTTAGGTAATATTAAAAAAAGGCCTCATATCGACACCATGAGAACTTTAAAGCTTCTGCCTAGTAGACTGTATCCCATCATGGTTTTTCTGAGTGTGTATTATAACTAAGGCTAGTGCACAATTTCTTACTTTGTATGGGGATATTGGCATGAAGTCATTGGTCAGTGCAGTCTCTTATGCCAATGTCCATTCACACTTTTAAATGTTTTGGTGATTTTACACTGTTCCAGAAGTGAGCAAAAGGGAGTCGTATTGGGTCTATCATTTCCTGAAGCTCAAGTGTGGTGAAAATAGAGTAGTATAGATGGACTTATGTTTTGTGTTTATAACTTTACTCAAAGTATTCCAGGGAATTTCATCGTTAAGACCGTTTTCATGACTACGGATTCTGTATATCCATTTCTGTTCTATCAGAAAAAGGACTTTCTTCGTGTCTTGTAATGTGATTGGAATATTGGGTTTATCCAGTACTGTCCAGCGGATATCATCCACTGAGGGTTTCTTTTCCAAGTAGTATGTTCTTAATTTAGTCATCGTTTTCCGACACCTAATGTTGCTTCTGTGTTCCATTATTCGTACTTTTACTTTGCGTGTCGTCATCCCCACATATAGTAGGCCACACGGACATTTTATAAGGTAAATCACATTCTCCGAGTTGCATTTGGTGTGTTTTCCCTACTCTTTTATGTTTGTATTGTTTCTTCCCCCCCTACCTATTGCACCACCCCATGCGTTGGTCTGCGCAGGGGTGTCATTTTGTAACCTCTCATGGCGACACCCCCTTTTACGTGTGGTGTTGCTCGGTAGACTTTAATTACAGCCTCTGAGCACTATTTTCTCAAATAGCGTTGTCCTGCCTGCTGTTGCCGGCAGAATACGCTCTCTCCTAACGCTTTCTTAAAATTTTTATAGCATGCATTTGCAATGCAATAGGTCTCTCATTTGCTAGATTTTAAGCTATTGGCATTGTAAATGACAATGCCTTTTATTTATCTGTTTTAAAAACAACACATAAGTAAAAGGCATTGTCATTTACAATGCTAATAGCTGAAACTATCATAAATGCGAGACCTATTGCATTGCAAATGCTGTTTCCATTGTAATGTCCATCACTTTTTTCAAATTTTTACATCTGAAACTTTACACTTAACATTCAAAACCCTTTTCACTCACTCCCACTTTTCAAGTGAAAGAGAGGCACATTTTACTTTGTTACTGTAGAGTACTCGTCCTCGGATGGTGTCCTTGTCCGTTGTTTTTATCTTTCCATGATGTATGCGATCCTTTGTTCATTGTGTCGCCTTTACCACCACCAGTTATAAACTTGGCTATTTTAGTAATTGTACATATTTGTTAAATGTCCTAATTTTTATGCATGTATCTTCGTGTAATGATACATTTTACGTTGCTTTGATCCAACTCTATTTTTCATTTGTTTTGTTACAAGCACTAGTAGAGTACGTTTCTGCCATTTGTATGAAGTTTGACTGTCTGCAGTCACTGAGTACCACTCTGCATGATTGTGGTGTTTCTTGGTGACTGTAGTCATTGTGGCTAAATGTCATTGTGTGTGGTTTGCACATGACTGATCTGTTGGTAATGTAGACTTTTGGCTAATGGAATAACCCATTTGTAATCCAAGTTGGAGTGCTTGAAGTGCATATTTGCGTCCAGGAATGCGTGCCATGGAACTTTGCCATTTATCTTAATTTGTCTGTTGCTTGACCTGATGTCGTGTGTTATACATTTAAGAGAGCCTTCCATCACCAGAGTGAAGATTTAGGTGCTGTCATGTGCTTGAGGCCATCACGTGGCGTGCCTTATGCTTTCTGTTGTCTCTTTGAGCAGTGGTTGGTGAGGAGTGGGGTGTGCTGTTGGTGCTGCATCTCTTTGGCATTTATAGGTCTTTGGAGGTATATTCACACGAGTTTGTGGGAAGATCTTGCATGTTCTGGTTGGGGTTGTCATTTATGCATGCATACCGGGAATTGTAGAGTACATGATCAACAGGTTGAAGTGCTAATGCGTTTAGCTATTGTGTGTGTGTATATGTGTGTGTGTGTATATATATGTGTGTGTATATATATGTGTGTGTGTGTGTGTGTGTGTGTGTGTGTGTGTATATGTATATATATATATATATATATATTTATTTTGGCTTATATTTAAGTGATGTCGTAAGCTGTATTGTGTAAGTGCATTAATTGCCCAACCTTATCCCATGAGAAAAGAGCAGATGTAAGAAGAGGTGTTGAGCATTTGCATCCAATGAAGCTCCATGCAGCTGTTGTAGTGCAGCAGGTTTAAAACAGCGTATAATTCACCTTGTGAGGATCTAGGGTAGCACAACTGTACGACAGGAAATTCTTGGCGCAGTAGGAGACTCACTAGTAAGAGGAACATAATGGCAACCTCCAGTCTTGTCTAGGAATTGAATACAATTTGCAGCTGGTAATAATTTTTTGTTTCACTTTTGATTCCGTGGTTGTAATAAGATGTGCTATTTCATTCATGTTTGCAACAGACTACATTTGTATGTTCTCTCTTCAGTACCTTTTAAGTTTTCCCCCCGTTTTTAATAACAATTTCTGAATAGCTTAGTGATGTGAATATAGAATAGGAGTGCAGCATAATGTGTTGTGATTTTAATAAATTGCTTTTTTCATTTTAGCTTTTCAGGGAAGTCCGAATAATGAAAATTTTAAATCATCCGAACATAGGTAAATTCTGTGATAGTTTTCACATTTTCTTGACTTGTTCAGTACTGCTTAAATGCTGTTTTATTTACTTGTGTTTTTGCTCAACAAGTGGCAAAGGGAAAGAATATATATATGTATATATCAATTGCAGTCAAGACAGGGAGATACAGAAAACCTTAGGATAAAGTGGTGTTAAAGAATTGCACATTATGTTGCTCAGTTGTATGTAAATATACTCTTTAATTAATTTGCAGCTTCAGTACTGTTACTTTACTTGACTATATTTATATAATGCAAAGAAAGGTATGACCGTGGAGAGTACTGGAAGTTTGTTAAAAGTAAATTATGGAAACTATATTTTCTTGTAATGTCCTTGCCTGATATAATAATGTAATGAGCATGTAGTTAAAGTATTGAGCGAGTGGCAGGAATGATGATATGTACTATGTAAGATTGTGACACTGTTTTGTTGCTTGCTTCAGTGATCTTTGTGCAGTCTGCATGGCACAAGTCTCAATCCTGCCCTCACTTCTTGTTTTTCTTTTATTAAAAATTATTTGTTTTTTAATAGTAACCACTTTTAATAACACACTAGGATCCAGTATGATTTGTGGTCTCTGTTGTAGGGTATATGCTGTAATACCCATGATGTCCCATCGGAAGTGTGCTGAAGCAACATCCTAGTTTATGGGGGTCTAAATTTTGGTCTGCTTAGGCTGTAGCAGATAGATGTGTGTGAAAAGCCTGCGAGTTAAGCCAAAACAGAATTTTTCAAAGTTATAACTGCAGTTTATTAACATGAGTCTTCAATTTAGTCGTGCTGAACAAGTGGAAATGGAAAGGTTAAGGAACAAAGTGCTGAGTCTAAAGCCATGGATGTGCAATGAATTGCTAGGGTGGTTGGTAAAGAAGCTTTATTTCATTTGTATTTTTTTTTGCTGTAGTGATAGGCATTTAGAATTTTCCGCAAACCTTTCCCTATGCCCGGCGCATCGGATATCTACAGAAAAGGTTCCAGCTACTCTTAGCAGAATCTAAAGCCTTGCAGCACTTCATGTTTCATAGCACTGTGTTGGTTTCCATCAAACATCTCTCATTGCACTCCAGTCACCCCTCGCACTGTCTCTGCAGGGATAGGAGAGCCTGGCCCGAATGGGATTTGAAGATAATCAGCTGAATATAGTCTTAGGGAGGGGGCATCTTAGTCTGCAGTGGCAACAAACAAATCCACTTATTTGAATAGTTTGGAAATACAGCTGAGAACTTTAAAGGTGTGGGTATGGCAAGTGTAGTTGGGAGTAAGGATTTTTTTATTTCAATGGTTGTTTTTTTTTTTTTATACTTTCCATCCTTTCACATGATTCCTAGTCCTCACTCGAAGATGGAGAGAGCAAAGCATGTGAAAGGTAGTAGAGGTTTGCAGAACTGCGGATTCCAAATTGTTCAGATTCCATGTTCATCTCGATCTGCAAACCAGTTACAGGGACTGTAGGGGCAATACAGCTCTATCACTTTGCAGCTGATGGCCTGACATCTGGACAACTAGAGTAAAGCAATAATTGCATGGCATTGCAGACTAAGCTTCTTTGTTTGTAGAAACCAAATAATTGCTGCTCAACTGGATTGAGACTGGAAAGGTTTTGCCTTTGTCAATTAAGGGCTCCGTTCGCTATTTCTGTTGCCATACCAAACACTTCCTTAATGACTTAACTGGCTTGAATCTGGTCTTAAATAATCCAGAGTCCATTTTGCGACTGTATCCAGGCATAGGTCGGACTAAGATCTAGATCTGTTTTCTCACTGCCTTTTGCGGGTTATTTTTCTGACTGGTTACTATTCCTCCACCACGAGAGCTGAAGACTGATGGTGAAACACATCCTGGTATCATTCCTCCTAATTCTCTTGGGGCAGGGTTTTATATTGTTTCATGTCTTACCTCCTGTGAACGACTGCTACTTTTGAGTGTGTCCCAAGGTCTGCTTGCCTCACTGCAGGCAGTCATCCCCGGATTGCAAAACCTGGTCTGCGCCCTAAGGTCACATCTCTCCACAGCCTACTCTGCATCAGTGCAATTTGTTTATTGATTTGGCTCCACCCGCAGCTGGTATCGTGTAACCCTATTCAGACTCACAGAGGTAGGGACCTGCAAAGTTTCAGCACTTATCACTGAGCTGCAAAGCCTGTAGTTGGGTGCAGATTTAGTTAACGTACATTTGAAGTTCAGTAAAGAATTAAGTTGGCCAATCATGGGAGCCACGGTAAGCTTGCACTTGCTTAATTACTGCCCTGCCAGCCTGTGTGGGAGGTGTTGTGTGAGGGGTCAAAGACTCGCTTCGAACATGGTGTATCTGATAGAGACATCTAGCCGCAGATTACTTAATTTGTGAATTCTCCCCAGGCATCCGACTGGATCCAGAAAATTTTCAGCAGTACCTCTGCGTGCTGGGGGACGATGCTGTACGGCTCCGCAATGACGTCTTCGCTGCCATATAAGTTGCTTCCGGGGCGTCATTTTGTTCTTTTCCGTGCTGTAACACGGATCAGTAGTAGTGGTTCCTCGGGCAGTTTGTATTTTTGTCCTACTTCAACGCCTTTGTGTCAGGGAACAGTGTGCCTATGCCTTTGGGTTTTAAGACGTTCGAGAACTGTGCTCGACAGATGTCTGCTACGGATCCCCATCCAATCTGCATGTGGTGCCTAGGAGAGTACCATGACTCTGAGGAGTTCAACACCTGTAAACGGCTGAAGCCTAAGGCCTTGCGTGAAAGGCGAATGAAGCTGTTGATGGCGCGGCTCTCCCGGTCGGAGTCCAGGGGATGTGGTTCTCCTTCCCGCTCTGAATTTCCTGTCCGGGGCCTTTCAAGGAGCCGTTCCAGTGAGCGTCACACACCTAAGTCGCGAAAATCGCGTCGTAAGAACGAAATCGCTGCAGCCTTCGGCCTCACCTCGTCATGACGTGACCTCTGCTGGTTCCTCCCGTTCCTTAACTCTGAGACGCCACTCATGGTACATGAGCATACGACGACGCCCCGACGTCTATCTGCGCCGGAGACGCTGCTCATAGCCTCTGCTGTCCCGTGTCTTCCCCTTTGCATTCCGAGGTCGGAGCTGGCTCTGTTATTGTTTCTCCAGCATTGCAAGGTGGCTCAGGTGAAGCTGGTGAAGTCGACCACTTGGTTGGTTTTGTTCAGCCTATTATGGAAGGTTCTTGGGCTGCATTGGGTAATGATGGTAGTCTTCAACCCACTCCTAATGCTGATCTGCTTTCTCCGCCACAAATGGCGACGGAGGCTAGAGCTATTGCAGAAGTAATAGAGCTGCTGAGGGCTTGAAATAGCAGCTTCCTTCAGTGTCATCTTATCTTCAGAAAACTACTCCAGAATTGGCTCTTCCCCACATAAGCACTGTACGCAAACAGAAATATACAGCATATCCCTCTGTATATAAGCATTTATTTGTACTATAGATATGTACCTATATATATGTATTGCTTTGTATAAACATGTAGAATAATTATGTTTTTAAATAAATAAAATACATTTGCAAGTACAGCAACACTTAAAAACCAGAGTTCATCTAATGCATCTTTAATCTACATATACTTACCTCCTTTATGCATCTATATACCTTCCATGTACTTGGATCTATATATTTATTTATTTTCTCCTAAAAAGCATATTCAATGCACTACCCAATTTCTCACCCTATACCTCTATCAATATCTTTAATCTACATATACTTCCTTTATGCATCTATATACTTTCCATGTACTTATGGATCTATATATTTATTACTTTCTTCTAATTCAGCAAATCCAATGCACTACCCTATTTCTCACCCTATGCCTCTCTTAATATATCTTCTACCTCAACTCTGACTCATCTCAAACCTCTTTCTACTACTCTTTCCAATGCACTACCCTATTTCTCACCCTATACCTCTATCAATATATCCTCTACATCCACTCTCTCATTCATCCCAAACCCCATACCACTACTATGATCCCCAAAATAACCCTTCCTAGACTCTCCCCTCTACCCCTCCTTGCATCACCTGACACCCCTTTTACTATACCGATCCCCCAAAACAAGCCTTTCTAAACTGTTCCCTCTGACTCTTCTATTCCACATCCCTTTTTAGGTCGAGCCTAGAGCAAGGCGCATGCGCTGCTCTATGGGAGGCTTCTTGTGAGGGCTCAAAACTTCTCCGTGTGGGTCGGACTCCTCCCACACATCTGATTGGCCTTTGCGTGTGTCTTTCAATAATGAAAGCATGCAAATGGCCAAAGGCGGGTGCATGTCCCACCTCTTCTTCAAATGTTCACCCCCACGGCGTTTTGCTCTCGGGAGCAAGCAGCGGCGCGCAGGCTGGCAGCTGCATTCCTCCCTCGTCGTGGATCAGGTTACTAATTAGCAGCCTGCGCTCCATGTTTGCACCCCTCCCACTCTTCTTTGTTTGTTCTTTGTAGCACCGTCCAGTTTCACTTTTGAGACCGCGGACCACGCTTGCTGAAAGTGACTGACTGACTCACTCTCTCAATCTCTCTCTCACTGACTGACTCTCTCACTGACTCTCTGACTGACTCTCTCACTCTCTCTCTCTCTGACTGACTGATTGGCTCTCTCACTGACTGACATACTCTCACTGACTGACTCTCATTGACTGACTCTCACGCTCTCTCTGACTTTCTCTCTCTCTCTGACTCTCTCTCTGACTGACTCTCTCTCTGACTGACTCTCTCTCTGACTGACTCTCTCTCTGACTGACTCTCTCTCTCTCTGACTGACTCTCTCTGACTGACTGACTCTCACTGACACTGACTGACTCTCACTGACACTGACTGACTCACTCTCTCACTGACTGACTCTCACTCTCTCACTGACTCCAACGGACTGACTGACTCTCTCACGGACTGACTGACTCTCTCACGGACTGACTGACTCTCTCACGGACTGACTGACTCTCTCACGGACTGACTGACTCTCTCACGGACTGACTGACTCTCTCACGGACTGACTGACTCTCTCACGGACTGACTGACTCTCTCACGGACTGACTGACTCTCTCACGGACTGACTGACTCTCTCACGGACTGACTCTCTCACGGACTGACTGACTCTCTCACGGACTGACTGACTCTCTCACGGACTGACTGACTCTCTCTCACGGACTGACTGACTCTCTCTCACGGACTGACTGACTCTCTCTCACGGACTGACTGACTCTCTCTCACGGACTGACTGACTCTCTCTCACGGACTGACTGACTCTCTCACGGACTGACTGACTCTCTCACGGACTGACTGACTCTCTCTCACGGACTGACTGACTCTCTCTCACGGACTGACTGACTCTCTCTCACGGACTGACTCTCTCTCTCACGGACTGACTGACTCTCTCTCTCACGGACTGACTGACTCTCTCTCACACGGACTGACTGACTCTCTCTCACACGGACTGACTGACTCTCTCTCACACGGACTGACTGACTCTCTCTCACGGACTGACTGACTCTCTCTCACGGACTGACTGACTCTCTCTCACGGACTGACTGACTCTCTCTCACACGGACTGACTGACTCTCTCACACGGACTGACTGACTCTCTCACACGGACTGACTGACTCTCTCACACGGACTGACTGACTCTCTCACACGGACTGACTGACTCTCACACGGACTGACTGACTCTCTCACTCTCTCTCACTGACTGACTCTCTCACTGACTGACTCTCTCACTCTCTCTCACTGACTGACTCTCTCTCACTGACTGACTCTCTCACTCTCTCACTCTCACTCTCTCACTCTCTCACTCTCACTCTCTGACTCTCTGACTCTCTCACTCTCTGACTCTCTGACTCTCTCACTCTCTCACTCTCTGACTCTCTCACTCTCTGACTCTCTCACTCTCTGACTCTCTCACTCTCTCACTCTCTCACTCTCTGACTCTCTCACTCTCTGACTCTCTCACTCTGACTCTCTGACTCTCTGACTCTCTCACTCTGACTCTCTCACTCTCTCACTGACTCTCTCACTCTCTGACTCTCTGACTCTCTCACTCTCTCACTCTCTCACTCTCTGACTCTCTCACTCTCTCACTCTCTCACTCTCTCACTCTCTGACTCTCTGACTCTCTCACTCTCTGACTCTCTCACTCTCTGACTCTCTCACTCTCTGACTCTCTGACTCTCTCACTCTCTGACTCTCTGACTCTCTGACTCTCTGACTCTCTGACTCTCTCACTCTCTGACTCTCTGACTCTCTCACTCTCTCTCACTGACTGACTCTCTCACTGACTGACTCTCTCACTGACTGACTCTCTCACTGACTGACTCTCTCACTCTCACTGACTGACTCTCTCACTCTCTGACTCTCTCACTCTCTGACTCTCTCACTCTCTGACTCTCTCACTCTCTGACTCTCACTCTGACTCTCTCACTCTCTCACTCTCTCACTCTCTCACTGACTCTCTCACTCTCTCACTCTCTCACTCTCTCACTCTCTCACTCTCTCACTCTCTGACTCTCTGACTCTCTGACTCTCTCACTCTCTGACTCTCTCACTCTCTGACTCTCTCACTCTCTGACTCTCTCACTCTCTGACTCTCTCACTCTCTGACTCTCTGACTCTCTGACTCTCTCACTCTCTCTCACTGACTGACTCTCTCACTCTCTCTCACTGACTGACTCTCTCACTGACTGACTCTCTCACTGACTGACTCTCTCACTGACTGACTCTCTCACTGACTGACTCTCTCACTGACTGACTCTCTCACTCTCTCACTCTCTCACTCTCTGACTCTCTCACTCTCTGACTCTCTGACTCTCTCACTCTCTGACTCTCTCACTCTCTCACTCTCTGACTCTCTGACTCTCTGACTCTCTCACTCTCTCACTCTCACTCTCTCACTCTCTCACTCTCTCACTCTCTCACTCTCTCACTCTCTCACTCTCTCACTCTCTGACTCTCACTCTGACTCTCACTCTCTCACTGACTCTCTCACTCTCTCACTCTCTGACTCTCTGACTCTCTGACTCTCTCACTCTCTCACTCTCTCTCACTGACTGACTCTCTCACTCTCTCACTCTCTCTCACTGACTGACTCTCTCACTCTCTCTCACTGACTCACTCTCTCACTCTCTCTCACTGACTGACTCTCTCACTGACTGACTCTCTCACTGACTGACTCTCTCACTGACTGACTCTCTCACTGACTGACTCTCTCACTGACTGACTCTCTCACTGACTGACTCTCTCACTGACTGACTCTCTCACTGACTGACTCTCTCACTGACTGACTCTCTCACTGACTGACTCTCTCACTGACTGACTCTCTCACTGACTGACTCTCTCACTGACTGACTCTCTCACTGACTGACTCTCTCACTCTCACTGACTGACTCTCTCACTCTCTCACTCTCTCACTCTCTGACTCTCTCACTCTCTGACTCTCTCACTCTCTCACTCTCTCACTCTCTCACTCTCTCACTCTCTCACTCTCTCACTGACTGACTCACTCTCTCTCACTGACTGACTCACTCTCTCTCACTGACTGACTCACTCTCTCTCACTGACTGACTCACTCTCTCTCACTGACTGACTCACTCTCTCTCACTGACTGACTCACTCTCTCTCACTGACTGACTCACTCTCTCTCACTGACTGACTCACTCTCTCTCACTGACTGACTCACTCTCTCTCACTGACTGACTCACTCTCTCTCACTGACTGACTCACTCTCTCTCACTGACTGACTCACTCTCTCTCACTGACTGACTCACTCTCTCTCACTGACTGACTCACTCTCTCTCACTGACTGACTCACTCTCTCTCACTGACTGACTCACTCTCTCGCTCTGACTGACTCACTCTCTCTCTCTGACTGACTCTCTCTCTGACTGACTCTCTCTCTGACTGACTCTCTCTCTGACTGACTCTCTCTCTGACTGACTCTCTCTGACTGACTCTCTCTGACTGACTCTCTCTCTGACTGACTCTCTCTCTGACTGACTCTCTCTCTGACTGACTCTCTCTCTGACTGACTCTCTCTCTGACTGACTCTCTCTCTGACTGACTCTCTCTCTGACTGACTCTCTCTCTGACTGACTCTCTCTCTGACTGACTCTCACTGACTCGCTCACTCACTGACTGACTCGCTCACTGACTGACTCGCTCACTGACTGGCTCGCTCACTGACTGGCTCGCTCACTGACTGACTGGCTCGCTCACTGACTGGCTCGCTCACTGACTGGCTCGCTCACTGACTGGCTCGCTCACTGACTGGCTCGCTCACTGACTGACTCGCTCACTGACTGACTCGCTCACTGACTGGCTCGCTCACTGACTGACTCGCTCACTGACTGGCTCTCGCTCACTGACTGGCTCTCTCTCACTGACTGGCTCTCTCTCACTGACTGACTCTCTCTCACTGACTGACTCTCTCTCACTGACTGACTCTCTCTCACTGACTGACTCTCTCTCACTGACTGACTCTCTCTCACTGACTGACTCTCTCTCACTGACTGACTCTCTCTCACTGACTGACTCTCTCTCACTGACTGACTCTCTCTCACTGACTGACTCTCTCACTGACTGACTCTCTCTCACTGACTGACTCTCTCTCACTGACTGACTCTCTCTCACTGACTGACTCTCTCTCACTGACTGACTCTCTCTCACTGACTCTCTCTCACTCACGGACTCTCACTCACGGACTGACTCTCTCTCACGGACTGACTCTCACTCACGGACTGACTCTCTCTCACGGACTGACTCTCTCTCACGGACTGACTCTCTCTCACGGACTGACTCTCTCTCACGGACTGACTCTCTCTCACGGACTGACTCTCTCTCACGGACTGACTCTCTCTCACGGACTGACTCTCTCTCACGGACTGACTCTCTCTCACTGACTGACTCTCTCTCACTGACTGACTCTCTCTCACTGACTGACTCTCTCTCACTGACTGACTGACTCTCTCTCTCACTGACTGACTGTCTCTCTCTCTCTCACTGACTGACTGTCTCTCTCTCACTGACTGACTGTCTCTCTCTCTCACTGACTGACTCTCTCTCTCACTGACTGACTCTCTCTCTCACTGACTGACTCTCTCTCTCACTGACTGACTCTCTCTCTCACTGACTGACTCTCTCTCTCACTGACTGACTCTCTCTCTCACTGACTCTCTCTCTCTCTCACTGACTGACTCTCTCTCTCTCACTGACTGACTCTCTCTCTCTCTCACTGACTGACTCTCTCTCTCTCTCACTGACTGACTCTCTCTCTCTCTCACTGACTGACTCTCTCACTCTCTCACTCTCTCACTCTCTCACTCTCTGACTCTCTCACTCTCTGACTCTCTCACTCTCTCACTCTCTCACTCTCTCACTCTCTCACTCTCTCACTCTCTCACTCTCTCACTGACTGACTCACTCTCTCTCACTGACTGACTCACTGACTGACTCACTCTCTCTCACTGACTGACTCACTCTCTCTCACTGACTGACTCACTCTCTCTCACTGACTGACTCACTCTCTCTCACTGACTGACTCACTCTCTCTCACTGACTGACTCACTCTCTCTCACTGACTGACTCACTCTCTCTCACTGACTCACTCTCTCTCACTGACTGACTCACTCTCTCTCACTGACTGACTCACTCTCTCTCACTGACTGACTCACTCTCTCTCACTGACTGACTCACTCTCTCTCACTGACTGACTCACTCTCTCTCACTGACTGACTCACTCTCTCGCTCTGACTGACTCACTCTCTCTCTCTGACTGACTCTCTCTCTGACTGACTCTCTCTCTGACTGACTCTCTCTCTGACTGACTCTCTCTGACTGACTCTCTCTCTGACTGACTCTCTCTCTGACTGACTCTCTCTGACTGACTCTCTCTCTGACTGACTCTCTCTCTGACTGACTCTCTCTCTGACTGACTCTCTCTCTGACTGACTCTCACTGACTCGCTCACTCTCTGACTGACTCGCTCACTGACTGACTGACTCGCTCACTGACTGACTCGCTCACTGACTGGCTCGCTCACTGACTGGCTCGCTCACTGACTGACTGGCTCGCTCACTGACTGGCTCGCTCACTGACTGGCTCGCTCACTGACTGGCTCGCTCACTGACTGACTCGCTCACTGACTGACTCGCTCACTGACTGACTCGCTCACTGACTGGCTCGCTCACTGACTGACTCTCTCTCACTGACTGACTCTCTCTCACTGACTGACTCTCTCTCACTGACTGACTCTCTCTCACTGACTGACTCTCTCTCACTGACTGACTCTCTCTCACTGACTGACTCTCTCTCACTGACTGACTCTCTCTCACTGACTGACTCTCTCTCACTGACTGACTCTCTCTCACTGACTGACTCTCTCTCACTGACTGACTCTCTCTCACTGACTGACTCTCTCTCACTGACTGACTCTCTCTCACTGACTGACTCTCTCTCACTGACTGACTCTCTCTCACTGACTGACTCTCTCTCACTGACTGACTCTCTCTCACTGACTGACTCTCTCTCACTGACTCTCTCTCACTCACTGACTCTCTCTCACTGACTCTCTCTCACTGACTGACTCTCTCTCACGGACTGACTCTCTCTCACGGACTGACTCTCTCTCACGGACTGACTCTCTCTCACGGACTGACTCTCTCTCACGGACTGACTCTCTCTCACGGACTGACTCTCTCTCACGGACTGACTCTCTCTCACTGACTGACTCTCTCTCACTGACTGACTCTCTCTCACTGACTGACTCTCTCTCACTGACTGACTGACTCTCTCTCTCACTGACTGACTGTCTCTCTCTCTCTCACTGACTGACTGTCTCTCTCTCTCTCACTGACTGTCTCTCTCTCTCTCACTGACTGACTCTCTCTCTCACTGACTGACTCTCTCTCTCACTGACTGACTCTCTCTCTCACTGACTGACTCTCTCTCTCTCACTGACTGACTCTCTCTCTCACTGACTGACTCTCTCTCTCACTGACTGACTCTCTCTCTCACTGACTGACTCTCTCTCTCACTGACTGACTCTCTCTCTCACTTACTGACTCTCTCTCACTGACTGACTCTCTCTCTCACTGACTCTCTCTCTCTCTCACTGACTGACTCACTCTCTCTCACTGACTGACTCACTCTCTCTCACTGACTGACTCACTCTCTCTCACTGACTGACTCACTCTCTCTCACTGACTGACTCACTCTCTCTCACTGACTGACTCACTCTCTCTCACTGACTGACTCACTCTCTCTCACTGACTGACTCACTCACTCTCACTGACTGACTGACTCACTCACTCTCACTGACTGACTGACTCACTCTCTCTCACTGACTGACTGACTCACTCTCTCTCACTGACTGACTGACTCACTCTCTCTCACTGACTGACTGACTCACTCTCTCTCACTGACTGACTGACTCACTCTCTCTCACTGACTGACTCACTCTCTCTCACTGACTGACTCACTCTCTCTCACTGACTGACTCACTCTCTCTCACTGACTGACTCACTCTCTCTCACTGACTGACTCACTCTCTCTCACTGACTGACTCACTCTCTCTCACTGACTGACTGTGAGAAGTTGGCCTGGTATATGCTGTTCACTAGTTAAAGTGGACACCTTGCACCAGAACAATTAGACTCTTCTGGTTTAAGACAACCTTTATAGAAAGCTATCCTAGTGGTAGCTGTGGAGAGCAGCCTTCCGGCTAAGTCTTGAAGGAATGTAAAGCAGCTTGTTTTACCACACAATCTCTTGAATCACCAAATGAAAAGACACCACACAGGTATATATATCAAATATATATGTATTTATTAATAAACACTCTCTACTAATCTCTTTATGAGATTAGCGGTCAGGAACATATGTACAAGTCAAATATTATCAAAATAAGTTTAGCACAATCGAATATCACAATCTTAGTTTGCTAGACCTAGGTCTAGGGCATCTAGAATCGAGGGACCCCCAAGAACCACCCCAGGTAGTTGTAGGAGACCCACAGGGGACGGACGCGGTGACCTGGCACCGGTGCGAGTCCTGTGCGAGTCTATGCGCTCAGACGCGATTGGGATATCAATGTTAAAGGTCCCTTGCGTGTTCGAGGCGAACACACCGATCGGTCCTTGTACGAGTCGAAGGACACGGTTATAGATAGAGTTGCAAGGGAGATGGACGCGCTGTGTCTAACACAGACGCGAACCTTGTGCAAGTCAGTGCAATGGAGATCTGTGTTACAGGCCCCTTGTGTGTTCGAGGCGAACACCGATCGGACTCAGTACGAGTCGAAGGATACAGTTCTAGATAGTGTTGCAAAGGAGATGGACGCGGTGTGTCTAACACAGGCGCGAACCCTGTACGAGTCAGCGCAATTGTCGCACTTAGAAAATTAGAGTTTTAGGACACTTCGAGGGAAGCTACAAGCAAGTCACTTACAGGGTAAGTAGTTCTAGGGCCCACACCCACAGGAGCACCGTAGTGCTGAAGTTACCTCACCCAGGGAAGCCGGGTGCATAGGTGTTCTTTGGTGTCGGGTCGCGGCGTCGTTTTCAATGGGAGCCAGTGAAGACTTGCTGCTTGCGGCGACAGGAGAAGTGTCCGGAGGAATCCAAGCCTGGATTCGGGAGATGAAAGACCTGAAAGCAGAGGGGACAGTGTTCAAAGTCACTTGGCAGTGACTCTGGGCATGGAAGATGGATGCCCACCGTCGTCGCAAGATTCAGGTCGTTCGCGGTTGCTGACTCTTCAGCCACGAGGTCCAGGAGGCGTCGACGACGACGACCAGGAGCTGGATTCGGCGTGTCCCACGATGTCTGCAGCTTACTGCGGTGTCGGCGACTCGATTGGAGCCAACAAGCCTTGGTAACAGCAAGTCTCGGGAAAGTGCGAAGAGGCAATGGCGCAGACCAGCAAGGTCTGTGGGACTCACCCAGCGAGGGTAAGTCAGGGCAGGCCTGGAGCAACCAGGGGAGCCCTTTGGTGTCTTTAGAAAGTCTTCTGGGGACCCACAAGCCGGCTGGCAAGGGATCGCGAAGACGCCTCGGGAGGATTCGCTCACAGGTGCCCACGGTCACTCGGGACGTGGTCGGCCTCTGATCTTCGGAGGGATTCCTGCTGGAGGCTAGGACCACACGTGGTCCAAAGAACAAGTTCGTGGAACGTTGTGAAGGGGTTGCACTCGACAATAGTGCACGGTACCCAGGGGTCGCGGTTCCTCGTCACTCTTGGGGTCCACTGGCCTCAGCTTCGCTGGGGACTCACGATGGCCTTTGAGAAGTCAGGAAATCCACTTCTTGGGCTGCAGGGACTTCGGACTCCGGCGGGAGCGGCGTAGTTTGCGACCGCCGTTTGTAGTTTTTGGTGCCTGCCAAGCAGGGGAGTCACTCCTGACTCCAAGGAGATTCTTCAGTCTTCCAAAGGTAGTGGAACGTCGAAGGTCCGGGATTCTTCTTCAGAGCGTCGTCCAGGGAAATCTAGGGTGCAATGCACAGGTTCCCCCTCTTATACTAAAAGAAAGAGAGGGACTAGCTCTATGACCCTACCTATGGGAGGGTCAGGGAGTGGGTGGCTACACCCACTTCCCTTTGTCCAGTTCTCACGCCAGAGCAGGGGCAGGTAGCCCCTGAGCCGGTTTGAACTGGCATATGCACAGAGGAGCCTTCTGCTCCCCAGTGCAGGACTTCAAAGCACTCTAAGAGTGCACCCACCCAGCCCCAATACACTAAACCCTGTCTGGGAGGTGGTCACACCCCCTTGGGACAGGATATCTATTGTTGGGCTTCCTCCACTGCGAGTGTTGGTCATCAGCAGGAGGGCAGCCCAGTGTCTGTGACTGGTGGCATCCATTTTGTGATGCCAGGGCTCTGCAGGATTCTACCGCGTTTCCACAGTAGGTACATGTCTATCCCTCTAGAAGGGTGTAATGTTACTCCCCACCGCCAGGACTGGCGGGGGGTAGTATTCCAAGATGTTTGACACCAAACACGACATGTTTCGATGCAGCCATTCCAAAGTTAGCATTTTACCGCGAGGATATAATGCACTTAAAAGTATATGGTTTAACCGCATCCACATGCAAAAACAACAGTTGATGGACAGAATGCAGAACAATGTCATACATCTCACCCCAGTACAGAGATCTGGGCCTAAATCCATCATTTTTTGCTCACCATGCCATTCCAGTTTGAACCCAGCCATATGCAAATCAGTCTTGACCCTGTGCCTCATGGGAACAGTCCAGCCCGAACTGCCAAGCCAGGTCCTCCCTGGACTGGAAACAAGCATCCTAGGACCGGTTTCGGGTTTCACCCCTCTTCAGCCAGGATAGCTGGATTCCAGTGGCATGGAGAGCACGGACCCACGTCTGGGCATACCCGTCCCACTCGGGTGGCAAATGCAAAAACAACAGTTGATGGACAGAATGCAGAACAATGTCATACATTCACCCCAGTACAGAGATCTGGGCCTAAATCCATCATTTTTTTGCTCACCATGCCATTCCAGTTTGAACCCAGCCATATGCAAATCAGTCTTGACCCTGTGCCTCATGGGAACAGTCCAGCCCGAACTGCCAAGCCAGGTCCTCCCTGACTGGAAACAAGCATCCTAGGACCGGTTTCGGGTTTCACCCCTTCAGCCAGGATAGCTTGATTCCAGTGGCATGGAGAGCACGGGACCCACGCCTGGGCATACCCGTCCCACTCGGGTGACAAATGCAAAACAACAGTTGATGGACAGAATGCAGAACAATGTCATACATTCACCCCAGTACAGAGATCTGGGCCTAAATCCATCGTTTTTTTGCTCACCATGCCATTCCAGTTTGAACCCAGCCATATGCAAATCAGTCTTGACCCTGTGCCTCATGGGAACAGTCCAGCCCGAACTGCCAAGCCAGGTCCTCCCTGACTGGAAACAAGCATCCTAGGACCGGTCTCGGGTTTCACCCTCTTCAGCCAGGATAGCTTGATTCCAGTGGCATGGAGAGCACGGGACCCACGTCTGGGCATACCCGCCCCACTCGGGGTGACAAATGCAAAAACAACAGTTGATGGATCCTGGCTGAAGAGGGGTGAAACCCCGAAACCGGTCCTAGGATGCTTGTTTCCAGTCTAGGGAGAACCTGGCTTGGCAGTTTGGGCTGGACTGTTCCCATGAGGCACAGGGTCAAGACTGATTTGCATATGGCTGGGTTCAAACTGGAATGGCATGGTGAGCAAAAAACGATGGATTTAGGCCCAGATCTCTGTACTGGGGTGAATGTATGACATTGTTCTGCATTCTGTCCTTCAACTGTTGTTTTTGCATTTGTCACCCCGAGTGGGACGGGTATGCCCAGACGTGGGTCCCGTGCTCTTCCATGCCACTGAAATCAAGCTATCCTGGCTGAAGAGGGGTGAAACCCCGAAACCGGTCCTAGGATGCTTGTTTCCAGTCCAGGGAGAACCTGGCTTGGCAGTTTGGGCTGGACTGTTCCCATGAGGCACAGGGTCAAGACTGATTTGCATATGGCTGGGTTCAAACTGGAATGGCATGGTGAGCAAAAAACGATGGATTTAGGCCCAGATCTCTGTACTGGGGTGAATGTATGACATTGTTCTGCATTCTGTCCATCAACTGTTGTTTTTGCATTTGTCACCCCGAGTGGGACGGGTATGCCCAGACGTGGGTCCCGTGCTTCCATGCCACTGGAATCAAGCTATCCTGGCTGAAGAGCGGTGAAACCCCGAAACCGGTCCTAGGATGCTTGTTTCCAGTCCAGGGAGAACCTGGCTTGGCAGTTTGGGCTGGACTATTCCCATGAGGCACAGGGTCAAGACTGATTTGCATATGGCTGGGTTCAAACTGGAATGGCATGGTGAGCAAAAAAACGATGGATTTAGGCCCAGATCTCTGTACTGGGGTGAATGTATGACATTGTTCTGCATTCTGTCCATCAACTGTTGTTTTTGCATTAACCGCATCCACAAACAGCACCAGAGAATGGACTCTGAGAGCTGCAGAGGGGCCCTGCTCCGGCAGAGGCACCCCCTCACATAGAAGCCAAGCACCCTGCCCTCAGGATTGATAGGGCCTGCCTTAGGGGTGACTGATAGGTTTATGTGTGTGTGTAGGAGAGATATAGGGGACCTATATTTCGGTGAGGAGTGCTAGCACTTCCTCGCTCAGGCTGCAGTAGCAGGCCTGTGGTGTCAGATTTAGTCTGCTTCCCAGGGGTGGCAGAATACATGCTGCAGCCCCTGGTAGGCCTGTGAAGTACCTATGCCCTTGGTACCTAAGGTACCACAGTATCCAATCACTAGTGCACCTAGAGTGCACTCCAAATCGTTTAGAGAGAACAGAGAGGCTGGGGCCCTGATTAGCAGCGTCCCAGCCAGACTATAGCCAGAAACCAGTGTAAACATCAGAAAAAAAGTGGGGGCAACATAAGAGGCAGATCCTACTCTCCTACACTGACTCACTCTCTCTCACTGACTGACTCACTCTCTCACTGACTGACTCGCTCTCCCACTGACGGACTCTCCCACTGACGGACTCTCCCACTGACGGACTCTCCCACTGACGGACTCTCCCACTGACGGACTCTCCCCACTGACGGACTCTCCCACCTGACGGACTCTCCCACTGACGGACTCTCCCACTGGACGGACTCTCCCACTGACGGACTCTCCCACTGACGGACTCTCCCACTGACGGACTCTCCCACTGACGGACTCTCCCACTGACGGACTCTCCCACTGACGGACTCTCCCACTGACGGACTCTCCCACTGACGGACTCTCCCACTGACGGACTCTCCCACTGACGGACTCTCCCACTGACGGACTCTCCCACTGACGGACTCTCCCACTGACGGACTCTCCCACTGACGGACTCTCCCACTGACGGACTCTCCCACTGACGGACTCTCCCACTGACGGACTCTCCCACTGACGGACTCTCCCACTGACGGACTCTCCCACTGACGGACTCTCCCACTGACGGACTCTCCCACTGACGGACTCTCCCACTGACGGACTCTCCCACTGACGGACTCTCCCACTGACGGACTCTCCCACTGACGGACTCTCCCACTGACGGACTCTCCCACTGGACGGACTCTCCCACTGACGGACTCTCCCACTGACGGACTCTCCCACTGACGGACTCTCCCACTGACGGACTCTCCCACTGACGGACTCTCCCACTGACGGACTTCTCCCACTGACGGACTCTCCCACTGACGGACTCTCCCACTGACGGACTCTCCCACTGACGGACTCTCCCACTGACGGACTCTCCCACTGACGGACTCTCCCACTGACGGACTCTCCCACTGACGGACTCTCCCACTGACGGACTCTCCCACTGACGGACTCTCTCACTGACGGACTCTCTCACTGACGGACTCTCTCACTGACGGACTTCTCTCACTGACGGACTCTCTCACTGACGGACTCTCTCTCACTGACGGACTCTCTCACTGACGGACTCTCCTCACTGACGGACTCTCTCACTGGACGGAC
>CAWUFW010016526.1:0-135000 GCA_963921515.1 Calotriton arnoldi | reverse complement strand
GACAAAAAAAAACTAAAGACATTATTTATTGTTAATACTTTTTTAATATGGTATTTCATTTGTACATGCTTTCTTCGTCATATATAAGGTAACAAAAATGCTTCTGACACTTCTTTATTATAACTTTTCAGCATGCTGCAGACTTCTGTACAGCACAGCTTAAAGACATAGGCAAAGTCAATATCTCTGGCTAAACACTTGTAAGGTCCCAAAGGCGAGACCTATTGGCTATGCCAATGCTTGTTTACTCCTCCTACTGCTATGACCGCCCCCCCCCCCAAAAAAAATCTAAATTCTTTCTTCTTCTATCCCTCCGCTATCCTCTTCAATCAAAATAACCGACTAACATGTCGACTTCTCAAATTTCATATTTTACTATACTAATTCACCACTAATCCATTATGGGTTCCAGAGTAGCGTGCTACTTGCCAAAAAAGCGCTTCAACATCCTACAAGCGCTATATAAATGCAAACATTTTTCCCTCGTCTATCCCTCCCTTACCCTTCTCAATCCAAATAACTGACTAATATCCACCACTCAAATTACTTTAATATTTCACTATACTAATTCATCACTAATCCTTTATGGGTTCCGGAGTAGCGTGCTACTCGACAAAAAAAGCGCTTCAACACCCCTTCAGGGATAACAAGCGCTATATAAATGCAAACCTTTTCCCCTCTTCTATCCCTCTGCTATCCTTCTGAATCCAAATAACTGACTAACCTATCCACCACTCAAATTACTTTAATATTTTACTATACTAATCCAACACTAATCCTTTATTGGTTCCGGAGTAGCATACTACTCGCCGAAAAAGTGCTTCAACGCCTCGTCAGGGGTAGTAAGTGCTATATAAATGCAATTACAATACGATCCCTTGTTGGATCTGCTTCATCAAGGTGTGACAGGTGTTGAACCCTTACCGCCCTATGGAGAGTTCTGTATGATATTATTCTGGGAACCTGGGCGAGGCCAGTGACCGGAGTCTCTGTTGATCGTGCCATTTCCCATCGCCCTGCTCCGGACGACCCTGTCTGTCTTTCTCGACACCCTACTGCTAAGGGTTTGTTGCGCAAGCTGCTACTGCTTCGCCGAATCAAGATGTTTCTCTTTTATTTCCACCAGGTAGAGAATCTAGGTGGTTGGATCTGTGTGGCTGGAATATCTTTGCTTCGGCTAGGTCGACTCTGAGGTCATTAAACACATCCTGTGTCTTACTTAGGCAGGGCCTCGTATGCTTTATGGGACTCTGTCATCCATCTGCTTCCTTCCCTTCCTGAAGGGGTCAGGGCTGAACTCTTTCAGCTAGTGCAAGATGGCTGTGAGATGGCAACGTTTAACATTAAGTCAGCAATGGACACCACAGATTCTATTGGCAGAGCCATGGCTCTGTCTGTTGCTCTTTGCAGACACGCTTAGTTGCGAGTCAAAATTCCCTCAAAATGTTCTGGAAAGTTTGAAAGAGCATGACCTCTTTATAAAAGCGGTGACAAGGACCACAGGCAATGTAAATAAAAACATACGTAGGAATAGCAGAACAAGAGCTTGGTTCTTAATAGAATCCATGATCACTGTCCCAGAACATATAAATAATAATCAACCCTACAGGCCCAAAAGAACCGGACCTTGAGGGCCTCCTACGTACGTCTGGTCTATTGTTAATTTCGACTGGCTGGTTCTCTTTGAGAACTTTTGTAGAATTAGTTTGCAGACCCTCCTCCGGGTGGGTATAGCTATGGTATTTAATTCACAAGTTAAGGAATCTGCGGCTGGCTAGATGTCTCTATCAGATGTACAAGTTACTTACCTTCCGTAACGTAATATCTGGTAGAGACACAGTTTAGCTGCGGATTCCTTAAAGCCCTACCCGTCCTCCCCGCTCTGCGAAAAACCTGAGAGACAAGGGTTATACCCGGTTTCAATACTGGTTTATACACCAGGGGTTATTATATCACATAATGGTGACTCAACAAGCATCTTGTTGTTGCCTCGTGTTTTGCCAGGTGTTATCATACCTTCACTTCCATTGGTGAGTGATCTGTAGAGTGGGGGGTTGTTTTTCTTTGCAAGGCTGGTTATACATTAGGGTGCATGCTTACACGTAGCCTAAGCTTAGTTAGTTAATGAACATAATTAGTGTAAAAAGATTTTGATCTTTTTTTGGGCACACTGTTTCCACAGCCAGGTTCTATGGTGGCTCCGCCTTCTGACACAGAAGTTTTCACAGAAGAAACTGACATCCGCGCACCGGAGTGGGCTTATATGCCACTGCTGATGTCTCATCCGGCGACGATGTCCGGCGCCCCCCAGCGCGCAGAGGTACTGCTGAAAAATGTCCGGATCCAGTCTGGCGCCTGAGGAGAATTCACAAGTTACGGAATCTGCGGCTTGACTGTGTCTGTCAGATATTACGTTACCGAAGCTAAGCATCTTGTACGTTAAGCACAGCTGTGCTGCTCAAAAGCATGGGTGCTGCAGTGTGAGAATAGTTAGATTTGTGTGTACCTACCATTTTTAGTTAGAGACTACCGGCCAGCAAATCTGTCTGGTTTAAAACGAACTATTATCAGCTTGCCAAGAACTTAAGAGTGGGTTGAAATTCTGTCCATTGCTTACAATTGATTGGCTTTATTGTCACTCATTTGCTTGCTATTTATTCAATGGCTGCCTTGTCTGTTGTGTTTGCCCCTCCCCTCCAGTATAGCCTCTTTTATTGTGTCCTCCCTCTGCTCACTACTAGGGAATAACTTCTTTCTTTCGCGAAGGCATGCCATGGGTATGCATGTGTTTTCTAGTTGCCTCTCTTGTGTGCTTCTACTCTGCTCCATGTTCTCTCTCATCCATGGGCTTACCTCGCCTGAACCCTGTATAGCTCTCCGCCGGTGTGCTTCTTCCCCTTCCCTTCACTCTGTGGTGTTTTCGCTTATGTGCTTTCCCTCCATCACCGTGTTGCTTTCTCGTGTGCCTCTTTTCCCTCCCCGTCCACTCCCCATTGCTTCCCGCCCCAACTGCTCCTCCATTTCCTCACCCACCCTGCAGTCCTATTTTTAGGTCTCGCCTGAGCCAGCGCTTAGCGCTGCTCTCGGCGAGAGTTTTAGTAAGCGGGTTTTGGAAGCGCAAACAGCAGTGGCTTTTGCTGGTGACCAGCTTGCGTTCACGCGAGCGTGCACGCGAGCAGCCGCCATCTGTATTTCCTCCGTCACGGGTCATTAAGTGCATCGCGATCACTTTCACGGCTTTGCGGCCGCGCCAATGCTTGATTCTATTTCTTTACTTTTGCTATAATCGCGGCACCGCGCTTTACTTTTAACGTAAAGTAAAGCAAGGTCATGATTATAGCAAAAGTAAACAAATAGATTATTTTTCTATTTCTTTACTTTTGCTATAATCGCGGCACCCGCGCTTTACTTTTAATGTTAAAGCGCTTTACTTTTAATGTTATTTTGTTGCATGTCTAATCATTTCGTGTTTTTGTTCTTCCTAGTTAAATTATTTGAAGTTATTGAAACAGAAAACACTCTTTATTTAATAATGGAATACGCAAGTGGAGGTAAGTTTTGTAGAATTGTTGTCATAACAAATGTTTACCACGTGGTGTACTTCCAGGCTTGACAGTTTTTCAACAAGAGAGTACTCATGCCGACTAGCAGCTGGGTTAAGAATTGTTCTGGTGATAATCATTACACATTAACCTGCCATATTTGCATGTTGTCATTTCAAATCTGTCTGGATCTAAAATAAATGGATGAAATTGTATTAAATTGGTTTGGAACAAATGCTCATTACCACTGTTTGTGAGCAATATTCATGTCCATGCCGCCACTAACCTAGAGTGCTCACTCACCAGGATACAAACTGGGGTGAAAGTGTGGTCAAGAAATTGTGCATCTAATTTCATGCAGACTGGTATCGTCCTTGCAGAGTCCAGAGAAACAGTACACATATCAAGTAAAAGTAAATGGTGTTTCTAGAACCAAGGGGGACCTTCTCTTAATGAATAGTCCGTAGGATATGCCTAACTGATTACAATAAATCCTACAAAGATCTCACAACCAAATTAAAAAGAAATGTTTCTCTTCATAGTATAAATGATGATACAAAATTGCAGGTACGTTTTTTGATTTGACTATCGTTACCAGCTGACGCAGGATTCATCCCCTACAGATTGGAACTTCAAGGTCATTAAAAACCTGGGTAACTCTCTTTACAAAAGGATTTGCTTACTTTTAAATGTGTGTTTTAGTAACCAATAGTATACAGAGTTGCTACGACAATAATTTCTGAGGTAAAGTGATCAGGAACCAGAGTAGAGGAACTTGTGACCCAAATTCTCATGCCTTTTACCCAGCAGGCATCAGGATTCATTGTAAAAGAACAGTGGCAATTATTTGACCCTCATCCAGATGTTATATAGCCACTATGTTTTTACCTAGACCAATGCTGAAAGGGCTCCAGTATAAAGGTCACAATTCTGATAGGCTGGGTTCCTTAGTCTCTAAGCAAGTATGTATTACAGACCACATAAGGTATGTTTACCCACTCATTACTTACAATAATTATAATCAGCATTATGGAAGGCTTGCTGTAGCTTAACAGTTGTCCAAGCATCCATGTAAGACATGAGCACCCTAAATATACCTTACTCCATTTTATCCCTTTGGGTCCAGATTTGGTCAGAAATTCTGATGGGCCACTTGCAGTGAACGATATTGGCTATGGCAACTGTCTTACTAGTTTTAATTTATTTGTTTTGATATATATATATTTACTTTCAAAGCAATTACACCAGCAGGATGTGAACAGATTTTTCTTTTTTTGCATATGAAGAAAACAATTGTATATCCAGGGAGAGGCTAAACCCATGTTTCACGATCCAAGGATTTGCCTCGGCATAAATTAGCCCAGTTTTACCCATGTACCAGAATGAGTGGGTGCTCGTATTTACTAATTGTACCTTGAGCTAGAAGTTTGTCCATGCCTATCCTCTCGTTCCTTATGTCAACTTACTCTAAATCATGTAATAGAAGTTTTTCTTTTGCAAATATGAATAATCAGTAAAGCTTTCTTTGTACTTAAAATGCTACACCACTGTCTTCCAAAGGACATCAGTATAATGCAGCAAATAAAACCTGTGGCCCCTACAACCCAAGAATGTCTCAGATAGACATCTTATACTGAACGATCTCAGAGGTCTGTTATAACTTCTTTTCCATACTATCTTGAACATCTTTCCTTATTTTGATACAACTCTGTCTTCCTCAGAAACCGTATGCTGGGCAGCAACTTAGACAATATTTCTAGGGAACACGGGGACACCTTCCCATAGCGGCTACTACCTCGTGTAGCAGTGTTTAAGTCTTCAGTACATCAATTAGTTTGTGATTCTTGGCCGCTGTTACTCTGGGGTGTGAAAAGGGTTCCCATGTCCATTTGGTCATTGATTTTATCTATGATTTGTTCACTGTTTACAATTTTTGTTAGTTTGGATAGTCAGTCTGCCCTGTCAGGGACTGTCCGTTTTCTCCAGTGCCGCAGAATGCATAATTTTGCAGCGGCAAGTGGAGTCGCTACCGATCGTCTCTTGTGGTTTGAGGGTATTACATTGCTAGGCATATCATGTAGGAGTACCAGGTATATGGATGGATTTAGTGTGATGTCATCCGGCTCTGAAAGGACTGACCATATCTCTGTCCAATTAGCAGTGAGTCTAGTGCACCATCATCTGCTCCATCGAAATGCCACCTACCCAGATGACTGGAAACACACCGAAATTAACCCCCTTCTGAAGAAACCGTCCGCCAACCCGACAGACCTCAAGAACTTCAGACCCATCTCCCTCCTCTCCTTCCCAGCCAAGGTCATCGAGAAGACCATCAGCGCCCAACTCTCGGAGTTCATCAAAGAGAACCACGTCCTAGACACCTCCCAATTGGGCTTCCAAAGCAACCACAGCACTGAGACCGCACTCCTCGCTGCCATCGAAATCCGCTCCTTCCTTGACCGGGGAGAAACCGCAGCCCTCATCCTACTGGACCTCTTGACTGCCTTCGACACCGTCTACCACCACACCCTAATCACGAGACTCCATGACGCCGGCATCTGCCACAAGGCACTGGACTGGATCCACTCCTTCTTGACCAGCCGAACACAACGAGTCAGTCTACCTCCGTTCCTCTCAGAACCTACAGATATCAGCTGCGGAGTGCCCCAGGGCTCCTCCCTGAGCCCCACCCTCTTCAACATCTACATGGCTCCCCTCGCAGCCATCGCTAGAAGCCACGGCCTCAACATCGTCTCCTACGCCGACGACACCCAGCTGATCATCTCCCTCACCAACGAAGCCTCAACTGCCAGAATCAACTTTCACAGTGGAATGAAGGCAGCTGCCTCAAGCTCAACTCTGACAAGACCGAAGTACTCATCCTGGGACCCACCCCCTCAGACTGGGACGACTCCTGGTGGCGCGCCGCACTAGGAACCATTCCCACCCCTACGGTCCTGCAACCTTGGCATCATACTGGACTCCTCACTCTCAATGAACCGCCAAATCAACGCAGTATCCTCATCCTGTTTCCACACGCTCCGCCTACTTCGAAAGACTTTCAAATGGCTCCCCAAGGAATCCAGAAAGACGGTCACCCATGCTCTCATCACCAGTTGACTGGACTACTGCAACGCACTCTACGCCGGCGTCACCCAGAAACCGCTCAGGAAACTATAGAACGTCCAAAACTCGGCAGCCAGACTAGTCCTCGACATCCCTGTCACACAACACCTCCGACAACTCCACTGGCTCCCTATCAACAAGAGAATCACCTTCAAGCTCCTCACACATGCCTACAAAGCTCTCCAAGATGCAGGACCAGAATATCTGAACCACTGCCTCGCCTTCCACACACCCGCCAGACAACTCTGCTCTGCCCAACTCGCTTTGGCCTCCGTCCCACGGATCCTCAAGACTAGAACCGGAGGAAGATCCTTCTACCTCGCTGCCAAGACCTGGAACGCCCTCCCCCTCAGGTAATCTGCGTCGTTGATACAGTTCAGGAAGGACCTCAACCCGCTAACCCCACCATATCGCCTTGAGATCCTCACGGGTGAGGAGCCGCACTCTAAAAACCCTGGATAGATTGATTGATAGGATAAGAACCATATCAAAGCCTTCCTCCCCATATCCCTTGCATGTGGCAATAAACCGGCTCTCCGTGACTGGGAACCAATGCAAGTTGTGGAGTAGGTTAAAGGAGAAAAAATCAGTCTGGCTTAATGAGGTACTCGATCACGGAGGACCAGTCCTCTGGGGGATAGTCTTGTCTCACAGCTGTTTGCCCTTAGTTCCTGGAAGAGCCAAGACTGAGGAGTGAGTTATCCCAACTGTCTTTAGGTTACAGTGGTTTCAGAGAGAGGCAGGGTAAACCCTGTGTGTGTCCTAGTAAAGATTCTGTAGCAAGTTAAGATTAGTGCACAAGAGGAAGAAGTCGTGTTGGTGTAATGGAAATGAGAAATTTCTTCTTGAGGAATGAGAAATGCTCTTATAGTTGTAGCTTCTTTCACCACTACATCTTTAGAGGACTATTATGGGTCCTAAAAGAGAAGATCGGGCATAATAATTACAAACCTGCTAAATAGCGCAATAAGTGAGCCAAGCTTGTTGCCATCATGTACGTAATGCCAATGATTAAATAAAAATGGCAAGTAGTATGCCCCGGTATACAATGATTAAAGCCCATAAACTATTTACTCATCTATGGCAAACACTACGAAATGTAAGTAGAGGTAACTGATGGTAATGTTAGCTAATTGATGCACCGTTTAATTCAGTGAGTGAGCTAACTCATTCAGTGTTACTGCAGATAAGATTAAGTTGGAGTATGACATTGTGTCCATTGGACGAAGACCCTGTTACGTTAAATAATTTCAACTAAAGTCTAACATGAAATACTAGGTTCAGCTGCTATTGTATTATCTCATGGCGTCTGACCTATAGGTGGCATCCTATTTTAAAATGTATGCAAGGCTAGTCAGCCGGACTTTTTGCATCATGTATTTAGTAAGCATACGATGTGCAAAGTGACGATGGTGGGGATGTCGATCAAATTTCAAGTGTGCACCAGCAGGTTGGATTTATGTGCTTAATCAAGCATAGAAGACCATAATATGTGATGATGCAGAAGACAAAAACCATGTTTATTACATAATCTGAGAACAAAAAATCCCATAGATCAGTGGGCACTCTGTAAAATATACATGTATTACACAGTGGCAGTCACCACTGTGTAGTTATAGTTAGGACCTAGATATCATATACCTTTCATATAACTTTGGCGCCGTATAACGAATCTTCACAAAACGTAACTAAAAAAAGTTCATCCATCTCAGCTCCTTCCGGGAATGTTTTGGAGTGATCCGTTAAAAGGGGGCGAGGAAAAAGGTGGGGGCGGGGGGGGTCCCAAAACCCAACTTCCTCATGCAATTTTCCATAAAATTGTACAGCAATACCGTTTAAATGGCTGAACGGAATTAGACCAAATTTGGCCTAAAGCTATATCTTAATCCTGAAAGCGTACATTTTGTCATTTGGTCTAATTCCGTTCAGTAGTTTTTGAGACATTAAGGTTCAAAACCTTTTTGTGTCTGGATGATTGGATTTGTGGGATACTCGCGAGAATCCAGCGATCATGCACTTAAAAAAAGAATAGAGCAGGGTGATTGGCCGAGGGGTCCCATGCCCTGAAAAAGTTAAAAAAAAATTATCAGGGGTCAGGGTACTCTCCTTGCAGAGAGTGCGACAGACCTGCAGAATATTTTTAAAAAAGAAACGCATTAAGTTTCTTGGGTCATAAAATCCATGACCCCAGGAGAGTTTACCATATTTTTTAAAGCACTCCGAGCTGGAGCTCTATGCTAGTCAGCTGGAGTGCAGAACCCCCTTGTAGTGGGTTCTCTGGATACACTTTGTGGGCTGAAAAATGTTATTGCAAAGACTAGGACCTGTTGAAATTTTGTTTTTAGGCATAGTTTTATGTATAATAAAAAAAATTAAGATAATTACTTTTTTACAACATTGCAGTGTGTCAATTTATAAAATACACTTTGATTATAGTTATTGGAGACTTTTGACAAAAACAAGAGGTTTGCTTTGTTTGTTGATGTACTGACCCCATGATAAAGCCAATAGGTCCGCTGACTCTTTGAGAAACCCAATAGGTGTGCCGTACTTAAAATGCCACCTTTTAGATAGTTACATCACACATTTCTCCATACACGCTCCTGGTGATTGGGTGCGGGGCTCACAGTGATGGACATCTTACTTCACGTCGAAAAAAACTATAGGCATTCACTGAAAATAGCAAGGTTTAAAGGGACCTTATAGTTAGGAATTGTAATTATAGCTTACTTTTAAATAAAACAAAAAAACATTGAAATTCCCCGCAAAAGATAAAGTGACGTTATAGTTGGGTGACACTGGCAGTGTAAACATGCCATTTTAATCTAACAAAGCCACTGAAATTCACCAGTTATAGTTATCTCAAGTAACTATAACTCATGCTTTAAATTACATATAACTTGTGCCCTCGCCATCCTTTGCTAATTACCTCCCATAGTACAACACTCATGACAGTGTTGTATGACATAATTGATAACATGACTACAACATCTGAAATGATATTTATGACAACCCTACATGACAGGGTCTGCCTGACATTGACATGATTTACTCAGTCTGACAAAAATTCAGTATGCACTGAAAAATAGGGAGTGAGGAGCCCCAACACCCTTTCTACCTGACCGCCACTGGGCCCTATACTAAAGTTATAGAATTAGAAAATAGTATTTATTGTTTTTCAGAATGAGCTAGGGGTGCGAATTCTACCCTTCAACTTGTAGCTTGCTTGTGGAAAAAGTGATGCAGCCCTAAAAACCTATTTTGGCCATTGTAAAATCGGGCCTGGTCACATAAAGGGGCTGAAACCAGGGAGCTTGACCGAGTCCCTGTGCTCAACACCCGCTGCATACAGGCAACTGCTGTTTGCAGTGCAATCATTTCCATACCAGGATATTGTCTTGGGCTTAGCTATTACTCCATAGAGCCAAAAGCCTAGCGCAGTAGCTTATGTCCATTTGGGGGCTATGGTAAAGGTATTGTCTGCAATCAAGCCTGGCATATGCATGGTTGTAGCTATGCACAGTTAGTTGTCTCCTTACCAAGGCTTGGCAGAGGCCCCGACAGAGCGCCTAGTCCTGCATTGCACTTCTGCTGCTTTTGAAGGCCATTTTCTGTAGGTTCTGTCCACAGAGGTGCAGGACACAGGGCTTTGTTGTAGGTGAGGTGATATGCCATGTTGCCAGTGATGTTATCTAGGCCATGTGTGAGGTCATGAGCAGGGCATGGGGATGTTATGGTTGAATGGCTAACAATTGGTCAATTTCAATGGAGTTCCAGTGAAAATCAAAACCATAAAATTCCTTTATTTTGTAAGGCATGTGTTTGTGTATGTTTGAGTGGTTTACCTGTGTAAAAAGGTGAAGTTACTCAACCGAAGGTTCACAAGCACACAGGGTTGCGCTTTGAAATTTTGAATATGACATTTGTGCGAAATATAGTTTTCTTTCAATGCTAGTCTTTCTGATTTTCCTGCACTAATGCGGATTTGTATTTGGATATGATTGTGTATTTAGATTATAGCCCCAAACGTCCGCACCTAGCTACAATATTGCCCTTTATTACTTATACAGCCCTCTCATGAAATGAAAGTCCTGTTTGATTGTGAGCTGAACATTGAAAGCAGCTTTGTTTTTTAATTTTTTTTTTTACAAAGCTACGTGTTTGTTTTTTTAAATTCTATAACTCTACCTTGTTAATGATGTAAATATTTTTCTCTTTCCCTAGACAACCAAACAGTATGGTGCAGTTTTTCACTTAATGTTTTCAATAAATATTTCCCAACTTGGGGGAGAAAAAAAAATCACCTGGATAATTTGCACCAAATTATGTAAAAAAATATAATATGTAACATGATCTCATATTACCATCTCTAGTTCCAGGTGTCATTTGCAAAATGACTCTGCCTTCAGCCTTGTGGATTCATATACCATTAGAACTGCGTATTGCAACACCAGACCATACTTTACAGTGATTATTGTGTTTCATATTGTGCACCAGATGTGGGAAATAAATACATTTTCAAAGGGTTGTTGTAGTATATAATTTTGTTTACTTTAAATTGCTTTCAGGTGAGGTATTTGATTATTTGGTTGCACACGGGCGCATGAAGGAAAAGGAAGCAAGAACTAAATTCAGACAGGTATGCATGAGAACTGGTTCACTGTGTCTTTTTAAGCTGCTTGCTGCAAAGCACTGTTGTGATTCTGACTTGTGATTCAGTGCTTATAAGTATTATTAGTATTGCGACGTGTGTCTTTGATTTAAGTTCTGTTGTTCTAAGTGATTTGAATATTGTTTCCTAATTCAGTGTTTCCCAAACTGTGGGTCGTGACCTACTGTAGGGTCACAAGCCAATTATTATTATTATCTGGGGGAGGGGGGAACAGGAGGTCACAAAAGCCCAATCAATAAATAAAAATGCCTTTAAATTTTGTATTTATCTTATCACATTTGCTGCACTTCAAAGACAAAGGTCAAATGTCCGACCATCTTTTAACAAATTGCTACAGTTGTAGGTCATGGCTGTAGATGGCGTGTATGCGCTGTCTCGAACTGAGACATTCTGTATCTATATCGTGGGCTTTCATCAAGCCCATCGCTTGCCATTCGTTCCGTCATCTGCCTTTCTAAATTCCTTTCTTTTCATTGGTGTAACATTGCTATTTGTCCTGCCTTGTCACTTACATGGCTATTTGCCCCTGTTACATGTCTCTTTACTCTTTTGTTTATGTATGGTTTGGTCGGCGCACTCTTTTTCTTTGAATTGGTCCACCTGATCCTGTATGCATTCACAAAGGGAGTTCAACCATTGGTATTTGTAATTTTGTTTTGGTTTGTATTGCCATTGTTTAATTTTATGTTACGGTAGGCATTTTTTTTGGAGGCACGGGTAGAGCCGATGCCAAGACTCCAACCCGGTTCCCCAGTCCCAAAATCGGCAGCCCTGTATATGACGCCACATCCTCTCAGGCAACTTGCAAAGCAAACTTGTTGACTATCCATTTTAGATGCCTTTCTCCTTTAAATTTCCATTACAGGTCTGTTCTGCATGGAGCATGAGGTATTTCAGCCCCTCCCACTCCCCCTTGTGCTCCAGTTCCCGTCCCTCATCCCTCCCTCCCGCCACGTTACTTGTTATGAGGTGCATTGGTAATTTATCGACTTTAGACACGCTGACTCAGCCAGTCAGGCAATTGAACGTGGGAAGCGGGTCCTCTTGCGTGTGCATATGCAGACAACCCTACATGCAGTAGATGACCATAAATACAAAACATTAGGAATTTTGCTTCTGAGAAACAGCTTGTAAATTTTGGCTGCGTTCTGACCTTTTAAGAATACCAACATAAGAGTGTTTCCTAACCGTGCTTCTTAGTCACATAGGAAGCGCCCACTGCAAGTGTTTAAAGTCTTTGATTTTCGCATGAAGATCCCAATTTCATTTTATAGGTCGCTGCTTCCAGGTCGTTTATGAAACTGTGTGTTTACTACATTTCGTAGTCACGTATGAAGCACAATTGCGAGTGTTTATAAACACTACTTCCTAGTCACATATGATGCTCCCCGTGCAAGTATTTGTAAACATTACCTCTTAGTCACATACTAATTTCCAAATGTTAGTGTTTACAAATACTGGTTCATTGTTGGATATGAAGCTACAAATGCTTTTACAAATACTTCTTCCTATTCACACCCAAAGCTCACAATTGGAGTGTTTAAACAAATTGCTTTGAAGTTGAATATGACACTCCAATGTAATTGACAAAGAATGATTACTGTTTAAACTGATGACGCCTCCAATGTAGTTGCTTATAAACGCTGCTTTCTAGTCACGGATTAAGTTCCCACTGTGAGTGTTTAGGACTCTGCTCTCTTACCTGAAGCTCCCAGCGTATGTTTACAAACTGCCTACTATTCACAAGTGAAGCTCCCACCGTGTTGATAAACACTCTTCGTAGCCTCATATCAACGGTATTATTTTACATGTTTACAAATATGACCCAGCCAATTCAAGCGCTTACACTATTGCTTCCTAGTTAGTCTCCTATGCCTCTCCTACTGCAAATGTACTTTCCTAAGGATTTCCCATTTTAAATGTTGATAAACATCTGTTTTTAAACAATGTACGATTCACGAGAATCTTCCAACATACATGTTTATGTGAACATGTGATAAAACCTCCCAGTGGAGGCAGCACTAACAGGTTCTTGTTCACACGAAGCTCCCAAGCTGTGAGGGTTTGCCATTTTTTTGGGTTGATTTCATGAAAGAAGCTTGAAGCATACATTTGGTCACCTGGATGCACATAAACACTGATTCATTTTTATATGCGATAACCTTCTAACCAGGGTGCACTTAAATAGCAATAATTCTTAAAGAGTACATTTCCCAGCAAGAGCGCATAAGCACAGTTTGCTGTTCACAGAAGACGCCGTCGTCACTAGAGCGTGAACCATCCTGTTCATGAATGTTGCTCCAAAGGGACAGTTTATAAACAAATTTCCTTGCAATCCTCCCAGCAAGATTTTGCCTAAAAAATGATTGGACAATATCCCAATGTGGACCTCAGCATTCCTAATGAAGTAGATGATGCTTGTAATGCGTGTGCACATGAAAACTACTTGTGTTTATATGCAAAGCCCTCTCCAAGAAAGAGTGCATAAACTGATCCTTTACACTAGAGAAGCTTCAAATATCTGCTTGCTCGACCTGCTTTGGGTGTGCAGAACTAGTATCAGCTGTTCATATGAGAAAAAGCTAATTAAGCCAAAGGATTCCTTTCATTTGAGATGCTTCCTAAGTGCCATCTACTTTTACTTGTTTAGTGCATGCAGTGTGTCAGTGTATTGAGCACTGCAATTGCTCTCATAAACATGCACACAGCCACAAGCACCCCCTCAAAAGTAATAACACACACATTTAGAGACAGACACACTTGACACATCCGCAACCTTACATTGCAGAGACCTATTGGCTTCGCCAGTGCTTCTTAACAAGGGTGTTGTATGTACAAACTCCTCTGGGAGTGAAGAGTAAAGTGAATTATGTGACAATCTTTTGGGGTACAGGGAGTGTGAAAGGAAAGGATGTAGAGTGTAAATTTTGTGTAACACACAAGAAAATGTAAATACCTGTAAATGAAATGTACACATTCAGCAGTTAGGAAAGCAAAAAGGAAGCACATTTTTTGGTAATTCTGAAGTGTAATGGACACAGATTGTAGTAGTTTCAGAACAAATCAAGACACTTTACTCGTTGATGCACAAATGATTATTCACTGAAATCCAATTTCCACACATTTGTGTGCAATATAGTTTTATCACAGTAAACCTGAAAGTCTGTGCAGATTTAGTGGACATTTCAATGGAAAATATGCAGTCTATATATGACAGTGCTCTAATACGTAATGCTTGAGTCATGTCCATTAAAGCTAGGTGGGTCACGAAAGTTCGCCATTTTAAAAATTGGGCTGTGGTTCTAAAAACTTTGGTAAACACTGTCCTTAATGTATACAGGCAAGTAATATATCATAAATATTCTGTTTTGATAAAGCCCATAGATGTCACATAGCATGGATATCCGTGTTTTCACATGGGCCTTTTCATTGTTCAAGATTTTCCCTGTAATCTAGTTATACAGTTTTTTTGTGCTGAATTTTTAAATTAAGTTTGTAAGTTTAACACAGCCACTTGTGTGGCATTTGACCTATCTTGCAGTGAATTCTTTGTGCTCTGGGAGGTCCCAGTGTTGCAACTGTACTTGTATAATTACTTGGTTTATATCCAAAGCTGACGTTCCTCCCTACAATTGTGCAGTGTAAGAAAGTGCCCTCTTTTTGCATGGTTGCCCCCACCTTTTGCTAAACTGTTGATGTACTTTGACTGAGTGTGCCCTGGGCTCCTGCCAAACAGGTACCCATGGCCTATGTTCTTTCCCTAAAACTGCATTGAAAACAAAACCCAATTGGCACTCTCTGGCCAAAGGTCAGCCCCTTGTAAATGGTACCACAGGTACCAAGGCCACTGGGGCCAGGGAAGGCCTCTAAGGGCTGCAAAAGAAAGAATTGATGGACGGAATGCTGGACAATGCAAGCATTCACCCCCAGTCACAAGGATCTCCGTTAAATCCATCATTCTTTTGCTCAACACACCACCCCAGTTTGGACCCAGCCATTTGCAAATCAGTCTTGACCCTGCTCCTTGTGGGAACAGTCCAGCCCGAACTGCCAAGCCAGGCCCTCCCTGGACCGGAAACAAGCATCCTGGGACCAGTTTCAGGGCATCACCCTTCATCAGCCAGGCTAGCTTGAATCCAGTGGTGTAGTGAGCACGGGACCCACGTCTGGGCATACCCTTCCCACTCAGGGCGACATATGCAAAAGAAACAATTGATGGACGGAATGCTGGACATTGCAAGCATTCACTCCCAGTCACAAGGATCTGGGTCAAATCCATCATTCTTTTGCTCACCACACCACCCCAATTTGGACCCAGCCATATGCAAATCAGTCTTGACCCTGCTCCTTGTGGGAACACTTATTGTGCCACCCTTAGAGGCCCTGTACCTTTACACACAGACACTACCTTTGCAGGATGCGTGTTTTGTTGCAGAACAAAGTGAAGAGTCGACATGGCACACATCCCTATGTGCAATGCCTACAACCCACTGCCCTGGCATAGATCAGCCGCCCCTCTAGCTGGGTGCACTATATGTAGGAAAGTGGCTGTCTGTTGCAGTAAGCCCCCCACTTTCTGCCAGACTACTGATGCACTTTGACTTGATGTGCCCTGGGTCCCTGCCAATCAGGTTCCCAGGACCTGTGTTCTTTCCCCAAAACTAACCCTATTGGCCTCTCCGGCCACAGGTCAGCCCCAGGTAAATGTTACCACAGGTACCCAGGGCACTGTGACCAGGGAAGACCCCTAAGGGCTGCAGCACTTATTGTGCCACCCTTAGAGCTCCTGTACCATTACACTCACACACTGCCTTTGCAGGCTGCGTGTTTTGGTGCAGAACAAAGTGAAGAGTCGACATGGCACACATCCCTGTGTGCCATGCCTACAACTCACTGCCCTGGCATAGATCAGTCACCCCTCTAGCTGGGTGCACTATACCAGTGGTGAGGGTACAGGTGCATGAGCCCTGTACCCCTACTGTGTCTAAGTCCTTTCTTAGACAGTGTAGTGCAGTACTGCCATTAAGAGTATATGGTGCTGGGGGTTTGTCATTACGAACTCCACAGCACCATAATGGCTACACTGAAAACTGAGAAGTTTGGTATCAAACTTCTCAGCACATTAAACCCACACTGATGCCAGTGTGGGATTTAATGAAAAATGCACACAGAGGGCATCTTAGAGATGCCCCCTGAAAACTAACCTACCACTAGTGTCCAGGCTGAGTGGCTGCTTTCAGCTGCCACTACCAGACATGTTTCTGGACCCCTGGGTCGAGAGCCTGCTGATCTCTGGGACCTGAAACAATGCACATCCTGGGACGAGGTGCCAAGCCTCCTCCCCCAGGATGGGCAGGTTTCACGAAGGGGAAGCTTCAAAGACTTGCCGCCTTTGTGAGCTTCCCCAGGCCACTTGCTGCTCTCAGCAACTGGTCCCCACTGGTTCTGACGCCCCCCCCCCCCCTTTGGGCGGGAGAACCGGCGGGAAAAACAAGTGAGGAAGAGAGGTGTGCCCACCTCTGCCAACTCCACCCCTCAGGTGGGGGAGGCGAGGTTAAGCACAACTCTCAGTCCCCGCCATCTTGCAGATAGGGAGACTCTGCCAACCAGGGACAGGCTCATGCCCCCCTCCCACTGGAGGGTGGCATAATAGGGGGGTGTACCCACCCCAGGGAAGGGACCCATTGGTCCCAACCTTTTTACCTACCTGTAACGCCCCTAAATCTAGTATTTAGGGGCACCCTTTAACCTTGCTTCCTTAGACAAGAAGAAACTACAAGGAGAAGAAGGACTGAACAGCCGTGCAGCAGCTAGCAAGAGGAAGACGCCCACTGACTTGGCCCCAGCCCTACCTGCATGTCTCCACCTCGAACCTGCTCCTGCGAAATCCCGGTGTGTCCTGCAGCCAGCAACCTGGAAAACCCCGGAGGACCTGCCTGCATTCAACTACAAAGACTGTGTCTCCAGTGAACACCGGATTTGTTCATCTGCAACCTCTGGTTCCGGCTGGACACCGCGGATCCACCCCACTCTGCATCCGCCATCCACGGCCCGAGCTCGAGTGGGCAAACACCACGAGGAGGTCCCCCGGCGATCCTAACCTGAGATCCGGTGACCCCTGACCTGCCTCAAGCCGACGCCTGCAGCCTAAATCCGGAAGGTCCCCTCAACCGCGACCAAGAGCTGGTAAGAAGATCCTACCCCTAAAGGCACCCATGCACCCGACGCCCCACGGCCTTGGGTGGCCAAACCGACGGTGCCTAACCAACCCCTAACTTCCCAACTTAACTCTCGAAGTGGTGGTCGCACCCAGAAGACCTTCGTCTCCAAGCCTGCAGTGCCTTTGCAAACCGGAGGTTCCCCATTGAAAACAGGGCGCCCGACGTCGAAACAGCACCCTGCACCCGGCCGCCCTAGTGCCGCTGAGGGTGCACCTTTGGTGCTACTTTATTTCACCATTTGCCCTGAGCTAAAGTCCATGAGCTTTGCTCCCACACCCAAGTGGCCTGCTTGTCAGCAGCCACCAACTGGAGGCCCCCTATCCCCCATTGGATAACATTGGGCCTCCGCACTCTGCTCCCTGCCGCCCTAGTGCCGCTGAGGGTGTAACTAGAGTGCATCCTTGACCCTGGGGGACCCCTGAGTCTACCCCCAGAAGCTCAACTCCCACTACCAAATACTTACCTTAAAACCGTTAACACTATTTCCCTCCATAGGATAACATTGACTGTTTTTCTTGGAAAAGTTTCTAGGTGTGGAGTTTGAAAACCTAAAGAAATTCTTTAAAATTGTACTATTTAACCAAAACGATTTTACTTACCTGTTTACAGGAAATGTCCTGGAGTAGTATCCAGGCATACTACTCTGAGTAAGAAAAGTAATTTAAAAAGTAACTTACCTGGTATTTTACTGAAAAGCCCATTCAAGTCTATGTACTGTATTTACAAAGTATTGCATTTCTCTGCAACCATCCTGTAAGTCAAAACAAAGTGCATATACCATTTCAATTCAAACTGTTTACAAACTGCGTTACTACTGTAAAGTATTTATTGCTTACCTGTGCCAGGCTTGCTTGGTTCTAGAAAATAAAATCACAAAGAATATTTTCATACAAAAATAATTCGTCTGAAGTTCAGTCTTTGAGTGTGTGTGTTCAACAAATGCTTAACACTGTCCTCTGATACTGCCCTACTGCTCGACCACACTACCACAAATAGAGAGTGAGGTGCTATCTAACTTTAGCTCTGCCTACCTTTGGGGTTCCACTGGACTCTGTGCACACTATACCTCACTTTGGTATAGTATATACAGAGCCAGCTTCCTACACTATACCAGTGTTGAGGTTACAGGTGCACGAGCCCTGTACCCCAACAGTGACTCAGCCAATTCTTAGACATTGTAAGTGCAGTAATGCCATTAAGAGTATATGGTGCTGGGAGTTTGTCATTAAGAACTCCAAGGTACCATAATGGCTTTACTGAAAACTAGGAAGTTTGGTATCAAACCTCTCAGCACATTAAACCCACACTGATGCCAGTGTGGGATTTAATGAGAAATGCACACAGAGGGCATCTTAGATATGCCCTCTGAAAAACAACCTAACACTTGTGTCCAGGCTGAGTGGCTGCTATCAGCTGCCACCACCAGACATGTTTCTGGACCCCTGGGTCGAGAGCCTGCTTCTCTCGGGGGTCTGAAACAATGCACATCCTTGGACGAGGTGCAAAGCCTCCTCCCCTAGGATGGGCAGGGTCCACGAAGGGGATGCTTCAAAGGTTTGCCGCCTTTGTGAGCTTCCCCAGGCCTTTTGCTGCTTCCAGCAACTGGCCCCCACCGGTTCTGACCCACACTTTGGGTGGGAGAATCGTTGGGAAAAGCAAGTGAGATGTGCCCACCTTTGCCAACCCCACCCCTCAGGTGGGGGAGGCGAGGTGAAGCACAACTCTCAGTCCTTGCCATCTTGCAGATGGGCGACCAAAGAACCCCGAGGACCTGCCCTGCCTTCCAAAGAAAAGACTCTGTCTCCCATGAGCACTGGATTTGCTCACCCACAGACTCTCGCTACGGTCAAATCTGCAAGTCTGCACCCGACGCCCACGGCCCGAGCTCGAGTGGCCCAACACCACGAGGAGGTCTCCCCGGTGATCCTGACCTGAGATCTGATGATCTCTGACCTGCCTCAACCCTCTCCACGACGCCTGCAGTCTCTTTCTGGAGGATCCCCCGGACCGTGACCGGAGCTGGTAAGAAAACCCTACGCCTAAAGACACCCCTGCACCTGAAGTCCCACGGCCTTGGGTGGCCCAACCGACGGTGTCCCAGCATCCCCAGGCATCCCAACTTGCCTCTCCAACCGGTGGTCACCTCCAGAAGATGTTCGTCCCTGAGCCTGCAGTCTTTGTTAAAACCGGAGAATCCCCATTGAAACCAACAGGGCACCCAACGCCAAAACAGCACCCTGCAACCAGCCGCCCCTGCGCCGCTGCGAGTGTACTTTGGGTGCTAACACGGATCCCCCTTTGCCCTGAGCCTAACACCAGGAGATTTGCTCCCACAACCCTGTGGCCTGCTCGGGAGCATCCACCAACCGGAGGCCCCCTATCCCCCATTGGATAACATTGGGCCTCAGCACTCTGCACCCGGCCACCCTAGTGCCGCTGAGGGTGCTTTGAGAGTGCATCCTTGACCCTGGGGGAACCCTTTTTCTAACCCCAGAAACTCAACCCCAAAGACCGAGTACTTACCTGTTAACCGATAACTTAATTTCTTTCCGTAGGAATACATTGACTGTTTTCACTTGAAAAATGTTCTAAGTGTGGAGTTGATTTGTATGAAAACCTGATAAACTACAACTGTGCAAAACTGATTTTACTTGCCTTTTCTCTAGGAAATGTCCCAGTGTGATATCTAGGTATATCACACTGAGTGGAAAAGTAACTTAAAAAGTCATCAGAAAAGTAACTGAAAAGTAATATTCGAGGCATATGAGCTGCAGATCGTATACTTTTGCATAGATCGCCATCTGGTGTTGGGCTCGGATGTTTGCACTTTGTTTTTGTCTTGGAAGAAGTCTTCGTAGTCACGAGGTAGGTGACTCCTCCCTAGGACGATAGTGCGCATGGGCATCGACTCCATCCTTAGATTGTTATTTTCCGCCATTGGGTTCGGATGTACATTGCTGCGCTCCGGGTCGATATCGGTTTCGAATCCCCCTTCGACGCGCAATCCTCTCCACTCTACGGTATTGTCTCGATCGCGTTTCCCTCTTCGACGCGCATCTTTAAAACAAACTTCTCAACCTCCATCTTCGACGCGGGCTGTTGGGCCTCTCCGCGCCAACCACGCCTGCAGTCAATGGAAAGGACTCCTTTCAAAAAAATGCCCCGGGTGTGGTGCTAAGTTCCCACACACAGACTTGCACCAGGTTTGCAATCTCTGCCTCTCCCCGGAGCACGAAGATAAAAACTGCAAGGCCTGTGTATCGTTCAGGTCGAAGAAAACCATCCGTGATCGTCTGGCTTGACGTCACGAAATGTCTCGCGGAAGCAGCTCCATTCCGGACATCTTCGGAGCAGACCCTAATCTCCAGCCGAAACAATCGGGCGATGAGGAAGATGTCTCCGAGGCCGACGACTCCGACGCCGAAGAGGTCACCTCGGCTCAGCGGTCCCCGAGTACCGAAACCCCTCTCCCGAAAAACAAACCGAAGGCCCCGGTAACACCCTCGCCCTCTTGCTCGGGTCGACACCGGCAACATATTTCAGACGCCCCGCCCGGGGGCCCGGCTATGAAACCCAAACATAAGCCTTCCGACTCTGGCTCGAGTCAACCCCATTCCGGCGCCGGAAAGTCCTCGTCGGCACCGAAGCAACAAGTCAAAAAGTCTTCATCGACGCCAAAGACGGCCTCGACGCCGAAGCCCTCGGTGTCGAAGCATAGTGAGGACAAACACTTGGAACCGAAGAAATCTTCGGAGCAGAAAAAGGCTTCTGACTCCAAAAAATCGTCTGAGCCGAAAAAAGTTTCGGAACCACAAAAACCTAAACAGTCTAAGACCCCACAAAAAGCCTCTCAGACTCCGTCCAAACATGGTTCGGACCCAAAATCTTCGGAAAAATCTTCGGCACCGAACAAAGACATTTTGCCCACACAGCCTACACTTGATTTTGAAGATCCAAAACAGAAAACTTTGTTTATTGATCCAAACACGGGCAAATTAGTCGCCAAGCCTCCAAAAAAGAGAAAACTGGACACTGCAGAGGAACCTGCAATACCTCTGAAAAGACAGGACATGGGCACTAACACTTCCCCACCTCCTTCTCCTCCTCCAGTTAATCCACATTTGTTGATTTCTCCACCACACTCCCCACAACCTATATTTTCACCTCAAACATCAGATACTGACGATGACACGGGTGGGGATATAGATCCACAGAGGGATGATGATGATTCACATACCATCCCACATAACGTAGACCCTTGGGGTGACTACAATACAGATCCCGATGCACATAATGACCCGGATCTCTATCCATCCAAGCAGTCACCACCAGATGACAACACTGGGTTCGCGCAACTAATCAACAGGGCTGCTCAATACCACGGGGTCCCCTTACATTCTGATCCCTTAGAGGAAGAGTTTTTGCTGGAAACCTTCGCACCCTCGCAAAAATCAACATGCACCCTGCCAATGTTAAAAGGCTTGCTAAAACATGCCCCAGAAGTTTTTAAAGACCCAGTCAGAGCCAGGGTTCTCCACCCCAGGGTGGATAAAAAATACAAAGCGGCTCCCAATGACCCAATTTAGATTAAAGGTCAGATTCCCTTGGATTCCCTGGTGGTAACTAATGCACGCAAGCGGGCAAACTCACAAGGTACAGGCGACACTCCCCCCCCCTCCCCCCCCCTCCTGATAAGGAATCCAAATTAATTGTCGCATCCGGGAAACGTATTGCGTCGCAGGCTGCAAACCATTGGCGGATCGCCAATGCCAAAGCTTTATTGGCCAGGTACGACGGGGCTCACTACGACGAGCTTCAAAAGCTCATGGAACACCTTCCTGACCAATACAAACAAAAAGCCAACGAGCTTATCCAAGAGGGCAAATTGATTACAAACACCTCAAAATGTGCGTTCGGTGCGGCCGATACCGCATCTCGCGCAATTAACACTAGCGTCTTGTTGCGCAGATACGCTTGGCTCCGGGTTTCCGGATTCAAGCAGGAGGTTCAAACTGCTATTTTAAATCAACCATTTGATCAGGAACATCTTTTTGGACCCGCAGTTGACGCATCCCTAGAAAAGATGAAGAAGGATACCGAAACTGCTAAGTCTATGGGGGCCTTAGTTTCCTTCGCCTAGAGGCTCTTTTCGCTGCTCCTTCTACAGAGCCGGCTCCAAAACCATGGGTTCAGAACATCCCTCTTCCTCCTACAAGAGCCCCACTCAAACATCCTCCAAAGGATACTTTCGCGGAGGCTACAGAGGCAACAATAATAAGGGAAGAGGTCGTGGCAACAATAGCGGCACCTCCCCTACCACTAAACAGTGACTTCCCTGCACTTCCCCCCCGATAATCCCACTCCTGTCGGGGGACGTCTCCTACAGTTCCTACCTGTCTGGAATTCCATCACAACAGACAAGTGGGTAAGACAAATTATCCAGTATAGTTACTGCCTGGAACTCACCTCTACTCCCCCAAATATTCCTCCCGGACAACGTCCAATGTCCTCGGAACATCTGACACTTCTCAAACAAGAGGTTCTCTCTCTCTTACAAAAGCATGCAATAGAACCAGTCCCCTTACCTCATCAAGGCACAGGGGTTTACTCCCTCTATTTCCTAATTCCAAAAAAGGACGGCTCTCTCAGGCCCATACTGGACCTCAGACCGCTAAACCTCTACATTCAGTCAGACCACTTCCACATGGTCACTCTCCAACAGGTGCTCCCACGACTTCAACAGGGCGACTTTCTCTCCACCCTGGATCTAAAGGACGCCTACTTCCATATTCCCATTCACCCCACTCACAGGAAATATCTCAGATTTGTGGTAGATGGTCAACACTACCAATTCAAAGTCCTCCCGTTCGGGGTCACTACAGCGCCCAGAGGTTTCACCAAGTGCCTCGCAGTAGTTGCAGTCCACTTAAGGAGACAGCACATTTGTCTTCCCTTATCTGGACGACTGGCTCATAAAAGCCAAATCACACAGCAGCTGTGTGCAACACACACACAAGACAATTCAACTGCTTCACAGCTTGGGATTCACAGTAAACCTTGCAAAATCCCATCTCCCGTCCAGCATACAACAATACCTAGGGGCTACAATAGACACTTCAAAAGCTCTAGCATATCCCAATCCAGTCAGGATAAGCGCCATACAGACTCTAATCCAAAAATTTCAGCCTCAACACTCACTACCAGCTTGAGTGTTCATGCAGCTAATCGGGATGATGGCCTCCTGCATTCTCCTCGTCCCTTATGCAAGACTCCAGATGCGTCCCTTACAGGAATGTTTGGCACGTCAGTGGAGCCAGGCTCAAGGTCAGCTGACAGATCTGGTGTTGGTGGACGACCGCACCCATCGCTCTCTGCAGTGGTGGAATACACAAAACCTTTCCAAAGGGCGGCCTTCCTCGACCCGGTTCCACAGACAGTGCTAACAGCAGACGCATTGCTCACCGGCTGGGGAGCTCATCTTCAAACCCATACCATTCAGGGCATATGGACCCCCAACAAAGACAATTCCACATAAACTACCTGGAATTGTTAGCAATCTTCATAGCGTTAAAATCTTTTCAACTCCACCTCCTACACAAAGCTGTCCTAGTCCGTACAGACAACATGACAGCAATGTACTACATACAGAAACAGGGGGGGGAAACACACTCTCTGCAGCTTTCACACCTAGCTCAGAGCATATGGAGATGGGCCGTTTCGCAGAAAATATATCTCCTTGCAGAACACCTCCCAGGGGTACACAATCAAATCGCAGATCTGCTCAGTCGTCAAACACAGCAGATCCACGAATGGGAACTTCATCCTAAAGTTCTTCTTCCATTCTTTCATATGTGGGGCCACCCAGAAATAGATCTGTTCGCTACACACCAAAACGCAAAATGCCCATCCTTCGCGTCCAGGTATCCACACCCATTGTCCAAAGGCAATTCGCTATGGATGAACTGGTCAGACAAATTTGCTTACGCTTTTCCGCCTCTCCCACTCATTCCGTTAGTGGTTCGGAAACTCAAACAGCATTCCCTCACAATGATCCTGGTTGCTCCAACATGGGCCCGACAACCATGGTTCACAACCCTATTGGAACTATCAGTAGTTCCTCATCAAAAGCTATGCCTCTCACCCAAGCTTCTCACTCAGAAACATGGAGAGATAAGACATCCAGATCCCAATCAACTCAACCTTGCGATTTGGCACCTGAGGTCTTAGAGTTTGGCTACCTCAATCTCCCGCCAGACTGTATGAACGTCATTAATGAAGCTAGATGTCCTACCACCAGGGCATGCTATGCAGCAAAATGGAAACGATTTGTCATTTATTGCACAAACAACAAAATGAATCCACTAGATGCTTCAATTCAGAACATTATCTGCTATCTCATGCATCTACAACTATGTAACTGAGCATATACATCTATTAGCCTACATCTAGCTGCCATAGCAGCCTATCTCCAAAACAGACAACACTTGTCTTTGTTTCGAGTTCCCGCTATCAAAGCTTTTATGGAAGGACTTAAGAGAATAATTCCACCCAGAGTTCCGCCCTCTCCAGTGTGGAATCTAAACGTGGTCCTTACCAGACTCATGGGTCCCCTTTTGAACCTCTCCACAAATGCGAACTACAGTTCCTCACTTGGAAAGTAGCTTTTCTGGTCGCTATCACATCTCTCACAAGAGTTAGTGAGCTCCAGGCATTAACCATACAAGAACCATTTTTACAAATCCATCATAACAAAGTGGTTCTTAGGACTAACCCTAAATTTTTACCCAAAGTCGTATCTGCCTTCCATCTCAACCAGTCTGTTGAACTCCCAGTGTTTTTCCCTCAACCAGACTCGGTGGCAGAACGAGCTCTTCACACGTTAGACGTTAAAAGAGCAATACTCCACTACATCAAAAGGACAAAATCCTTTAGAAAGACCAAACAACTCTTTGTGGCTTTCTCCCCACCTCACAAAGGCAATCCCATCTCAAAAACAGGAATTGCGAGGTGGATTGTCAAATGCTTCCAAATATGCTATATCAAAGCCAAACGCACATTAACCATTCCCCCTAGAGCTCATTCCACACACAAACTAGGGGCTTCTATGGCATTCTTAGGGAACATTCCCCTAGATGACATCTGCAAAGCAGCAACTTGGGCTACACCACACACCTTCACAAAACACTATTGTGTAGATGTGCAAACAAAACAACAAGCTAGTGTGGGCCAGGCTGTATTAAGAACACTTTTTCAAACCACTGCAACAGATACAGGTAGCCACCGCTAAAGAGGTAACTGCTGTATAGTGTATGCAAAAGTATACGATCTGCAGCTCATATGCCTCGAACAGAAAATGCTACTTACCAGTATGCATCTGTTCTTGGCATGTAGAGCTGCAGATTCGTATACGCCCACCCACCTCCCCGGATACCTTTATCTGTTCCAGTACTATCTTACTTAGATACATTACACATGGACATCTCTTTCTACTTCTTACTACTCCATCATAACCCTTCGTGGCAAAAACAATCTAAGGATGGAGTCGATGCCCATGCGCACTATCGTCCTAGGGAGGAGTCACCTACCTCGTGACTACAAAGACTTCTTCCAAGACAAAACCAAAGTGCAAACATCCGAGCCCAACACCAGATGGCGATCTATGCAAAAGTATACGAATCTGCAGCTCTACATGCCAAGAACAGATGCATACTGATAAGTAGCATTTTCCTTCCACATTTTAACTTATCTGTATTTCAATCAACTGCATTTGAACCTGCATTCAATTGTAAAACACTGCATAAGATTTTGCAAAACATTTATTTTACTTACCTGTGCCATGCTTGGCTTGGTTCTAGAAGTAAAATAACGTAATATTTTTATACAATCAAAATTGTTCTGAGTTCAGTCTTTGAGTGTGTGAAATCGTTTGCTGATTGAGTGTGTACAACAAATGCTTAACACTACCCTCTGATAAAGCCTTACTGCTAGCCCACATTATCCACTTTTACCTCTGCCTACCTCTGGGGTTCCACTGGACTCTGTGCACACTATACCTCATTTTGCTATAGTATATACAGAGCCAGCTTCCTACATGCAGTCCTATGTGTTACTATGAGTAACCAGTTCGATGTGCACCCAGGGCCCTTCCACTCCTCTTTTTTTTCTCTTTCGTTACAGTCAGTTGCCCTTGTATTTTCGTTGTTCACTCTTCTCCTACACCAGTTCGAATAGCCCATTTTCCCTGCCACTAATGCAGCCCTTTAGGTCTGGATCAAGTTGTTACAGTAGCAGGTGGACACACTTGAGTCCCTGTACAAATAGAACCAATCGGGACCTGGTCTGTTTGGGCTAGGTACCAATTACGACTTCAGCTAACAATGTCATCTGAACCATAAGAGCTAGAAAGATAGTTTGAACTGCCCCAGCATCACCCTGCTCTGTTCAAGCCACCAGGATTGGTCCCACTGGTGAAGTGAAGGCTGACTGCCTCCTGGTCGTTCAGGGGCTAAAGGGGGGAGGGATACAGGCACAGGTCGGGACAGCGTAGGCTTAACCCTTCTTGATATCCATGGGGAAAAACAGGTTTACCCCATCCAGATAATGCTAATTTGTGGATCTTGATTTCTTGGACAGATAGGCTGTGTTGACCATGTGGCTTCAGGGTAATCTGCCCATTAAAATATCCCACAATCAAGTCTTCTAGTCCACTTGGCCATGTTCAGGTCTTCACATGTATCAGGTTGGCACTTGCAGGCAGGTGCAGTTCAGTTCATCAGTGTGTTCTCTTTTCAACATATCACTGCAGGAAGTTAATGTGCATGCTTTCAAGACCTGCTCCAGTCTGGAAGATTAATTACAATCGATCAGAGATTCCACCCTCGGTCCTCTTTCTTTGGTTCTTTCATCCTATACTGTAATGCATGAACCCACATTGTCCAGAAGACAACCAAGTGCTGGCTCTGAAGTGCAATATTAATACCATTCCGTTCTCAAGGGTGGATGCCAGAGCCAACCTATATCTTCATACAAGTCCCCATACATGATGAGGACAAGGGACCCCAGTTATAGGAACTGGTGGACATTTTAATGGGAAGATCCTGTAGTTGGTCTACCTACAAGAAACGGAAAGACCTGTGCGTCTGGACTGCAACCTTGCTCCTGCCACCTCTAATCACTGCCTAGTGTGGTTTATGGGCAGGAAATACTTTTATTCAGAAAAGGAGTTCCTTTTGCTTGTCTACCTGACAGCTTCTGGGCCCTTGGTTTGTTGAGAAATAGTCATGAAGTTATTAGTAGGTGCTGGGTGTGGAAGGCTCCTCTACTTGCATGGCAGTTCAGCCTGCGTACACCTTGGTGTGGTGAACTTTCGGTAACCAGGAGCTGGAGACGAACAGATTCCTGTGAAGGACACATGGCAAATGCCCATCTTGCTGCAGTGTTTCTGGCTAGCACTGATGTGAAAGATTTTATCAATGTCTAGATGAAATGCCAGGTGTTGGCCTGGGTGGTGGAGGTTAATATTTATCCAGCTTTGAAAGAAAAATAGGAAGCGTACGCCATATTAACTTTGTTAGAAGTTCATGTCATTCGAATGAGGAAGGGGTGCATGTTCCTCCCTTGACTCTTATTTCTAAAGTTTGCAGGAGCAGGGAGTCTAAGGTCAGATCATTATGGATTGGTTAGTGCGTGGAAGTGAATTAACTTCTGCCGGAGCCCAAGAGACAGTCAGTGTTAAGTGACATCTAGCAGCAAAGGAAGGTGGATAGCAAGTTGGTTTCATTGTCTCAGGGGTAGCTACACTGAGCTAAGGAAGGGAATCCTAACCTCGCCAGACCTAATAGTACGACTGGTTTTATTTAGAGGTGGATGGGGTGGAGGGAGACGCTGCACAGGGATGCCAGCTGGCATGTCCACAATTAACAAAAGATAGCCTACAAGGACATCACCACCTTGTACATCCATGCACACACTGCTGCATATCTTGCCATTGATTTGATTACATTCTATAAAAATACAACATACACCCGTAAATATCCCGCATGTGAGGCTAGGTAAGGGGGTGGCTGTATGGCACTTTAGTCTGAACCAATCAAACCTGTTAGGCACTTTGAAAAATTTCACGGTCGGTCACATCAAAGACTAGTATTAAAGAATAGTAGCCATTTGGACTAAGGGGGTGGGGGCGGGGGAGAGAATCTGTCTGGTCTGCTCACGAGCAGCGCAGTAAAAAATATGGAGTACCTCAAGTGCATTTGCAAATTGTCTAAGAAAGATGTAGGACAAAAAAAAAGCATTTCGGTCAGAACAGCAGAGAATTTACCATGGCTTGCTAAGTACTTTCTTTCTAGTAAAGGTTTCTCCTGGAGGTGCTGCATCTACTGCACTTACCCTTTAATGGAGAACATTTGCTTGAACCAAATGTGGATGAGATTGTAGAAAAAATTAAAATGGTTACAGACACTCAAATCAGTAGGAGCACTACAGCATCTTTGTAAGAAAGTGCCCTCTTTTTGCATGGTTGCCCACACTTTTTGCTAAACTGCTGATGTACTTTGACTAAGTGTGTCCTGGGCTCCTGCCAAACAGGTACCAAGGGCCTATGTTCTTTCCCTAAACTGCATTGAAGACAAAACCCTGTTGGCACCCTTTGGCCACAGGGCAGTCCCTTGTAAATGGTACCACAGGTACCAAGGGCACTGTGGCCAGGGAAGGCCCCTAAGGGCTGCATCACTTATTGTGCCACCCTTCGAGGCCCTGTACCTTTACACACACACACACTGCCTTTGCAGGCTGCGTGTTTTGGTGCAGAACAAAGTGAAGTCGACATGGCACACATCCCTGTGTGCCATGCCTACAACCCACTGGCCTGGCATAGGTCAGCCACCCCTCTAGCTGGCTGTACTATACCAGTGGTGAGGGTACAGGTGCACAAGCCCTGTACCCCTACAGTGTCTAAACCAATTCTTAGACATTGTAAGTGCAGTAATGCCATTAAGAGTATATGGTGCTGGGAGTTTGTCCTTACGAACTCCACAGTACCATAATGGCTTTACTGAAAAACTGGGAAGTTTGGTATCAAACTTCTCAGCACAATAAACCCACGCTGATGCTATTATGGGATTTAATGAAAAATGCACACAGAGGGCATCTTAGAGATGCCCCCTGAGAAACTACCTAACACCAGTGTCCAGGCTGAGTGGCTGCTCGCCAGCTGCCACCACCAGACCTGTTTCTGGATCCCTGGGTCGAGAGGCTGCTGCTCTCGGGGGTCTGAAACAATGCACATGCTGGGACGAGGTGCCAAGCCTCCTCCCCCAGGATGGGCAGGGTTCACGAAGGGGAAGCTTCAAAGACTTGCCACCTTTGTGAGCTTCCCCAGGCCACTTGCTGCTCTCAGCAACTGGTCCCCACTGGTTCTGACCCCCCCCCCCCTTTGGGCGGGAGAACCGGCGGGAAAAACAAGTGAGGAAGAGAGGTGTCCCCACCTCTGCCAACTCCACACCTCAGGTGGGGGAGGCGAGGTGAAGCACAAGGGGGATCCAGCCAACCAGAGTGAGGCATATGTCCCCTCCCACTGGAGGGTGGCATAATAGGGGGTGACCCACCCCAAGGAAGGGACCCATTGGTCCCAACCTTTTACTTGCCTGTAACGCCCCTAAAATTATTATTTAGGGGCACCCCTGAACCTTGCCTCCTCAGACAAGAAACGACCAAGAAGAAAAGAAGAGGACACCCACTGACTTGGCCCCAGCCCTACCGGCCTGTCCCCACCTCGAACCTGCAGAAGCGAAACTCCGGTGTGTCCTGCAGCCAGCAACCGCAAGAACCCCCGAGGACCTGCCCTGCCTTGCACCGAAAATACTTTGTCTCCCGTGAACACCGGATTTGTTCACCCACAGACTCTGGCTCCGGCCAAATCCGCGAGTCTGCACCACTCTGCACCCGTCGCCCACGTCCCGAGTTGTAGTGGCCCAACACCACGAGGAGGTCTCCCTGGCGATTCTGACCCGAGATCTTGTGATCTCTGACCTACCTTGAATCTCCCAGCGAAGCCTGCTGCCTCTTTCTGGAGGATCCCCCCCGACCGGAGCTAGTAAGAGAAACCCGACGCCTAAGGACACCCCTGCACCCGAAGTCCCGCGGCCTTGGGTGGCCCAACCAACGGTGTCCCAGCATCCCCAGGCATCCCAACTTACCTCTCCAACCGGTGGTCACCTCCAGAAGATTTTCGTCCCCGAGCCTGCTGTCTTTGTTGAAACCGGAGAATCCCCTTTGAAATAAACAGGGCACCCGACCCCAAACCAGCATCCTGCCGCCCCTGCGTCGATGCGGGTGCACTTTGTGTGCTAAACAGGATCCCCCTTTGCTGTGAGCCTAACACCAGGAGCTTTGCTCCCTCAACCCAGTGGCATCTCGTAAGCAGCCACCAACCGGAGGCACCTATCCCCCATTGGGCCTCCGCACCCGGCCGCCCTAGTGCATCCTTGACCCTGGGGGAACCCTTGTTCTAACCCGAGAAACTCAACCCCAAAGACCGAGTACTTACCTGGTAACCGATAACTTCATTTCTCTCCATAGGAATACTGACTGTTTTTCTCAAAATGTTGTGTGGAGTTGATTTGTATAGAAACCTGAAAAACTACAACTGTGCAAAACTGATTTTACTTACCTTTTCTCTAGGAAATGTCCCAGTGTGATATCTAGGCATATCACTCTGAGTACAAAAAGTAACTTAAAAAGTAATCTGAAAAGTAACTAAAAAGTAATCTGAACTGTAATTTCGATATTTTGACTTACCTGTATTTCAATCAAACTGCATTTAAACCTGCATTCAATTGTAAACACTGCATAAGATTTTGCAAAGCATTTATTTCACTTACCTGTATCAGGCTTGGCTTGGTTCTAGAAATAAAATAACTCAATATTTTTTATGCAAACAAAATTGGTCCTCGTTCAGTCTTTGAGTGTGTGACCTCATTTGCTGATTGAGTGTGTACACAAATGCTTAACACTGTCCTCTGATAAAGCCTTACTGCTCGACCACAATACCACAAATAGAGAGTAAGGTGCTATCTACTTTTACCTCTGCCTACCTTTGGGGTGCCACTGGACTCTGTGCACACTATACCTCATTTTGGTATAGAATATACAGAGCCAGCTTCCTACAATCTTCACCCGTACTTTGTCAACCACGGAGGAGGAGGAGGCAAAAACACTTCGGCCAAAGGCCACTGTTTCTGGGCCACCAGTATGTTACAAAGCAACATTGATTGTACATTCATGATATTAACACACATTTTTCAAGGCAACAACCGCTTGTGTGCAGGAGGTCCTGTGGGGGAGAGTTTCTTCTACTGCCAACAGTGGCCCAGATGCGTTCCTCACCTTATTGCAAGGCACCTAGAGAGCAGACGTCTAGATTTTTACTTCATATTTTGTAGAAATAAATCCAGATACACTTTTTATTGACATTCCAGGTTATTTGACTTTTCGATCATCTGAGTAGTGAATACGGGTCTTTAGCAGTACAGCGGGAATTTGCTGACAATTGGTGTTGCACCTCCATGTATATGAGTGTACAAAAGATGCATCCAGTGCGTTGGGCAGAAGAAAACCTGTGCTCTTAGTACATGCAACACTATTATAGGTCCTTGGCTCGACTGTGAGCTAAGCATGGGCGTAGTTCGCGGAGTTTTGCTACGCGGAACTCCGCGAAGTTACAAAAAACCTCCGCGAAGTTCCGCGAGTGGCGGAGTGCAGTGCGAACTGCAGTTTGTGCTGGTATTCCTGCCACTCGGGTAGAAATTCTACCCGAGCGGCAGCTCGCGCTCGTGAACTTACCGCTTGCGATCGCGAGCGGGGAAAATACTCTGCTGCACATCGCAAAGCGGAGTTTTCTGAACTCCGCGAGCTCCGCGGAGTGCAGAAAACTCCCCAAACTCCGCGAACGGAGCGAAGTTGAACGCCCGGGTCTACTGTGAGCACTAACTTGGGAGTACCTCTGTCCTGTCTCTTCTAGCCATTTTTCACCACTGCAGTTACTCTATTGCACAAGTTGCTGTCTGGAGCCTGTCTTTTGGACATTCATATCCACTAGGGTGAGATGTACACATCAATTCAGAGAGTTGCTACGACCTAGATGTTGTTTGTGAATAGAGTGCTTTGTATCATCGTTTCTTGTCAATTAGAGCACTTTGTTGAAAACAAGAATGTAAATTAACAAATATATCAATAAGAGCCAAATTTAAAGGGCACTCACTTACAGATTGACAGAGAGATGGGACCTCAACCTCCCTGTTATTAGCCCAACAGTTGCTCACTGGTGACTTGGAATTCACATATATGATTCCAGTCACACTTTGAACCACGTTTTATTGTATTGATCACTCAAAAGTAAAAATATGTTCGAGGCATGTGAGCTGTAGATCACATGCTTTGCATAAGTCTGCCGTCTAGTGTTAGGTCAGGATGTTTGCACTTTGTTTTCCTTCGAAGAAGTCTTTTCCAGTCACAAGGTAGGTGACTCCTCCTTTCGGTGATAGTGCGCATGGACATCAACTCCATTGTTAGATTGTTTTTTTCCGCCATCGGGTTCGGACGTGAATTGCTGCGCTCCGGTTCGACACCGTTTCTCGGGTTCCCCTCAGTGTGCAATCCACTACCCTCTACGGTATTGTCTCGATCGCGTTTTCCATTCTCCGCGTATCATATCGTTTAAAAAATATTCGATCGGAAAACTCGTGGTCGGCCGTTTGGCCTACCCGCATCGGGTCAGCTCGCAGTCGATGGAACGGACTCCATTTAAATTCTGTCTCGGGTGTTGCGTTAAATATCCGCGCACCGACTTGCACGAAGTGTGCAACTTGTGTCTTTCCCTGGAACACAACGAACAGGACTGCGACACGTGCCGATCTTTTCGACCAAAGAAGACTCCGTGATCGTTGGGCTCGACGTCACGAAATGTGCCAACGAAGCGGCTCCTTTGGAATCTTCTCCAAAAAGATATGGAGCGAAGTCTTCGACGGGCAAGGAGCCGGAGAAGAAGAGAAACACATTTCCCTGTCCGACGCCGAATCAGACCTGGACGAAGACGTTCCGCAGGGTCAACATACCGTGAGCACTAATACTCCCCTGCCCCAAACTATGCCCAAGAAAAAGGCTCCGGGCCCTCCTGTGCCCTCGGGCCAAGGTGGGCACCGAGAACGTGTTCCAGGCATGTGAGTTGTAGATCACATGCTATGCATAGATCGCCATCTAGTGTTGGGTACGGATGTTTGCACTTTGTTTTTCTTCGAATAAGTCTTTCCAGTCACGAGGTAGGTGACTCCTCCTTTCGGTGATAGTGCGCATGGGCATAGACTCCATCCTTAGATTGTTTTTTCCGCCATCTGGTTCGGATGTGTATTGCTGCGCTCCGGTTCGGTACCGTTTTCGGACCCCTTCGACGCCCAATCCACTACCCTCGACGGTATTGTTATCGATATCGGTTCCCTATTCGACGCGCATCGTCTCATCTCGGAAAACCTTCGATCGGGAAACTCGTGGCAGGCCGTCAGGCCTACCCGCGCCGGCCGCGCTAGCAGTTGAGGGAACGGACTCCCTTCAAGCTCTGTCCCGGGTGTCATGCTAAGTTTCCAAACACCGACTTGCACGAAGTGTGCAACCTCTGCTTGTCCCCAGAACACAAAGAGAACGACTGCGATGCGTGTCGATCGTTTCGATCGAAAAATATACTTTGTGACCGTCGGGCTCGACGACACGAAATGCAACACCAGAGCGGCTCCGCACCGGACATCTTCGGCGAAGATTCCGACACTGATCTTCAACCTCAAGGAGCCGAAGCCGAAGAAGAACAACATATCTCCGTGTCCGAAGCCGACTCCGACATGGAGGAAGAAGAGCAGATTACTCCAGGTCAGCGTACCGTGAGTAAAGATACCCCTTTGCCCCCTCAACATAAAACAAAGGCTCCGGTCCCTCCTCTGCCCCCGGGCCAAGGTCGGCACCGACAGAAAGTTTCCAACGCCCCGCTGTCGGGCCCAGCTCCGAAACAGAAAGAGAAGCCTTCCGGCTCGGGCTCGAGCCGGCCCCACTCTGGCGCCGAACCAACACCTTTGGCGCTGAAGCACAAGTCCAAATCTTCGACACCAAAAGGCTCGGAGCCGAAACCTTCGACGCCCAAAGGCTCGGAGCCGAAACCTTCGACGCCCAAAGGCTCGGAGCCGAAACCTTTGACGCCGAAACCAGCTCATAAAGGAAAAGACTCTCCCTCTAAAGAGCCTCTGACCAATGCGCCGCCTTCGGATCCGAAGCAGAAAAAACTGGTGATCAACCCTGAAACAGGACATATTCATGCCACTCTTCCAAAAAAATGGAAGATTGACCTATTAGAGGACTACCACATTCCCCTCAAGTCGAGTGTGGGTACTAACCCTTCTCGACCCTTATATTCCACTTCCTTCTTCCACTGATCCCAACTTGCTCATTTCACCAGCAAATTCACCACCACCACGTTCACCTGACCCACAGGATGATGGGGATGGGGATGAGGATCAGGATAGGTTACAGGACACTGACCCTTGGGACGATTATCAGACAGACCCAATCGCATGCAATGACCCTGATTTGTAGCCCTCCAGACCCTCCCCACCTGACGACAACATTGGGTACATTGAGCTTCTTAACAGGTCAATATCATGGGGTAGAGCTTAGAAGAGGATTTCCTTGTTGAGACACTTACTTCTTCTCAAAGAGCTACTCACACCTTACCAATGCTCAAAGGCATGTTAAAACACACAGATAAGGTATTTAAAGACACTGTAAGGGCAAGGATAATTACACCTAGGGTGGACAAAAAATATAAACCCGCTTTTACCGACCCTGTTTACATTAGAGGCCAGCTGCCCTTGGACTCTCTTGTAGTCTCCAACTCTCGCAAGAGAGCTAATTCACAAACCACAGGCGAGGCCCCTCCTCCTGATAAGGAGTCTAAGCTAATTGATGCCTTGGGTAAAAGAGTAGCTTGTGCAAAAACAACAGTTGATGGACAGAATGCAGAACAATGTCATACATTCACCCCAGTACAGAGATCTGGGCCTAAATCCATCGTTTTTGCTCACCATGCCATTCCAGTTTGAACCCAGCCATATGCAAATCAGTCTTGACCCTGTGCCTCATGGGAACAGTCCAGCCCGAACTGCCAAGCCAGGTCCTCCCTGGACTGGAAACAAGCATCCTAGGACCGTTTCGGGGTTTCACCCCTCTTCAGCCAGGATAGCTTGATTCCAGTGGCATGGAGAGCACGGGACCCACGTCTGGGCATACCCGTCCCACTCGGGGTCATCCCCTTTGGTTTTGCTATGTTTGCCCTAAGTTGGCAGGGTATGCCCAGACGTGGGTCCCTTGCTCACTTTGCCACTGGATTCAAGATAGCCTGGCTGATGACGGCTGTAAGCCAGAAACCGGTCCCAGGATGCTTGTTTCCGGTCCAGGGAAGACATGGCTTGGCAGTTCGGGCTGGACTGTTCCCACGAGGCACAGGGTCAGACTGATTTGCATATGGCCATGTCTGAACTGGGGTGGCGGAGTGAGCTAAAGAATGATGATGGATTAAACCCAGATCAGTTGACTGGGGGTGAGTGCTTGCAATGTTCAACACTCAGTCCATCATCCCCTTTGGTTTTGCTATGTTCGCCCTAAGTTGGCAGGGTATGCCCAGACGTGGGTCCCTTGCTCACTTTGCCACTGGATTCAAGATAGCCTGGCTGATGACGGCTGTAAGCCAGAAACCGGTCCCAGGATGCTTGTTTCCGGTCCAGGGAAGACATGGCTTGGCAGTTCGGGCTGGACTGTTCCCACGAGGCACAGGGTCAGACTGATTTGCATATGGCCATGTCTGAACTGGGGTGGCGGAGTGAGCTAAAGAATGATGATGGATTAAACCCAGATCAGTTGACTGGGGGTGAGTGCTTGCATTGTTCAACACTCCGTCCATCATCCCCTTTGGTTTTGCTAAAAGAGTAGCTTCACAAGCAGCAAATCACTGGCGCATTGCCAACGCTCAAGCTCTGTTGGCTCGTTATGATAGGGCTCATTACAATGAGTTAGAGAAACTCATACAACATTTACCTGATGAATACAAATCTAAGGCTAATGACCTTATTCAGGAAGGTAAACTTATTACCAATACATCCATTAGGTGTGCCCTAGACACAGCAGACACAGCAGCTCGTTCAGTCAACACCAGTATACTGTTACGCAGGCATGCTTGGCTGAGAATATCAGGCTTCAAGCCGGAGGTGCAAACCTCCATCCTTAACCAGCCATTCGATAAGGAGCATCTTTTTGGCCCAGCTGTTGATACCTCGTTGGAAAAGATGAAGAAAGACACTGAGGTCGCAAAGTCCATGGGGGCTTTGCAGTTACCTGCCACTAGGGGTTCCTTTCGCCGCTCCTTTTACAGGGGTGCTTCAAAAACTATGTCCACTGAAAATCCCTCCTCCTCTTACAAGGGCAACAACCAATCCCCCCTCTTCAAGAGGTTATTTCAGAGGAGGTTTTAGAGGAAACAATGGTAAGGGAAGAGGCAGAGGTAACTCTACCTGCACTTCCCCCGCAAACAAACAGTGACTTCCTTCCGTTATCCCCCGATCATTCCACTCCTGTCGGGGGACGGCTCTCCCAATTCCTGCCTGACTGGAATTCAATCCCCTCAGACAAGTGGCTACTACAAATTATCCAGTATGGTTACTGCCTGGAGCTTACAGACACTCCCCCAAATATTCTTCCAAGATCACGTGCAATGTCACCAGAGCATCTCACCCTCGAAGAGGTTCTCTCTCTTGGAAAAACACGCTATAGAGCCAGTCCCATTACAATACCAGGGGACCGGGGGTATACTCCCTGTATTTTTTGATTTCCAAAAAGGACGGCTCTCTCAGGCCTATACTAGACCTCCGATAACTAAATCTGTACATTCAGTCGGACCACTTCCACATGGTCACACTCCAAAAAGTGCTCCCACTCCTTCAGCGAGGTGACATTTTGTCCACTTTGGACTTAAAGGACGCCTATTTCCATATTCCCATTCACTCGGCTCACCGGAGATACCTCAGGTTTGTGGTGGACGGACAACATTATGAATTCAAAGTTCTCCCATTCGGGGTAACTACAGCACCCAGGGTTTTCACCAAGTGTCTGGCAGTAGTCGCGGCTCATCTAAGAAGACAGCACATTCATGTCTTTCCCTACCTAGACGACTGGCTAATAAAAGCCAGCTCGCAACAGAGCTGCCTACGACACACTCGGAAAACAGTACAACTGCTTCACGACCTGGCGTTAACTGTAAACCTCTCCAAGTCTCATCTCCAACCATCCAACACACAAGTGTATCTGGGAGCCACAATAAACACTCAGAAAGCTCTAGCATCTCCCAACCCAGTCAGGATCCGCAACATGCAAACTCTATTAGCGCAGTTTCAGCCACAACACTCATTACCAGCTCGAGTGTTCATGCAATTGCTAGGAATGAAGGCATCTTGCATTTTAATCGTTCCTTATGCAAGACTCCAAATGCGTCCCCTACAGGAATGCTTGGCAAGTCAGTGGAACCAGGCTCAAGGTCAGTTATCAGATCTAGTGTTGGTGGATGGCCACACCCATCGCTCTCTGCAGTGGTGGAACATACAAAACTTTTCCAAGGGGCGGCCATTCATCGACCCGGTTCCACAAATAGTGCTAACAGCAGACGCATCGCTCACTGGTTGGGGAGCTCATCTTCAAAAACATACCATTCAGGGCATGTGGACTCTGCAACAAAAACAACTCCACATAAACCATCTAGAACTGCTAGCAATTTTTCTAGCATTGAAAGCCTTTCAACTTCATCTAGTAGGCAAGGCTGTCCTGATTCGCACAGACATGACAGCAATGTACTACATACAAAAACGGGGGGGGGGCACACTCTCTCCAGCTCTCACAGCTAGCCCAGAGCATATGGAGATGGGCCATACCTCAAAAAATATATCTCCTTGCAGAGCACCTTCCAGGAGTAAACAACCAGATTGCAGATCTGCTCAGTCGTCAACAGCAGATCCACGAATGGGAACTCCACCCTCAAGTTCTTCTCCCATTCTTCCAAATGTGGGGCTTCCCAGAGATAGATCTGTTCGCCACCCACCTAAACACAAAATGCCCAAACTTCGCATCCAGGTATCCACACCCATTGTCCAAAGGCAATGCGCTATGGATGAATTGGTCCGGGATATTTGCTTACGCTTTTCCGCCTCTCCCACTCATTCCATTAGTGGTTCGGAAGCTCAGACAGCAGTCCCTGACACTAATCCTAGTTGCTCCCACATGGGCTCGTCAACCCTGTTGGAGTTGTCAATAGTTCCTCACCAAAAACTACACCTTACTCCCAATTTTCTCACTCGGAACCATGGAGAGATAAGACATCCAGATCCCAGTCATCTCAACCTTACGATCTGGCACCTGAAGTCCTAGAGTTTGGTTATCTTAATCTTCCGCCAGACTGCATGAATATTATCAAAGAGTCTAGACGCCCTACCACAAGAGCATGCTATGCAGCAAAATGGAAGCGGTTTGTCACTTTCTGTAACAACAACCAAATCAATCCGCTGGACGCTTCGATCCAAAACATCGTTTGCTATCTATTACATCTACAGCCTTCCAATTTAGCGTACACATCCATACGCTTGCATCTAGCTGCAATAGCTGCATATCTACAAAACAGACAGCATTTTTCTCTTTTTAGAGTGCCTGCTATTAAAGCATTTATGGAAGGACTTGAAAGAATCATTCCCCCCAGACTTCCACCTGCTCCAATGTGGAATCTCAACATAGTTCTTACAAGACTCATGGGTCCACCTTTTGAGCCATTGCACAAATGTGAACTACAATTTCTCACTTGGAAGGTAGCCTTCCTCATAGCCATCACATCTGTGAGAAGAGTGGGTGAGCTTCAGGCACTAACCATAGAAGGACCATTTTTACAAATGCACCAAAGCAAAGTGGTTCTTAGGACTAAGCCAAATTTTTTACCTAAAGTTATTTCTGCCTTTCATATCAACCAATCTGTTGAGTTACCTGTGTTCTTCCCTCAACCAGATTCAGTGGCAGAACGTGCTCTTCACACATTAGATGTCAAAAGAGCATTACTATACTACATTGAAAGAACAAAACCTTTCTGGAAAACAAAGCAACTTTTTGTTGCTTTTGCTCCACTACATAAAGGCAATCCAATATCAGGGTGGATAGTTAAGTGCATTCAAATATGCTACATTAAAGCTAAACGCACATTAACAATTCCCCCTAGAGCGCATTCCACTCGCAAACTAGGGGCCTCTATGGCATTTTTAGAAAATATATACCCATAGATGACATCTGCAAAGCTGCAACATGGTCTACACCACACATCTTTACAAAACACTATTGCATAGATGTGTAAGCTAGACAACAGGCTAGTGTAGGCCAGACAGTTTTAAGTACACTATTTCAGACAGCTGCAACAGCTACAGGTTAGCCACCGCTTTGGGACATAACTCCCATATAGTCTATGCATAGCATGTGATCTACAGCTCACATGCCTCGAACGGAAAATGCTACTTACCACAGTATGCATCTGTTCTTGGCATGTAGAGCTGTAGAATCTCATGCGCCCACCCGCCTCTCCGGGTACCTGTACCTGTTGCAGTACTATCTAACTTAGATACAATATACATGGACCTCTCTCTTTTACTACTCTTACTAACTCCATCATCACCCTTTACGGCAAAACAATCTAAGGATGGAGTCGATGCCCATGCGCACTATCACCGAAAGGAGGAGTCACCTACCTCGGGACTGGAAAGACTTCTTCGAACAAAAACAAAGTGCAAACATCCGGACCCAACACTAGATGGCGATCTATGCATAGCATGATATTCTACACCTCTACATGCCAAGAACAGATGCATACTGTGGTAAGTAGCATTTTCCTTTCCTCCATAGGATAACATTGACTGTTTTTCTGTGGAGTTGGAAAACCTAAGAAATCCTTTAAAACTGTAACTAAATAACCAAAATGCTTTTACTTACCTGTTTACAGGAAATGTCCCAATGCAGTATCCAGGTATACTGCACTGTGTAAGAAAAGTAATCTAAAAAGTAACTTACATGATATTCTGCATAAAATCCTATACAAAGTATATGTACTGTATTCTGAAAAGCATTGTATTATCAGTAACACTACTGTAATCAAATCAAAGTACATTTACAATTACAATCCAAACTGTTACAACTGTATATTTACAGTGAGTGAGGTGCTATCTACTTTACCTCTGCCTACCTTTTGGGTTCCACTGGACTCTGTGCACACTATACCTTACTTTTGTATAGTATATACAGAGCCAGTTCCCTACAGCCTCTCAGTGGTCACACGTCCCCCATCTGTCTTTCGTAGCTACAGAAGGGGCTTTCAGCTGTGCAAGCCATAACCCAACCACAAGACCTCACAAGTTCAGCAACCTCCATGCGGCTCGTTCGGACTTCGTGGGTCGGGTGGCCAGAGGTCAGTTCAGACCCCTGCAGCCTCAGCCTCCTAACCCTCCTAGTCTTACCCTTCCAGATCATGGGCAGCCAGTTGGAGGCAGGATCAGCCACCACCTCCACCACTGGCAGAACATCACTTCAGACAGTTGGGTTCTAGACAACAGGCTAGTGTGGGCCAGGCAGTTTTACGTACACTATTTCAGACAGCTGCAACAGCTACAGGTTAGCCACTGATTTTGGACATAACTGCTATATAGTCTATGCATAGCATGTGATCTACAGCTCACATGCCTCGAACGGAAAATGCTACTTACCACAGTATGCATCTGTTCTTGGCATGTAGAGCTGTAGAATCTCATGCGCCCACCCGCCTCCCCGGGTACCTGAACCTGTTGCAGTACTATCTTACTTAGATACAATATACATGGACATCTCTCTTTACTACTCTTACTAACTCCATCATCACCCTCTGTGGCAAAACAATCTAAGGATGGAGTCGCTGCCCATGCGCACTATCACCGAAAGGAGGAGTCACCTACCTCGGGACTGGAAAGACTTCTTCGAAGAAAAACAAAGTGCAAACATCCGGACCCAACACTGGATGGCGATCTATGCATAGCATGAGATTCTACAGCTCTACATGCCAAGAACAGATGCATACTGTGGTAAGTAGCATTTTCCTTCCAACGCCCTGCCTTCTGGCTCTGCACCGAAACACCAGTCAAAGCCTTCCGGCTCGGGACCGAGTCGACCCCATTCGGGCACCGATCCGAAATATTCGGCACCGAATTCCAAACACTTCGGTGCCGAAACATTCCGCTCCGAAAACATCGGCACCGAAAGACTAAACCGCTCCTCCCCCATCCAAGGAGCCTCGTTTCGACGTTCCGCCTTCCAACTCGGACCCGAAACAGAAATAACTTGTAATTAATCGTAAAACTGGTCATACTCATGTAAAATTACTAGCTAAACGGAAACCAGAGATAGAGGAAGCTTACCACATTCCCCTTAAAAAGAAAGATGTGGCTGCTAATCCTTCTCCTCCTCCCCCTCTTCCCCCACTTCCCCACTTGACCCTAATCTCCTCATTACTCCTACAAATTCACCACAACCACAGTCAACTGACCACCAGGATGACGGGGATGGGGATGGATATGCACCAGATGACAATGATCCCGATGCATGGGATGATTATAATACAGATCCTAACACTGACAATGACCCAGACATATACCCTACAAAACCAACTCCACCTGACGACAATGTAGGGTACATAGAATTAATTAACAGGGCTGCTCAATTTCACGGGGTTCAGCGTCACAAAGAAACTCTTGAGGAGGATTTTCTCTTTGAGACATTAAGTTCCTCTCAAAGAGCAACTCAAACACTACCCATGCTTAAGGGCATGCTCAAGCATGCAGACTATATTTTTAAGGACCCTGTGCGTGCAAAAATACTAACACCACGGGTAGATAAAAAATGCAAACCTGCACCTACAGACCCGGTCTACATTAAAGGCCAAGTTCCCTTAGACTCCTTAGTCGTTTCTAACGCCCGCAAATGAGCAAACTCCCAAACAGGAGAAGCCCCTCCTCCTGACAATGAGTCCAAACTCATAGATGCCTCGGCAAAAGGGTAGCTGCACAAGCAGCCAATCATTGGCGTATTGCCAACACCCAGGCTCTTTTAGCAAGGTATGACAGGGCTCACTACGACGAATTAGAACAACTGCTCCAATTCTTGCCAGACGAACATAAATCAAAGGCACATGATTTAATTCAGGAAGGAAAACCAATTTCCAACACTTCCATTAGATGTGCTTTAGACGCAGCTGACACGGCAGCTTGTGCTGTCAACACCAGTGTTCTTTTAAGACGACACGCTTTGCTTCGAATTTTTGTGTTTAAACCCGAAGTCCAGGCTTCCATTGTAAACTTGCCCTTCGATAAACAACACCTCTTTGGTCCTGTGGTGGATACTTCTTTAGAGAAGATGAAAAAAGGCACGGAGGTCGCAAAATCCATGGGGGCTTTGCAGTCCCCAGCTGCTCGGGGTTCCTTTCACTGCTCCTTTTACAGGGGAGGCTCAAAAAATATATCCACAGACACATCCTCCTCCTACAAAGGTAACAATCAGTCACCCTCTTCCAGAGGTTACTTTAGAGGAGGATTTCGAGGCAATAATGGCAAGGGAAGGGGCAAAGGTAACACACCCTGTACTTCCCCTGCAGCAAAAAAACAGTGACTTGCCTCCTCTTCTCCCGATCATTCCACACCCGCGGGGGGACGTCTCTCTCAATTTCTTCCCATCTGGAATACAATAACTTCACACAGATGGGTCCTAGAAATTATCCAATCTGGTTATTACCTGGAGCTTACCGACAATCCCTCAAACATTCCTCCACGAACACACAAAATGTCACCAGAGCATTTAGAGCTTCTCAAACAAGAGGTTCACTCTCTACTGCAAAAAGGAGCTATAGAGCCCGTCCCATTACAATATCAAGGGCTCGGGGTATACTCCCTATACTTTCTCATACCCAAAAAGCACGGCTCTCTCAGGCCTATATTAGACCTCAGAGACTTAAATTTCTACATTCATTCGTATCACTTTCACATGGTAACACTCCAACCAGTGCTCCCACTCCTTCAGCGAGGCGACTTTCTGTCTACTTTAGACTTAAAGGATGCATACTTCCATATTCCAATTCATTCCGCTCACTGCAAATTCCTAAGGTTCGTGGTAGCGGGAAAGCATTATCAGTTCAAAGTGCTCCCATTCGGGGTAACCACTGATCCCAGAGTATTCACCAAATGCTTGGCAGTCGTCGCCGCACATCGACGAAGACAACATATTCACGTCTTCTGATATTTTTACGACTGGCTCATCAAAGCCAGTGCTCTCACAAAGTGTCTACAACCCACTCGAAGAACAGTACACTTACTGCATGACCTCGGATTCACAGTCAATCTGTCAAAGTCCCATCTCCAACCCTCCAATACGCAAACGTACTTGGGAGCCACTATAGATACACAAAAGGCTCTAGCCTGTCCCAATCCAGTCAGAATTCACAATATTCGGGCAGAATTCACAATATTCAGGCTCTAATTTCCAACTTTCAGCCCAACCACTCATTACCAGCTCGGGTATTCATTCAGCTCCTCGGAATGATGGCATCTTGCATCATGATAGTTCCCTATGCAAGACTTCAAATGTGTCCCCTTCAGGAATGTTTAGCACGTCAGTGGAATCAGTCTCGGGGTCAATTGGCAGTTCTAGTGTTGATGGACGGCCGCACTCCTCGCTCTGCAGTGGTGGAATCCACAGAACCTTTCCAAAGGGCGGCCTTTCATAGACCCAGTTCCCCAGGCATTGCTAACAGCGGACGCATCGCTCAATGGTTGGGGAACTCCTCTCCAAACTCGCACAATTCAGGGTTGTGGAGTCAAAAGCAAAAGCACCTCCACATAAATCATCTAGAGCTGCTAGCAGTCTTTCTAGCGCTCAAAGCCTTCCAGACTCACCTTGTAGGCAAAGCTGTCCTGATACGCACAGACAACATGACCGCCATGTATTACATACAGAAGCAAGGGGGGGGGGGGGGAACACTCTCTCCAACTGTCACACCATGCACAAGTCATTTGGAAGTGGGCCATTCCTCACAAGATTTATCTCCTAGCGGAACACCTCCCAGGAGTAAACAATCAGATCGCAGCTCAGCAGACCAAGACAACAGATCCACGAGTGGGAACTCCACCCTCAAGTTCTCCTCCCGTTCTTTCCGATGTGGGGCTTCCCAGACATAGATCTGTTCGCCACACACCAAAACGCAAAATGCCCAAACTTTGCCTCCAGGTGTCCACACTCACCATCCAAAGGCAATGCTCTATGGATGAACTGGTCAGAGATATTTGCCTACGCTTTTCCGCCTCTCCCACTCATTCAACTAGTGGTTCGGAAACTCAGGCAAACATCCCTCACACTAATCCTGGTAGCTTTCACATGGGCCCGTCAACCCTGGTTCACTACACTGCTGGAACTCTGTTCTGTTATGTTAGCGAATTTATATAGCGCACAGCTGCCCCAGCAAAGGGGCGTCCCGGCGCTATTGCTGCAGACTACAAGAAGACCATGGAGAGAGCACCTAAGGCCGCTCAGGCGGGGAAGAGAAGTTTTAATGACTTTGCGGAATTGGGCATGATCGCTGATGCTCCTAATGCTCACAGGGAGTGAGTTCCAAAGTTAAGCGGCAAGAGCGCGAAAAGAGCGCCCTCCTGCTCAGACTTTCCTTGTTCTTGGGACAATAGCCAAGTGTTGGTCCCTTGAGCGTAGACAACGAGTGGGTACGTAGTGTGAAAGGAGATTCGCCAGAATATCTGGAGCCTGCAGATTCAGAATTCTGTGAGCGATGCATAGGGTTTTAAACTCAATGCGTTTTGCCACTGGGAGCCAGTGCAATCTATAAATGGCGCTAGTTGTAGAACACCTTCTCGGCAAGCCAAGCAACGTCCGGGCGGCTGCATTTTGCACCCTTTGAAAGCGGAGAGTCTCGGCTTTGTTCATCCCCAAATAGAGTGAACTGGCATAATCCAGCCTAGAGAGAATACTGACCTGGACAATGACCTGCCGCGTGGTGGGATCAAAAAAGCCTAGCAGTGGTTTAAGCCCCCGTAGCAGTCCAAAGCAAGTCCCAGCTACCACTTTGGTTTGGGCCTGAAAGGTAAGGGCGGAGTCCACCCAGACTCCCAGATTTTTTACAGCTTGCTTAGGGACGGGTGGACGGCCCAAAGTAGAAGGCCACCATTGCTCACTCCATAGTGCAGCATCTTTCCCTACCAGCAGGATCTCTGATTTGCTCGCATTTAGTTGGAGGCAATTAGTTGTCATCCAATCTGCTATAGCTGTTAAGTCCTCCCTAAATTTAAGCGCGTCCTGCGAAAGATCATTAGATAGTTCCACGACTAACTGCGTGTCATCAGCATATGACACCACAGTTAGTCCTCTGCTCCTTGCCACTGCAGCCAAAGGTTGGATGTAAACGTTGAATAGGGTGGGGCTGAGAGCCGAACCCCTTGCTGGATGGCATGAACGTTGGAGCTAAAAGGGGGCAGTGATACTTGAAAAGTTCTCTCGGAGAGGAAGGAAGCAAACCAGCTCGGAGCCAGGCCTCCGATACCCACCTCCCTCAGGCGCTGCAACAGGATCTTATGGGACACTGTATCGAATGCAGCGCTCATCAGGGCAGATGTCTGCCCTGCATCCAGTGCGCCCCTTAGGTGTTCAGTCACAGCCAGGAGCGCCGTCTCTGTGCTGTGGCGGGGGCGAAACCCGTTTTGTGAGGGGTCAAGCAGGTTATTGTTTTCAATGAATTGTGAGAGAATAGAATTGATATAGGCTTCAGTAATCTTGGATGCAAATGGAAGAAGAGAGATGGGGTGATAATTCTCTGGTTTAGAATCCTCTAATGTGGCCTTTTTTAATAAAGGAACCACCTTGGCCAATTTCCAGTCCCTAGGAATAACCGCCGTGGACATGGACATATTGATCAACTTGCTGAACAGAGGGAGAAGCAAGGGCATGGATTTAAGAAATTGATCAGGTTTAAGGGGGTCAGCAGGAGAACCAGATTTAATTTTCCTGCACTCTCAGAAGTTCCTCATCATAAATTACATCTTGCATCCAGTCTCCTCACACAGAGCCATGGAGAGATGAGACATCCAGATCCCAAGCCTCTCAACCTTGCGATCTGGCACCTGAAATCCTAGAGTTTGGCTATCTCAATCTTCCACCAGATTGTATGAATATCATTAAAGAGGCTAGGAAACCTACTACAAGAGCTTTCTATGCTGCAAAATGGAAGCGGTTTGTTATTTATTGTAATAAAAACCATATCAACCCACTTGATGCTTCAGTTCAAAATATCATTTGTTATTTGCTACATTTGCAGCTGTCAAATCTAGCATATACATCTATTCGTTTACATCTCGCCGCAATAGCTGCATACCTTCAGAATAGACAACATATGTCTCTTTTCAGAGTGCCCGTTATCAAGTCTTTTATGGAAGGACTTAAGAGTTATTCCACCAAGACTTCCACCTGCCCCAGCATGGAATCTTAATATTGTCCTTATCAGACTAATGGGCCCACCCTTTGAACCATTGCATAAATGTGAACTGCAATTTCTCATTTGAAAAGTTGCTTTCCTCATTGTTATTACATCACTGAGGAGAGTGGGTGAGCGCCAGGCACTAACCATAGAAGAACCATTTTTACAAGTACACCAAAACAAAGTGGTTCTTGGCACTAACCCTAAATTTCTACCCAAAGTAGTATCTACCTTCCACATCAACCAATCCGTTGAGTTGCCTATGTTCTTTCCTCAACCGGATTCAGTGGCAGAACGAGCTCTACACACTTTAGATGTTAAATGAGCATTACTTTATTACATAGAAAGGACAAAACCTTTACGTACTACTGAACAACTCTTTGTTGCTTTTGCTCCACCACACAAGGGCAATCCCATTTCTAAATCGGGTATTGCAAGGTGGATAGTTGTGTATACAGACATGTTGTGCAAAAGCAAAAAGGACTTTAACAATTCCCCCTAGAGCGCATTCCACTCGCAAAATAGGGGCTTCTATGGCTTTCTTAGAAAACATTCCCATAGCTGACATCTGTAAAGCTGCAACATGGTCTACACCACACACATTTACAAAACACTATTGTGTAGACGTGTTAGCCAGACAACAAGCTAATGTAGGCCAGGCAGTTCTACGCACACTCTTTCAAACAACTGCAACAGCTACAGGTTAGCCACCGCTTTGGGAGATTACTGCTGTATTGTCTATGCAGAGCATGTGAACTACAGCTCACATGCCTCGAACAGATAATGTTACTTACCCAGTAAGCATCTGTTCTTGGCATGTAGAGCTGTAGATTCACATGCGCCCACCCACCTCCTCGGGTACCTGTACCTGTTCCAGTACTATCTTACTTAGATACATACGCATGGACATCTCTATTCTACTCTTACTAACTCCATTCTCACCCTCTGCGGGAAAACAATCTAACAATGGAGTCGATGCCCATGCGCACTATCCCCAAAAGGAGGAGTCACCTACCTCGTGACTGGAAAAGACTTCTTCGAGGAAAGCCAAGTGCAAACATCCGGACCCAACACAAGATGGCAGACTTATGCAAAGCATATGAATCTACAGCTCTACATGCCAAGAACAGATGCATACTGGGTAATGTAGCATTTTCCTTTTCTGATTTAACTTGGCATGTTTCATAACTTTCATAACTTAGGTCTAGATGTACAAAGCATTTTTGAGTTCGCAGAATCGGGCTGTTTGTGACCACAGAAATGCTTTTTTGGGATGAACAAAGCCCAAATTGCGATTCGGTAACTTGTTACCTAATCACAGTTTGAGTTTTGTGATTCAGTATTTAGAAGGGGTGCGTTGAGGTAGTCTCTTCCTAATATCGAATTGGAATGGTATGTACGAATGTTTTGCGACAGAAATGCGGTCGCAAGCATTGACAATTTATCACCATTTGGAAAATGCTGCCTACTCTTAAAATGAAACTTCCAACTTTCATTTTTTTCTTTTTTAACGCATCCTGTTTTCTCTTAAGAAAAACAGGCGTTTAAACAAAAAAAAGTTAAAAAAAAAAAAAAGCAATCGCAGACATGGTTGTCAGCTGATACCAGCAGGCCACCATCCCTGTGTTAGCTGCGATTCCTAATGGGTCACAAAGTGCAGCCTATCTCCTTAATATTCATGAGGTAGGTGTATTTGTGACCCAGAAATAGTGATTTCTTAATTGTGATTCGCAGGAAATCGCAATTTGGAAATTGCTATTCATATCTTTCGTACATCTAGCCCTTAATAACTGACACAGGGGTTGGAGCAAGGTGAAAGACTGATTTGCCTCAGCCAACACCCCCGCCCCCCCCCCCCTCCCTTTCGTGAAACACCCAAAAGGATGACGATGCTCTGCACTTCGAATGGTGCTTAAAGACAGTGCAGATGGCAAAAAGATGTTTTTTAATGATTAAACAACTTTTAAGATTCATTTGTTTCTAAATGCATGATAAACTGAGTAAAATTGCATGTTGTTTATCAGATTCATGTTAACATCCTTAATGTACTCTATTTTCCATCTAGATTGTATCTGCAGTGCAGTATTGCCATCAAAAACGTATTGTTCATAGGGACCTCAAGGTAGGTAAAATGCAATTGTTTCACTCCATACCTGTACCCTTCAAATTAACCCTGTTTTATAGGTAAAAGTATTTTGTGTACAGTGTGTTCATCTTCTATATCCATTTAATAGTATCTAGAAGCTTTACTTTGGTATCTGTAATGGAAGATTAAAGTATGAGACTCATGACATTCTTAATGTACCCTACATCAAATAATGTGAAAAACAAATGTAATCAAATAGAATCATAGAATAACAAAATAAGTGTAGAGTAATAGCAGTAAGCTGTAACCTAATCATAGAGCTAAAGTGTACGCTAATTTATTGTGACTAGAATCTACGCAAATGATTTTTAGATCACGGATTGCTCATTTTTGGTTGTTTCGCAACTGTTGTATTTTTAATTAAGTTTTTCTCAAACCCAATGATATAATTGCTTATAAAGATTAAGAGCATACAAATCAATTAACTCGAATTTGTAGAGCATGGCTGATTACCCGCGAGGGTATCCAGGCGCTAGGTTCTTGCTGGTATCCGTAGAAAAGCCAGGTCTTGAGTCCCTTTCAAATCAACGCATGTATCAAAATGCTGGCAGAAATTGCATGTAACTTGTGAAAAATCACAAAAAGGCTCCCATCAATATCCTGCCATACCATAATGATAGTTTCCTAGTCTATGGTTTTCCTCCCTGAGCAGGTTCACTTTTAACTTGCTTATGTTTTCTTCATCCAACAAAGTATATTTTGTTTACCTTGCATGCCGAGATAGTAATTCTTGAAAAATAGAAGGTACCAGACTCAATCAGTTGCATCCAGGAAATGAATGACTGGACTTTCTCCTCATATTAAAAAACAAACAAACTCTGGACTTATACAGTGAGAAGCTTTATTCTATGGGGTATGAGGTTAGCTTTTTTTCATAATGGTTGGAGCTCATACAGCAACCCAATTGCAGTGGAACTACAGTGTTCTTTATTGGCTAAATGTATTTTCTTGTTGCTGGTGGGCACATGCAGTGTCATTTTGAAAGGTTCAGTATTTCTTTTGGTAAAATTATGTTAATTCTATTACTAGATCATATTTAAAAAACCGAAGGCTAACTTGTTGAATGAGGTATACCTTACCGTTATGACTTTCCAAACTTTATTTGAGCATGTTATGGAGAAACTTGAAAAATACTCTTGTAATAATATGATGATGCTAAACTGGTATGGACATTTTTTAGGTGCAAATGAATTTTCTGATTGTCCTGCTGCCTAGTTGTAGTCAAATGGATCATGAGGTCTAAAGAGGGATTGTTATTGGTGTGTGTAGAAAATCTGCATGGTCACCCCCAATTTTTTATGTTTGCTGGGCCCTATTTTTGTTGGCTGGCTTTAGAACTTTGTGCCCTTAACCTCTGCTAACCAGTAGTAAAGTGCCAGAGCTCCCCCTTTAAACATTGTTGAACTGGCATATTTATAAAAGGTATATTTAACTTTCCTATATATCCCTAGTATAATTGTGTTCAAAGTGTACCTGGGGCCGGCCTTGAAGTTAAGTGCTACTAGTGGACTGAAGCACCTTTCTATACCACCTACTAGAGTACCTAAGTAAACATGGCTTCAGGCATACCCTCTGTAGCCTGACTGCTTCAGTGTTACCTGTTAATAATCCCTTTTAAATATTAAGTCGACTGTATGTGAGCATTGTAGCCCACAAGGGCGCATGGTATTTAAAAGTGGGACATTTGAAAATAGAAAACCAAAGTATATATTAAAATGCTAAGTGTATCTTGGGAATGGAACCAGTTAGAAAAATAAGTAAACCAATTTTTAAAAATTGTTATTAAAAATCTAATTTAATGGTAACGTCTAGTTTTTTCATAAACATTAAGGTAAAATAACTTTCAGAAAGTTATCCTTTACCGGCCTGACCTGTAGGAAGATCGCTTAGCATATGCCTCTGTCAGCCTTCAGCCTGTGCTCGGCCATGAATATGTGTGAAATGCCCCCAAAGAGCAAAGAATAGGCTGACCTAATTGGACAGAGATTACTCCGCTGAACTACGCAGAGTATAGACGGTGGGGGCTGTGGGCATCGTTTTTGACACTTCAGTGTCACACATCCTGCTGGACAGGTCTGTTGAGCCCCATGTAACATGTGAGACACACTTGAAAACGACAGAACAGGATGCTAAGACAATTCCTATGGATCCCGTTTCTTTTTGCTGAAGGACCGCGCTTTTGTCCTACTGGATTACTGTCTGGATTTGTTGTGAGCAAAGTGCCTGCCTCAAACTGGATTTTAGTGCTAAATCTAGGAGGACACTAGGATTGCCATGGTACACTGCCCTCACATACACCCAGCCTTCAGAGCCCAAGTTGAGTGTGGCAGAAGAATTTTACCATCTTGAAAATGCCCTGACACAGCATTTTGGTCCTGGTTTAAGTAAAGTAAACAGGACCTGCTTGCTTTAGGTAGATAGGGTAGGTGATAAATGGGGTTACCCCAGGGAACTTTAACCCTTATTTGTTGTCAAGCCACTCGAGCTAAGGTTCAGAGTATGTACAAATGCTCCTAATATAACTGCTTTATAAACTCTTCCAGTCCCATCTGATGTATTCATTTTGGTATTTTACTTCCATTACTTCCTATCCCCAATTCTGCTGCTGCCTAAGTTCTCTTCAGCCACCTAGCATATTTTGAGTCACCTGTGTGTTATCAGTGGACCGTACTTTATTTCTGCATGGCTGTGAAAACCTATGCTGCCCTACCCCTGTTTATTTTCTGTTTTCCATTGTTTTCAACAGTTTTGGGGTTAGTCGTGCATGGCCACTGAAAGGGCTCCTAGTGTTTTGGTTGATATCTGAGCTGTATGGGTGCCCTCCTGAATGATAGCTGTGTACCCCCTTTTCTGAGTAAGCGTGTCTTCCTCTCTAGCAACACAAGCTATGTGATGACTTGATGGTGGTAGTAGGGGGTTTCTAGTCTGTGGTGGAGGCTTTAACTGTACTTCTGTAGTGGGACCAAGCACCGGTTAAAATGGTCTCCTCAGGCCCCATAACATTAGCCTTCTCACATGAAAAAGTAAAAGGGCCATCAGTGATGTGCATGGTTGAATAAAGGTCTTTTGAACCCCACGTCTGCTGCACAAAATGGTATTTTCATTTGTGTTAAACTAGTGATGTCGATCTCTGGCAACCCACTGTTTTCCTTAATGCACATACACTGCCGCCTGTTCCCGCAACCGGTGTATCTGGTAGGTATGCGAGTTATCCCGCCTTTCCCTTAGCTTTAATGTAGATTTACCCTTTTGGCACAAAACTCAACCCTTTCCCCGTTTCTTATATTGTTGCCATCTCCCTTTTCAATGACCATCCAGACTGAGGTCAATCTACATCCCACCAGGCCAAACTTCTGTTGTGGCTAATAGGCTGGGAGGCTACAAAATCCGACTAATAGAAAATTACCCTCCAGGATTGTGGAATTTCTTGAACTTTTGAAAGAAGCACACCTTCTGGTTGATTCTGGCACCTCGCCTAAACATGCACTGACCCTCTCAGCTAGAACTAGGTTTATCTTTGTTGCCCACTCTCCACGGAACTTACACTTCTTTATAAGGAAGGAAGACAACTGACCAAGAGTGGAACCCCAGTGTAGTTGCCATTCTTCTAGAGGCTAGATGTCTGTCTGTGAAAACACGTGGAGTCTTCCTGCATTTATGACCTGGGAAGATACTCGATATATCGGCCTTCAGGAAAAGATAGACTGCACCTGCTACGATGAGTTGACCAGAATCTGAGGTACAGTCACACGTTCCAGGTAGCTGGTAGGACTGTCATGCAGCTAGCCCGTGGAACTGAGCCTGTCTAGGATCTATGTGGTTGACTGGCCAATGAGCCTGGATGAAAAAAGATCAAGGGCGGGTTGAGGGCCAGCTTCTCCCCCTTCATCTTCAAGAGGGTGAGCCTGCAGAGTCTCTTCCCCTTTGAATAAACATGGCCTCCTTTAACCCTAAAGGACCAGGAGACAATCTGTTTTCAAACCCTGGCATGGGGACCAATCTATTATGCTAGAGTTCACCCTGATCCCATAACTGGTTGAACTAGTCTTACCCCTGAAAATCTGTGTATATTGCAGGTTAAATTCTCTGTTCCCTTTCCTGGTGCGACACCTTCAGTCTGACCTCATTCATGGGGGCAAAGGGGCAAGCAAGAACTGCAGGGTCCCACCCTTGGTGCATGAGGTAGTTTGCCACTGTGTGTCCTGGGTTCCGTCTCACTGTGGCTAAGCAAACTGGATCTAGTACAACCCTTTTTTTACTCTAGCCTCCGGGTGGCGAGGGTGAGCCATCACAGGCTTCTCAGGAAAGCTGTATTTGGGGAGCATGAGTTCCGAACTCAACAATCAACAGCTGTAATGACTTCAAAGTCCAGCCCAGTGCTAGTCATTTTAGAAAACAAACTACTCACAGCAGTATTCAATACTGCACAGTTTAATCAACTATAGAGGGGAGAGATCTTGAGCATGATTCCCTCTTGTGCATAACACCTGCTGATTCCTCCTTGTGCTAACTCCCACCCAAGTGGCCCTTAATAAGCTGCCCCCCCTCCCAAAAATAATTATGTAAGAAGCAAGAACTTGTTTTGGGTGGAGATTCTGCTACCCCACAAGTCAGATCGGTTCAAGTGTATCGCTTGTTCAGCCCCCTGACCGCCCACCAGTGATGTAGTGGATAGAATGAGTATCTATTCGACTCTCGTATTTCAAGATGCATAATCTTTACCCTGCAGACAAAGGCCTGAGGTTCTTGGAGGCAGCTGCTGGGAAGCTACATGGGTGCCCAGGTTCAGTCCAGCATTGATCGGCTGCCTTGGCCCTCGGCTGGTGGGATAGATACAGCCACCCTTGGGCTGCTAGCCGATGTAAAAGTACGTACGGTCACCTACTGGGCAGATACAAATGCCGCAGCATTTGCAGACTCGACCGTGGCGATTATAATTCACTAAGGCATTTGCAGCCACAGTCGGGCTGTCACATTCACCACAGCAGTTGCAGCCATGGCTGGGTGGACAAATCACCATGACAATTGTAGCCCAGACGGCCATTCATCTGCGTTTATTCTCTGTTCCTGCCAGGAACTGTCTAAGAGACCAGGGTGCACTCTGCAGCACGGGTTGCTCCTTGCTTCACTCTCTGGTATTATGTATGACAAGGGCAGCCCAAAACCACCTGGAATCGGGGGCATATAGACAATAAATGGGCTGTTAATTGAGCATCAAATACAGTTAATTATGATTTAAATATGTAGTATTCAGAGAACATAGCAATATACCAGACGGATTCCGGATCAGTTATTACTCTGTGCGAAACACTGAAACAATTCATGGGATGAAGTGCCATATGTAGGCTAACTGTAACTAGCAGTAAATGTTTTTTTTTAAATATTATTGTAAGAAACTGGCCTTATATATACTGCACCAAAGTGAGGTACAGTGTCTATAGAGTAAAGAGTCCCCAGAGGTAGGCAGAGGTTAAAGTTAGATAGAACCTTACTCTCTAAAGTGGTAGCTTGGTCGAGCAGTAAGGCAGTATCAGAGGACAGTGTAAAGCATTTGATGTACACACTCAGTCAGCAAATGAATTCACACACTCAAGAACTGAACTCTAGGCCAATTGTTTTTGTATAAAAATATACTGTTTATTTTTACAACCAAGCAAGCCTGGCACAGGTAAGCATTAAATACTTTTCAGTAATAAGTTACTGGATATAGAACAGTTGAAAAATGCAATAGAAATTGTACTTTGTCTGATTTACAGGGGAGCAGTAGTATGCAACACTTAGCAAATACAGTACATTGGGATGAATAGGCTTTTTCAATAAATTGCAGGTAAGTTACTTTTACGTTACTTTTTCTAACTCGGTGCTGGATGCCTGGATTCAGCACTGGGACATTTCCTGAAAACAGGTGAGTAAATGCGTTTTTGTTATCCGTGCGATTTTTAAAGAATATCTTTAGTTTTCAAAACTCCACACTTAGTCGTTTTTGGAAGAAAAATTGCCAATGTTAACCTGTTTTTCCTCCATAGGATATCGGTTTGCAGGTAAGTAAATGACTGCGGGAGTTAAGGTTCTGGGGTTAGAACAAGGGTTCCCCCAGGGTCAGTGATGCACTGTTGTTGCACCCTCAGCGGCACTAGGGCGGCCGGGTGCAGAGTGTTGAGGCCCAATGTTATCCTATGGAGGATAGGGGGTCTCCGGTTGGTGGCTGCTGGCAAGCAGGCCACTGGGTTGTGGGAGCAAAGCTCCTAGGGTTTAGGTCAGGGCAAATGGGGAAACAAGTTGGCACAAAAGGTGCACCCTCAGTGGCACTGGTGCGGCCGGGTGCAGAGTGCTGTTTCGGCGTCGAACGCCCTGTTGTCTTCTATGGAGAACCTCCGGTTTGAAGAAGCACTGCAGGCTCGGGGACGAGGATCTTCTGGGTGCGACCACCACTTCGAGGGGTAAGTTGGGATGTCTTGGGTTGGTTAGGCACCGTTGGTTTGGGCACACAAGGCCGTGGGGCGCCGGGTGCAGGGGTGCCTTTTAGGGTCGGATTATCTTACCCACTCTGGTCGCAGTAGAGGGGATCCTCTGGATTGAGGCTGCAGGCGTCGTCTGGAGGCTTGAGGCAGGTTAGGAGTCGGCGGATCTCGGGTCAGGGTCGCCGGGGTGACCACCTCTTGGTGTTTTTCCACTCGAGCTTGGGCCGGGTTCGGCGGGTGCAGAGTGGGCTGGATTTGCGGTGTCCTTACAATTATTTATTGGTTTTAAACATAAACAACAAAAACATAAACAGCAGCCATAATAGAGGTATGTCATCATATTCTCTAGAAGGCTGTACCATCAGTTAAATCAATTCAAAGCAATAGATAAGTAATTTGCACAATTTAGTGTACCGTCCCATCATGTCGGTAAGTTTGGGCTCTCTTTTCCTCACACACAAACCCTATATAGGTCTGCCACGGGTACCATATCTTCTCCCATTTTTTGGGCAACCTCTGGGTTGATATTGTTTTTTTCCCGGCCAGAATTCACCAGTCCATATTATTCTTCCAGTCATTCATCTCCGGGGTGTTTGCTGCCTCCACACCTTTGTGCTATGTTCTGAATTGCTACTCCTAAGCCTAGGGACAGTCATAGTTTGGTGTACCTAGATAGGGATGATCTCCCCAGATGTTGAACAAGCAGCATTTAGCTCTGTCTGGTGTGAGGCATCTTATCTCGTCGTAGCCCGCAATGTAGCAGTAGTGGTTTAACAATGTGGATATGTAGAAACAAGTGAGACACAATAGTGTTCAAGAAGCAGTTTGTGGTATCAACAAAATGTTCAAATATGCAGCTCAATAACAAGGCAGTGCTATCCCCATGGTACTTTTCTAAAGTTAAATCCTCTTAAAAACGTACTTTAATTGCTACAGAAATGTACAATGAGCAGGTACAGAAAACACAGTAATATTGTGGGTCCAGCTGTTAATCAATGACAATGCTTCATGTATATATAACTGAATTAAACTCTTCCTTAGACTTCAAACCATTTTCAATGCTGTTACAGTTAAGGATCCAACAACATTCATCTCTGTTTAGTAGGACTTGTAAGTCCCCTCCTGTTTGAAGTTTGCTGACAAGTTCAATGAGTTGCCAAAGTATTTCATTTTCTGTATAATAGTTTTCAATGAAGTGTGTGGGACCAGGGGTGCTGACACGACCCTATATCTAATGCGACTGCAATGTCTGCATAGTTAATGTTTTGATCTTCTCTGTAGTCTGCCCGATATAGTTAAGATTACCGGGACATGGAGAGCATAAATGATGTTGCTGGAGTTACAATTCGGGTAATTTCTTAGGCTGTTTGAGTCTCTTGTGGATGAATTCTTTAGCATTATTAGTGGGACTGTGTTGTGTAGGAAAGTACCCCTTTGGCATGGTTACCCCCCACTTTTTGCCTGACTGATGCATCTTTGACTGAATGTGCACTGGGTTCCTGCTAACCAGGGTCCCAGTGCCTGTGTTCTTTCCCAAAACTGTACCTTTGTTTCCACAATTTGCATACCTCTGGCCCAAATATAAGTCCCTTGTAAAAGGTACCAGTGGTACCAAGAGCATTGGGACCAGAGAAGGTCTCTAAGGGCTGCAGCATGTATTGTGCCACCCTGAGAGACCCCTCACCAAACACACGCACTACCACTGCAGCCTGCGTGTTTTGGTGCAGATAAGTGATGAGTCCGCCTACCAGCACTGCAAGAGGCATAGGTAAGTCACCCCTACAGCCGGCCTTACAGCTCTAAGGCAGGGTGCACTATACCTCATGTGAGGGCATAACTGCATGAACAGATATACCCCTATATATTGTCTAAGACCATTCTTAGACATAAGTGCACAGTGAAGCCATACTGAGTACTTGGGCTGGGAGCTTGTCACTACGAGTTCCACAGCTCCATAACGGGTTCACCAAATTCCAAGATGTTTAGTACCAAGCATCTCGGATTAATGGGCCCACACTGATGCCAGTTTGGATTCATTAATAAATGTACTCCTAGGGCACCTCGGAGGTGCCCGCTGAAAACCTACCAACCCACTAGTGTGTCTCTGACTGGTCTGCACCACCCTGCCACCTCTAGACATGTGTCTGACCCCCTGAGGTGGGAGCCCTTTGCTCTCGTGGGTCGGAAATAAAGCCTGCTCTAGGTGAAGGAGCTCCACGCCTACCCCGAAGCAGGAACTGCATTGAAAGGCGGTGAGCCTCAAAGGCTTCCCGTCCTTTGTTATGCTGACCAGGGCCTCTCCAGCTAGTGGAGCTGCCCTCCTCCCTGACCAAGCCCCACTTTGGCAGCAAGGTCGGCGGGAACATTAGTAAGCAAGAGAGGTGTGTCCCCTCTCAGCCAGGACACCCCTAAGGTGCCCTGAGCTGAAGTGACCCCCTCCTTTGAGCATCCTCCATATTGTTTTGGAGGATTCTAGCCAATAGGGTTAGGATATGCACCCTTCCCAGAGGGAGTGGACGTACTAAGGGTGTAGGTACCCTAAAGGTAAGTAGCCCATTGGCTACTACCTTCTAACTCCTTTAAGGCTCCTAAATTGAGTATTTAGCCACACCCTTGAACCTTAATCCTCAGATTACTGATGACCTACGAAGAAGAGGACAAAGAAGAGCCGTGCAGCAGCGAAGTCTGAAGACACCAACTGACTTGACCCCAGCCCTACCAGCCTGTCTGCAGCCCTCAAAGACCCTCCTGAAGAAGAGTGACTCGTTCTGCAGTCCAGTGACCTTCAGAACCCTGGGAGGGACTGCCTGCCTTCTAAAAAGACTCCTGATCTACAGCGGACCTGCCCAAAAGAAAACCAAGTTTAAAGACTGAATCTCCCTGTGGAACCGCGAACCCGACCACCTCAGCTCCAGATACCCACAGCCCGAGTCCAAGTGGCCCACCGGTCCAGAAAAGGTACCCCAGCGATCCTGAGCAAGAGTCCCTCGTAGGATGACCCCTTCCGGACTCCACATCGGCACCTGCAGTCTATGCATGACGACCCCCCCCCTCATCCCCCCCAACCGCGACCTGCACTGGTAAGCTGATTTCTGACGCCGAAGGACACCCCTGCACCCGGAGGCCTTGGGGAGATCAACAGGCGGTGTCCTGATGCCCCAGCACATCCCAACTTACCTGTGCAGCTGTAGGTTTCCATCGATTGGCCTCCTGGCCTGAGCCTGCAACCTTTTTCCAAGTTCGAGATGCCCCATTAGTTTACATTGGGCGCTCAACGCTGTGTTGGCGCTTTGCACCCGGCCACCCCTGTGTCACTGGAGGTGTAAGTTTGGTGCAGCCTTGTGCCCCCCCCCCCCCAAACCCTGTGCTTACCTTAACCTCCAGAGTCTGGGTTCCGAAACTGTGCTACTCGCCTGTAAGTAGTACCACTTCGATCGTCCCCTTTCTCTATTGGATAACATTGGCACCAGGTCCTGAGTTTGACCTCCGCACCTGGCCGCCCCAGTGCTGGTGGTGGTGCAGTTTTGTCACTTACCTGAACCTTGCCTGGTACTGAACCTTCATCCAAAAGCTCAATAACGTAAATCGTTTACTTACCTGCATATTGCTGATTGTGTTTCCTCCCGTAGGATAACATTGTAATGATTGAAAAACGTTCTACATTGAAAACAGTGATATTGCAAAAAGTATTTTACTGCAACAAAGTATCTTTGGTTCTATGAAATGAATATACAAGTAATATTTTTACAAGCCATTGGTCTTGGATTTAGTCACTGAGTGTGTGTAATCATTTCTTGCTTGTGTGTGTACAACAAATGCTTAGCACTGCCCTCTGATGAGCTTAACTGTTCGCCCCCACCACCACGAAAGAGAGCATTAGTATTATCTGCTTTTGCCTCTGTAAAGCCTCTGGGGATCCATTGGACTCTCTGCACACTGAATTAATGAAACAGTATTTGTGGATCGCACAGCTACTCAAGGAGTGTCCAGGCGCTATCTGGTTGACTGCACACCAAACTAGATTGAATAGTTCATTTGCTTAATAGCCAGGTTTTTACTTTGGTATAGTATATACAGAGCCAGCTTCCTACAGACTGCACATCAAATGGTAAAAATATATGCCAGTTTGTACAAATCCAGGGTTGCAAACTATCACACTCCAGTACAACTCTAAAATGTATTTGTTCACGGTGCCATAGGTTTCAGCAGCATTTCAACCCTTATTGACTGAAGGTCATCTGGACAAATTAAATGAAATGACGCAAGTGCAGGACATCTGCATGTTAGAAAAATCAAAACCAAGAATTAGACCTGCTATCAAAAATGATCGTAATACAGGGGTAGTGAATATACAAATATATGCTTCACTGATCCCAATCTAATAGGTTAGTCTAAAAAGATTAGAAAGAAAGGATCAGCAACTGTGGGTATAGAAAATCAGAGGACAGTCAATGTCTGGGTGCAGACGATGTGCGATCTTTGCAACATTGAAGCATGGAGGGAGCGACTTACATTTCAGTATGGTCTAAAAGAATTTGCTAAAGTAGAGTTATTTAAAAAGAACAGTGTCTGGAAAGAATCCGGATCACTTGGGTAAAAATATATGAAGCTAATGAAGTCCGAGTTATTAAACCTAAAAATCTCTTGGGGCACTCACTCATAACCTTGAGAAAAATGTATTTCAGTGCTGCAGTGCAATGGGAAGTAAATTGTGGAAATCGTCATATCTAAATATCTAAAAGCGGGTAAAAAACAATTGAGTGTACCCGTAAAAATATGAAAAAAACACTTCAACAATTTGTATTAAGTGCTAGTAGTAAACAATAGTTGATACCGAGTTCAATTGTTTTGAGAACAATGTGATGACACGTCAATTACATACATAGGGTCTGATCCATAAAGGGCCTTCACACTCCTTGCTAAGGCCCTGCAATCGTGTCGGTGGGGCCCATACTCATGGCGGGACATCCGCAATGAGTAACTGCAGTGCGGAGACCCCACCACGACTGCGGGGTCTCCCCCACGAGTCCGGAGGCCCTTTGTGAATCAGGCCCATAGTATTCAGAGAACATAGCAATATTCAACATGGATTCTGGATCAGTTATAATTTTGTAAAAACACTTAAACAATTAATACCAAGTACTTCTTGTGTCGACCCTCCAGGATTTTGCAATTTGCAAACAATTGTGCGATTTTTACAAAAGCCCCTGCAAAATCACTTTAAAAACATTTGAAGCTTATTGCCCCACTTTTTATTGTATTGCAATATTTACGTAGTGCTTACTACCCCTAGGTGAGGGCAGAAGCGCTTGCCTACATGAGTAGCACCCTACACCGTGTAGGGTGTGTGGTTGGAAGACTCTTGTCTTTGTTTTGATCCTGTGTGGGAAGTTTCCTTGTTGTGCGTGATGACCATGAAGTGCGGTTATCATGTTATGGGTCGCAGTGCATAGCAGTGTGGTGGATGATGAAATGTGAGAGAGACGTGCAGTTTTTAATGGTTTTCAGTATACTGGTAACTTTGAACAGCTCTGCAGGTCCCTTTATGGTATTTTATGATATTGTCTTTTTAGCTGGTTACTACACTGGGTTGGCTAATTTGAGAATATGTGTATTTTTGTGGTACTGAGCTGGCGTGGTAGGAGGGAGAGAGAAGCGGAGAGATCTGTTGGGATGTGTATTTTTATCATCATCCCATATCTGGTGTCTCTGTGTGATGTAAAGAAGCGTTTAGATTGTATGGATATTTGAACCCTGCAGAGGTGGACTACAATAAAGTCATCGGAATTGTCCAGCAATGTGTGGCAGATCTTTTCAGTTATTCCATGCCTGTTTATTTGGTGGTAGCTGTTTTGTGTCTGGACAGTGCTGGTGATAGACAACCCTCATAGCAGATGCCTTTTATGAATTTAAGAGGTATAAAGTTATAAATTGTTGCTGACTGCGGCATATTATTATGGCTTTAGTTTTATTGTGGGCCATAATTGTTATATATGCAAGTACATAACTATAATGCCACAGCGAACTATAGGTCGGCCCTTCTTAGGTTACCTACATATCGAAAGCTTTTTGCTGGTCAGGTTGTTTTCTCTGCACAGAAAAGTGCCCCTTTAGGGGCAGAGGCCTTGGTAAAAAGGCCACACACTGGGTGCAAAACAAGACCAAAGGTGTTGGAATTGGTCTTACTGGACCCGAGATACAGCCTTGTCCCCTAGGGGAGCGGGCAGAGAACAAAGTGTGTGATGCTTTGCCTGGGGAGGGCCAAGCCTCCGGGGGTTGGTGTACCAGGGATTTATTAACTTTGATGGGGAGATGCAGAGCGTGGGGGCCGCTGCCTGAGCCAACTTCTGTTACTGGGGACCCCCATCTCCCGGTACCCACTGCAATCACCAGTATCCCCCCCCCCCCCCCCCAGGATGCTCCTGCCTATGGGCGGGAGTCAAAAAGAGCCCTACTGGCCCCCTCCTGAGGTGGGAGCAGAACAGTGTGTTGCATGCTCTGCGACCAGGCCATGAAAGCATGCAGGGAGCCCCTAAATGTTCGTACTACCAATTGACTTGATTGGTGGGTTATAACATGCATTGCATATTGGTACTGTTCCCATTGATTTCATTGTATTGCAGTGGTAAATTATATCATGTTGCTACTTTTATTAGTGTGGTGACACCCTGACAAAGCCAATAGGCCTACCTTATTGATAATGACTCTGAGACTAGGCTAATAGGCCTACTGTATTAATAAAGACACCCCCTTTTATTATGATGTTGTGTCCAGTATAGTTGGGGGGGTATTGTGATTATTGAATTCAGGGCTCGCTAGGGTTGTAATGTGTTATGGGGATGTCACTAAAGTTATTTCCATCGACCCTGAGCGCACCCTCCCGATCACGAGCTGTATGCTAATTGGCTGTCAACACTCCAAACCAGGAAGTGTTGGCAGCCATCTTGTGCCTCGGTAGAACCGAGGCACAAGAAATCAGTAAAACAAGTACGCAAAAAGGGGGCAGGGTAGAAACACCCTGACCCCCTAGGCCTGCTCAGGGGGTCCCACAAGGACCCCCAGGGCCCAAAAAAGATTTTTTTTTTTTTTTAAATCGGCGGGATGCGCTTAGGATGCGCGGATCCCGCAGTGAAAAAAAAAAACGAAGCGCTTTATTTGGCCCCCGGGTGGGCCAAGTCACGGGGGCATGCGGGGGTTAATGACAAAATTGGGTGGGGACTGCCACCCCCCCCGGAACTTCTTTAAAAAAAAAATTACCTGTGTGGGGGGGGGGGGGGGCTCAAGCCCCCCCACACGCCCGGGGACCGCCACCTCCCCGGGGCACTAAGAATTTTAATGTGGGGGTCCGTTTCGGACCCCCGAGCCCCGGGGACCACCACCTCCCCGGGGCTTTGCACATGTTGGGAGGGGGGCCCTCCATGGCCCTGGGGACCACCACCCCCCAGGGCCGGCTCCTGCAGTGTCCCGGGGTGCCCACCCCCGGGACACTGCTGTTTGCTATGACAGGGCGGGAGCCTCGCGGCTCCCATCCTGTCATAGCAAACTTGCTTTGAATTTTGGAAGAGAGAGCAGGAAACCTGCTCTCTTCCAAAATTCAAAGCAAATTGCTTTTCCACACGGGGAGCTGCAGCTAAGCAGCTCCCCATGTGGAAAAGCAATGCCGGCTCCCGAGGGACGCGGGGAGCCGGCGGGACCGTGGGGGTATTGGGGACCCCCCCACGGTCCCCAACTGAGAGGGCCAGCCCCGGGGGATGGGGTCCCCAGGGCTACAAGTGGCCCGGGAGGGGGGCCACGCGGCCCCCTTCCCCCAAATTTTAAGAAAAAAAATAGAAAAACAAAGGCCGGCCCCGGGGGATGTGGTCCCCGGGCCATAAGTGGCCTGAGGGGGGCAACGCAGCCCCCCTCCAAAACATTAAAAAAATTAAAAAAGGCCATTCTCCAGGGGATGGGGTCCCCGGGGCCGATTAAGGCCCCCTTCCAATTATGAGTGATGTAATATGTGACGTCATCAGCAGTGCATTGCGGGGGCGCGAGTTATAGTTAGCTGAACTAACTATAACGGGGGAATTTCACGGGTTTTGTACGAGTGCAATGTCCAACTAACTATAACTTTCCCTAAAACCTATGGTTTTTTCAGTGAATTTCTAAGGTTTTTTAAATGCTAATTTCTAACTATAACGTGCCTGAAACCTATGGTTTTTTCAGTGAATATATATATATATATTCATTCAATGGGGGGGAAAAAAGGTTAAAGTTAGGGAAACATATTTTCCCTATACAAACCAAGTTTAAACTACACAGACTTTAATAATTATACACAGACTTTAATAATTCTAAAGTTCTAGTTATAACTTTCATTTACAATTTTTCCACCACCTTCTAATTATTGTAAGTAGCGGACCTTTTAACACTCCTTTCAACTCGCTAACCAGATAGCACTAACTATAACTTGCCACTCTACCATGCACTGTGTGGTGGCAAATGATTTCATTTGAGAACTTACTTATAAATGTTGTTATGAATGCTGTGATTTCACATGTTATAGGTGGTGTAATATCCAAGGGTATAAACTGTGCATGGAAAAGACATGAGTTGTAGTTAATGTAGTGTGGCGAGTGAGGTGACAAGACTGTTCGGAGGTGCACGACTTATAGTAATTTGAAGGTGGTGTGTAAATTATAAATTTAAGTTAGAATTATAACTTCAGTTTTTAATGTTTGTGTATTTTAAGATGGGTTTGCATAGAAAGAATACATAAGGTATTTGTAACTATAAATTATCCTTAACCTTTGTTTTTTTTTTCTTCATTGTAGGTTAATGGTTTTTATTTTTTAATAAAAATGTGTTTCAAATTGCTGTGTGGAGTGTCATTGATTAGAGAGCCGTGAAGTTTAGATCAGTACAGTGAAGGATAAGTGGTGTAGAGTCTAGTCTCGTAAAGTGGAGTATTGTAGCGTGGAACAGTGTGGAGTGATCTAGTGCACAGTGGACTAAATCGTTATGCAGTGGAGTGGCGTGATGTTGTATTGTGGAGTGGAGTATCATAGAGTGGAGCGGCGTGTTGCACAGTGTAGTGGCATGTGGGGAGAAAACCCAGAGGTGAGTGTTGTACATTGGTGTGTCTTCGACTGGAGTGTCATGAAATGGAGTGCGGTGGAGGTCTTCGAGTAGAGCAGTGGCATAGAGTGGAGTTCAGTGGAGTAGAGTGTCGTATAGTTCAGTGTTGTGTCGTGCAGTAGAGTGGCGGAGAGTCTCATTCAGTGTAGTGTTGTACAGTGGAGTATCCTCATTTGTGAGAACACAGTGCATGGTAAAGTGGCAAGTTATAGTTAGTGTTGTCTCGTTAGTGAGCTGCAAAGAGTGTGTAACAAGGTCTGATACTTATAATAATTTGGTGGTGGATAAATTGTAAATGAAAGCTAAAACTATAACTTCAGAATGTTTGAAGTTTGTTTAGTTTAAACTTGGTATGTATAGGGAAAATACGTTTTCATAACTGTAACTAAACTTTAATTAACCTTAGGTTTTTTTTCATTGAATTTCACTGTTTTTTTAAAAATGTTTAATAAAAATGTTTCAAATTGTAGAGTCCATTGTTGCAAGTGGAGAGTTATGTGGAGTGTCGTACAGTACAGTGGAGGAGAGTGTTGTAAAGCCTATTGTCAGTTGAAAAGTTACGACCTATATTTTTAGGATACAGTTGTTTATGTCCGGATCCAGTAATCTACTTCATTCATGCTGTCACTAAAAAAACGCCTTATTTTAGAAACGGAATGTACAGGTATTATTGTCATGGCTCCTGTGATGTATAACTGCTGTTGTGATATTACTGTGATTCTGGAGATTGATTAATACAATAAAAATTTGTTTAAAAAAAAATAGAAGGAAGTGTCGTAGAGTACAGTGGAGGAGAGTGTCCTTGAGTGCCGTGTCATAGTGCAGTGGCGAATCGCAGAGAGAGGTTGAGTGGCGTGTTGTGTCATATAGTATAGTACAGGGGCATAGAGTGTAGTACAGTGTTGTGGAGTTGCATACAGTGGGGCAGTGTCCGACAGTGGAGCGGCATAGAACGGAGTATTAGTGGCGTAGAGTGGGATAAAGTGTAGTAGAGTGGAGTGCACTGCAGTGTGGTAGTGTAGAGTACAATAAAATGTCATGGAGTGGTGTGTCGTAGACTATAGTGGAGTGCAGTAGAATGGAGTGGCGTAGAGTGCAGTCCAGTAAAGTGTCATACATTGGAGTACAGTGTGGTAGAGTATTGGAAAGTGATGTAGACTAGAGTAGAGTGGCATAGTCTGGTTGATTCTTGTAGAGTGGCGTGGTGTACAGTGTTGTAGAGGTTGTTAGAGTGGATTGTCATACAGTGTTCTAGATTACAATGGCATTGAGTGGCGTAGAGTGAAGTCCTGTGTCAGAATAGGGTGGAGTAAAGTGGGGTGCAATGGCCTACAAAGAGTTGCGTACAGTGTCGTACAGTGGACTAGAGTATCATAGAGTGGAGTAGTGCTGTACAGTGGTACACAGTATAGTATGGTGTTGTACAGTGGAGTGAAGGGGTATAGAGCTGAGTAAAGTGTCGGAGAGTGGCATACAGTCTAGTGGAGTTGCATAGTGTACAGTAGGGTGTGAAACAGTGGAGCTAAATAGTGTGGGTTGTTGTATAGTAGCATAGAGTGAGCTAAAGTCTCTTACAGTGGAGTGGAGCGTACTGGCGTACCGTAGATAGTAAACTGTTATAAATCGGAGTGAGGTCTTGTATAGTAGAGTGGAGTGCTGTCATATAGTGGAATAGAGTGTTGTACATTGGAGTGTACGAGGATACAGTGGAGTAGAATGTCGTAGAGTGCCATGAAGTTTGGTAGACTTTTATAGAGTGGATGAGAGTGCCATACAATGGAGTGTTGTGGTGACGTACAATGTAGTGGCATAGAGTGGATTACCGTAAAGTGGAGTAACATGCAGTGGAGTGCTGTACAGTAGAGTGGAGTGGTGTACAATGCAGTGGCATAGAGTGGAGTAGGGTACCATGGATTAGCGTAGAGTGGGTTGGCATACATTGAAGTGGTGTAGAGTTGAGGAAACTGTAATAAATTGGAGTGGCGTCTCATACAGTGGTGTGGACTGCTGTGTCGTACAGTGTTGGAGACTGTCGTAGTGTGGTGTACAATAGAGTACGGGCGTAGAGTCGAATGCAAATTTGTACAGTGGATGTATGGGGATAGAGTGTAGTAAAGCTATGTAGACTGGAGTGGCGTATGGTGGCGTAGACTGGAGTGGCGTATGGTGGCGTAGACTGGAGTGGCGTATGGTGGCGTAGACTGGAGTGGCGTATGGTGGCGTAGACTGAAGTGGCGTATGGTGGCGTAGACTGAAGTGGCGTATGGTGGCGTAGACGAGTGGCGTATGGTGGCGTAGACTGGAGTGGCGTATGGTGGCGTATGGTGTAGTAGCGTATAGTGGTGTATGGTGTAGTATCGTATAGTGGCGTGAAGTGGGTTAGACTGGAGTGGTGTATTGTGGGGTGAGTTAGAAAGTAATAGCATACAGTAGAGTGGCGTACAGTGGTGTTGGGTAGAGTGGAATACCATACAGTAGAGGGGCAAAGATTAAAGTTGTGGTCCGTGTAATAGCGTTGAATGGAGTGGCGTACAGTGGAGTGGTGTACAGTAGAATAGAGTGGTCTACACTGAAGTAGTGTACACTGTAATGGGGTAGAGTGAAATAGCATATAGTGGAGTGGCGTCCAATGGACTAGCGTAGAATGGAGTGGTGTACACTGAAGTTGCATAGAGTGGAGTAGCATATAGTGAAGTGGTATCTAGTGAAATAGCGTAGAGTGGAGTGGTGTACAGTAGAGTGGTGTAGACTCGAATAGCGTATAGTGGAGTAGCATACAGTGGCGTACAATGACGCTGTGTAGACTGGAGTGGTATACACTGGAATGGGGTGGAGTGTAATGGTATACAGTGGAGTGGCGTCCAGTGGAATAGTGTAGAATGAGTTAGGGTAGAGTAGAGTGGCATACACTGGAGTGGCGTAAAGTGACATAACATGATGTAGAGTTAAGTAGCATACAATGGAATAGGACAGTGGAGTGGCATACAGTGGGATAGCATACTAGAGTAGCGTATAGCGAAGTGGCATACAGTGGAGTGTGGCGTACACTGAAGAGGTGTAGAGTGAAGTTACAAACAGTGTAATAGAGTGGATAGCGTAGAGTGGAGTTATGTACAGTGCAATAGTGTAGAGGGCGAGTGGCATAGAGTGTAATAGTGTGTAGTGGAGTGGCGTATAATGGAGTGGTGTAGACTGTAGTGGCGTGGGGTAGAGTGTAATAGAATACAATGGGGTGTCACACAATGGAGTTGGTGTGGATTGCCATACACTGGAGTGGCGTAGAGTGGCTACAGTGGCGTGGCATATGGATGTATCTGAAATTTAGCAGCGATGTAGATTATGGTGTGCAGAGTAACTCAAAACAGCGAATTGCGCTGCCTTGCGTTTCTCCAGATTTACCAATCAACACAGGGCCACGCATGGTGGCCTTGCATTCCTTTGTAAATCTGATGCAACACCATGAGTGACACAAGGGTACTGTAATCCAATAATATAGTTAGGCCTTCTAGTTTGGTCCATGGTATACTGTGATAACTTTGCAGTATACCATGGTAAATGGCGCTGACAAGCTAATATATAATTGGGTAATGACTGTTTTTTAGAGAATGAAAAGGCAGCCATGTTGTTTTTACTACACTTTGGCTGTATTCAGCATTAGGGCCTGAGATATAGGTAAGTAGTAAGTCCCTACCTATCACCACTTTATTAAAGTGGTCATAGGTAAGGAAACTTATTTATATATATTTTTAAATAAGTTTACGGCCATGTACTGCGGTAGTTTCAGAAAAGTTTGTGAAATTCCGCAAAAGTACCACAGTGGCCGATATCACTAAGTTTAAATGCCTTATAACTTAAAAAATATTTACCCTACTTAACTGCAGTACCCAAAAAGCGTCATCTCTGCACTATAATGTATAATTCTGCCAAATGTCATGTAAATCCATTCAGCCGTTTGCGCACTACGTCATATGCAATAGTGTATGGAAAATGCATTGGTGGAAAAACGCGTTTTGGGACTCCCTTTTATCTCTGCACCCCTTTAACAAATCACCTCCAAAGTTTTCTCATCTCAAAATGTAGGAAATGCTATGGGTTTTTAAAGTTTTGCTATGCAAAGTTATTTGGGAGCTGATATCTGAGGAATTCCTATCTTTGGGAATACTAATTATAACCACAGAATGGCAATCGGGTTTAATCAAATGCTGTAAGAAACTGGCTCTATATATACTCCACCAAAGTGAGGTACAGTGTGTATAGAGTCCAAGGGTCTCCAGAGGTTTGGCAGAGGTTAAAGTTAGATAGAACCTTACTCTCTAAAGTGGTAGCTTGGTCGAGCAGTAAGGCAGTATCAGAGGACAGTGTAAAGCATTTGATGTACACACTCAGTCAGCAAATGAATCCACACACTCAAGAACTGAACTCTAGGCCAATTGTATTGTATAAAAAAATATACTGTTATTTTATTTTAGAACCACAGGGTTGCATAAAAATACTTTCTCAAGATAAGATGCTGTTTGGTGAATACTTTCAATGAACAATAGACTGTAAATGCAATATAGTACAGGGGTTAAAATAGGCAACACAATACTTGGTATACTATAACATTGAGCTCAATGGGATTTTTAAGTAAACCGTAATAGAAATACTTTACGAACGTTTTTCTTACTCAGGGCTGGATCCTGGATTCAGCCCTGGTGCATTTCCTGTAAACAGTTGAAATAAATCGTTTTTGTTACACAGGCGGTTTTTAAGGAATATTTGTATGTTGCAAAAATCGACACTTAGAAGAATTTCTGGCAAAAACCAGGCAATGTTATCCTATGGAGGAAAATCAAGTTACCGGAAAATCACAGTTGTAATCACTTTTTCTAATCAGTGCTGGGTACCTAAATCCAGCACTGGGATCTCTCCTGAGAACAGGTGAGTAATTTCGATTTTGGTATTCGGACGAATTTTAGTGAATATTTCGAAGTTCCAAAACTCGACACTTAGAAGAATTTCTGGTGAAAACCAGGCAATGTTATCCTGTGGAGGAAAATCAAGTTATCGGCTTTCAGGTAAGTACTCGGCTGGCAGAGTTAAGGTTCTGGGGCACGACTCAGGGGTCTCCCAGGTTCAGGTTTGTACTGTTGTTACACCCTCAGCAGCACAGGGGCGGCCGGGTGCAGAGAGAGTAGACCCAACGTTAGCCTATGACGGGCGGGGGGCCTTTGGTTGGTGGCTGCTGGCAGGCAGGCCACTCGGCTGTGGGAGCAAAGCTCCTGGTCACTTACTCAGGGCAAGTGGGGAAGTCGAACAGGGTAGTTGGTGTTCCCTCAGCGGCACTGGGGCGGCCGGGTGCAGTGGGCTTTTGGGCCGTCGGGCGCCCAATGGATTTCAATGGGAAAGCTGCAAGACGAACAAAGGCTGCAAACTCTGGGACGGTGATTCTTCAGGTGCGACAACCACTTCGAGAGGTAAGTTGGGATGCTGTAGGAGGGGTAGACACCCAGGAGTTGGGCACAGGAGGCCGTGGGGCGCCGGGTGCAGGGGTATCTTTAGGCGTCGGGAAATCTTACCCTCTGCTGGTCGCGGTTGGAGGGGTCCCTGGTGTTGAGGCTGCAGGCGTCGTCAGGAGCGTCGAGGTGAGTCCTTGGGTGCTGGATTCTTGGTCACAGTCGCCGGGGGGACGTCCTCGTGGTCTTTGTCCACTGTGGCTCGGGCCGGGCTCGGCGGGTGCAGAGTGGGCAGGGTCCGCGGTCTCAGGCCGGGGCCTGGGGTTGCAGATGTTTGAGCAGAACCACTGCTCGTGGGAGTCCCAGTCTTTTAGTTGAGCAAGGCAGTCAGGTCCTCCGGGGTTTTCGAGGTTGCTGACCACTGAAGAGGCTGGGGTTTAGCAGGAGCAGGTTCGAGGTTCGACAGGCCGGTAGGGCTGGGGCCAAGTCAGTTGGTGTCGTCCTCTTGTTAGCAGCTGCACGGCTGGTCTTCTTTCTTCTTGTTCTTCTTGTTGTTTCGGAATCGGGATCTGAGGAAGGAAGGTTCAGGGTGCCCTAAATACTGAATTTAGGGGCGTTACAGGTAGGTAAAGGGCAGGGACCAATGGGTCCCTTCCCTGGGGTGGAGTACACCCCCTACTCTGCCACTCTCCAGTGGGAGGGGTGCAGGAGCCTGTCCTTGGTTGGCTGGGTCCCCCATCCTCAAGATGGCGGGGACTCGAGGTTGTGCTTCACCTCGCCTCCCCCACCCTAGGGGTGGAGTTGGCAGAGGTGGGCACACCTCTCTTCCTCACTGTGTTTTTCCCGCCGGGTCTCCCGCCCAAAGGGGGTGGAACCAGTGGGGACCAGTTGCTGAGTACAGCAAGTGGTCTGGAGAGGCTCACAAAGGCGGTATGCCTTTGAAGCTTCTCCTTCGTGAACCCTGCCCATCCTGGGGAGGAGGCTTGGCACCTCGTCCCAGGATGTGCATTGTTTCAGGACCCCGAGAGCAGCAAGCTCTCGACCCAGGGGTCCAGAAACATGTCTGGGGGTGGCAGCCTCGGCAGCCACTCAGTGAGGTCACTGGGAGTTGGTCGAGTTTCAGGGGGCATCTCTAAGATGCCCTCTGTTGTGCATTTTACATTAAATCCCACACTGGCATCAGTGTGGGTTTAATGTGCTGAGAAGTTTGATACCAAACTTCCCAGTCTTCAGTGTAGCCATTATGGTGCTGTGGAGTTCGTACTGACAAACTCCCAGAACCATATACTCTTAATGGCACCACTGCACTTACAGTGCCCAGGAATGGACTTGGGCACTGTAGGGGTACAGGGCTCATGCACCTGTACCCTCACCACTGGCATAGGGCACCCAGCTAGAGGGGTGACTGATGTATGCCAGGGCAGTGGTTTGTGGGCATGGCACACAGGGATGTGTGCCATGTCGACTCTTCACTTTGTTCTGCACCAAGACACGCAGCCTGCAAAGGCAGTGTGTGTGTGTCAGGGTACAGGGCCTCTAAGGGTGGCACAATAAGTGCTGCAGTCCTTGAGGTCTTCTCTGGTCACAGTGCCCTGGGTACCTGTGGTACCACTTACCAGGGGCTTACCTGTGGCCAGAGTTGCCAATTGGGTTTAGGCTTCAATGCAGTTAAGGGAAGGAACACAGGCCCTGGGTACCTGATTGGCAGGAGCACACTCAGTCAAAGCACATCAGCAATTCAGCAAAAAGTGGGGGCATACCATGCAAGAAAGAGGCACTTTCTCACAAATGCTTAATGCGATTTCTTTCTTTTTAGCTATTGTATTTGTTTGTGTATTGGTTTACATAATCATTTGACCATAAATGTCTTTTAGTTGTTCATGTAGTGATTCTGTAACTTTACATATGCAGTCTAGTTTATTTTTTGGACTTCCTTGCTACTTTAGGATTGTGCTACAAATGAGCCCCAAGTCAATGAAAGCCAGTCGTTGTTATAAGAATAAAAAAGATTTTATTTTCTTCTTAATGGCCAATTATGTCCTGCATTTAGTAGTTTGTGTAGCTCACTGATAGGTCGTGCTTCCATTTTGTAGCCCAGGAGTACATAAGAAAGATGGTTTTTTTTCGAGTGTTGGGCACAGTTTTATTTTGTGAGCCAGAGAGCATGCAAAGTAAATGTATGTAGATTAAGATGTTTTATTTGGTATACGTTTGTTTATAGGTTTCCATTAGCATGTGACCATAAATGGGCCTTTCTGTTGTTCATGTTGTAAATCTGAAACCTTACATATGCAGTTTATTTTATTTTTTGGGCTTCCTTGCTACTCTTTCTAGGATTCTAAAGGAATAAAGGACAAAGTGAATGACAGGCAATCATTGTCTTTGTTATAAAAATCGAGACTATTTTTTTCCTAGCGACCAATTATCATGTCCTCCAGATAGTAGTATGTATGTCTCACTGCTAGGTCAATTTTTCATTTTGTTGCATAGGGATGTATAATAAAGATGGTTTTTGTTTGGCTTGTTGGGCCGGTTTTATTTTGAGTCAAAGAGCATGCAAGGGAAACTTATGTAGATTAAGGTGTATTATATGCGTTATGTATTTGTTTATAGGTTTCTGTAGGAAAGTGCCCCATTTTGCATGGTTACCCCCTAACTTTTTGCCTGATGCCTGATGCCAACTTGACTGAGTGTGTGCTGGGATCCTGCTAACCAGGCCACCTGTGTTCTTTCCCAATACTGAACCTTTGTACCTTCAATTGGCACACCTCTGGGCCACATGCAAGTCCCTTATAACAGGTACCCCTGGTACCAAGGGCCTGTGACAGAGAGGGCCTCTGAGGGCTGTAGCATGTCTTATGCCATTCTCAGACACCCCACTCCTTAGCACCCCCACCCTGCCATTGCCGACTGAGTGTTTTGGTGCAGACCAAACCAAAGAGTCGACATGGCACACACCCCTGTGTGCCATGCCTACCTACACAGCCTGTGGCATGGGTAAGTCACCCTCTAGCAGGCCTTACAGCCCTAAAGGCAGAGTGCACCATACCACAAGTGAGGGCATCACTGCATGAGCACTATGCTCCTACAGTGTCTGTGCCATTAACAGACATTGTAAGTGCAGTGAAGCCATTTTGAGTGCATGGGCTGGGAGTTTGTCAACATGAACTCCGCAGCTCCATTATGCCGTAACTGAAGTCTGGAAAGTTGGATATCAAACTTCCCAGCACATTAAACCCCCACCGAGGGCATCTTAGAGATGCTCTCTGAAAAACAACCAACTCTGGTGTGGTTCCTGACTGGCTCCCAGTTTTTGGACCCCTGGGTAGAGAGCCCTCTGCTCTCTGGGTCCAGGAACAAAGCACATCCTGGGCACAGGTGTCAAGCCCCCCACACCCCCCCAGGTTGGGCAAGGTCCTCGAAGAAGGAGCTTCAAAGGCCTGAAGCCTTTGTTAGCTACCCCCATCCTTTTGCTCCTATCAGCATCTGGCTCCCACCGGTTTCAACCCTTCATTTTGGGCGCGAGAACCGGCGGGAAAACCCAGCCAGGAAGGGAGGTGTGCCCACCTTTGCCAACCCCATCCCTCAGGTGGGGGAGGCGAGGTGAAGCACACATCTCAGTCCCTGCCATCTTGTAGATGGGGGGACCTCTCCAATCAGGTAGAGGCTTATGCCCCCCCCTCCCACTGGAGGGTGGCATACTAGGGGGTGTAGACACCCCAAGGAAGGGACCCATTGGTCCCAACCTGCACACCTTGTAACGTCCCTAAATCTAGTATTTAGGGGCACTCCTAAACCTTGCCTCTTCTGATTCAACATGACAAGGACTGAAGAGCTGGGCTGCAGAAGAGGAGGCCGACGACAACTGCTTTGGCCCAGCCCTACCGGCTTGTCTCCTTATCTGAACCCCTGTGAGCTGAACCTGGCGTGTCCTGTAGACTCAAAGAACCCTGGAGACCTGCCCTGCTTCACAAAGAACTCGTATCTCCGGTGGACAACGGATTTGTCCAACACCAACCCAAGGCAGGACTCCTTTTTTTGTTCGATCTGCGAGTCTTAACCACTCTGCACCCGACGTCCACACCCCAAGTCTGAGTGGCCCAACACCCCAACGAGGTCCCCCCCGGCGATCCTGACCTGATTGCAAGCATTGGACGACCTCCAACAACCTTCTCCTCGAAGCATGCAGCCTCGTCCTGAAGGGTTCGCTCAACCACGACCTTAACCGGTGAGAAGAATCCGACAAGAAAGGACATCCTTGCACCCACAGCTCCTGAGTCTTGAGGTGCTCGACCAACTGTGTCCTGGTGTCCAGCAACTCTTCAACTTCACCGTCCAGTCGTTGGTTCCCTTCATCGAGTCTTCTGGCTCCAGCCTGCGGTCCGTTTCCGTGACCGACGTCCTCCATTGAATTGCGTTGGGCTCCCTACATCTCCTAAGCTCCCTGCACCTGAGCAGTCCCCAACCAAGGTGCCCCCCAGCCCCATTGGCTAACATTTGCACCCTGCACCCCGCCGCCCTAGTGCCGCTGGTGGTGCCTCTTGAGTGCCAACCTGAACCTTGGGGAACCTTGATTCTACCTCCCAAAACTCCAATTCCAAAACCAATTCACTCACCTGTAACATAACACTTTGTTTTTCCCACAGGACTGAATGGTGGGTTGTTCTCTAAAAATTCTTCTAAGTGTTGAACTGTTTTGTACTGCACAAACCGTAATCTATTGCTTGCACAAGAGTTAACCTGCTTACAAATGTCCTGTGTGGTGTAAACTGTTAGGAGTATGTATCACACCAAACCAGAACTGTAATCTAAAAGTAATCGAAAATAACTTACCTGCATTTTTTAACTGTTTTCTCAACTGCAAAAAGTATTCTGAGCGTTCCTTCAAATCCAGTATTCACTGTCTTGTATGAAGCGTTTAACTTACCTGTTACTAAGTAAGTCTTTGTTCTAGAAATAAAATAACAAAATAATAACTTTTTATCCAAACAATTGGTCTCCATTCAGTCTTTTAGTGTGTGACATCATTTCTTGCCTGAGTGTGTACAACAAATGCTTAACACCACCCTCCTGATAAGCCTGACTGCTCAACCACACTACCACAAAAGAGAGTAAGGTATTATCTACTTTAGCCTCTGCTATATCTCTGGGTATCCACTGGACTCTGTGCCCACTATACCTTACTTTGGTATAGTATACACAGAGCCAGCTTCCTACAGTTTCCATAAGCATGTGACCATAAATGGATCTTTCAGTTCATGTAGTCAATCTGAAACTTTACGTATGCAGTCTATTTTATTTTTTGGGCTTTCTTGCTACTTTTAATTGTATTGTGCTACAAGATATCACCAAGTTGAAAAACCTTGTAACCTAAAAAATACTTACTCTACTTACCTGCTGTACCCCACACAATCCGATGCGCACCCTTATATTTAATGGTTCAAAATTTCAGCAAAATGCAACTGGCTGTTGCGCTACGCACAATGCAAAAGTATGTGAAATGCATTGGATTTCAAGCCCGTTTTTGGACCCCCTTTTTTCTTTGCGCCCCTGACCAAATGCCGCAAAACTTTCAATCCTTCGACAGTTAAATGGGTGCAACAGGTCTGCAAATTCTTCAAACGTGTGCAAAGTTATTAACGGACAAATATCCTGATCTCTGGTGACCCTTACTATAACTACAGAGTGGCTACTGCTACTCTGTTTAAAAAAAAATAATATATATATATAGATATATAGTAATTTAATTAGTAATATTTAGTAGTGTGTGCGTGATAAAAGTACTTTTCCTTTTTAAAAGAAAAAGCACTCACTGGGCAATAATTTGGTGAGTGTTCTTGTTGCATACAAGTGAGCTGGTGTTATTAACCCACACCATCTTCCTTGAGCAGTCCTTTGTTTGCTCTGCTTCGGTACCCTGAGAGTTCCGTGCTACAATGGGGTACTTGGTTACCAATAGAAAGGCAACTGTGGGGTTATTACTGATATGGACATACATCATTTCCAACGAATAACCCAATTTCTTCCAGTCCTGGCTGAGTAACTCCCACTAGATCTTTGCTCTCCCACAGAGATATTACCTCATTTTTGGGGCTTGGCTGAATCCTTCTGACATTTTGGTTTTCCTGCTACTATGTACATCCTCTAATCTTGCCACAGGCAGCATTTGCTTACTGTACTTTTAGCACCGTTTGTGCCTTGACAGTTGTGCTTCGGAGAAGTGCACTAAAAAAATTAGTGCACATAAAATGTTATCGCATCGTGTGCAGTAAAGGATACCCATTTGTGTATTAACCATTCCACCTTCTATAGAGTGCCTGTATCAGAGTTGCCAGGACAAAGCAATTCTACAAACTATCATATAAACCCTGTAAAAAAAGTAATTCCCGATGGAAAGATGCATAGTGCCACATGGGCAGGTGTTTGTGTATGGAAGAGTGGGCTTAAGTGTGATCTTGATTTCCGTCTTGCATAGCACTTCATAATTGAGCATGAGTGTGCTATCTCTTCCTACGTTCTTGGATCCTACTTTTAGCTTCAAGATAATTGATCATTAGAAAGTATGTGAGTAGCTTCTTTGTTTAACATCATTCTGTTAGAATCTTTGTGGAACTTTTGCTATACATTTGATCAAGGCATTTCCCTCTTTAGGCTCAAGTAGTGACAAAAAGTGAGGGTGAGACATGGGCAAGACCATATTCCCCCTCTTCCCAACCAGGCTCATGTTTGACTCGAGAATAGAAGCAGGAGTTGGTATGAGCCGGGAGGCAGAGTTTGAAATAGACGTCAATTTTGCAAGGAATTGTGTAGATTATATTAGTGGTTGCTCTTTTGTCCTAGTCTTTACGAGAGAGCAGTATAATTTTGTGTTTCGGTCCGTTCTGCCCACTTTTAAACTCATATTATTCAGATCACATGGTAGGTTTATGCTGTTATGTGCTGTAGGAAGCTGGCTCTCTACATAGTGTTCTAAAATGAGGTACACTGTGTAGAGAGTCAAGGTAACCCATATTGGTTTACAGAGGCACAAATAACAAACCCAAATGCTCTCTTTTGTGGTAGTATGGGGAAGCAGTTTAGGCTTATAGAGGGTAGTGCTAAACATTCGTTCTACTCGCAGAGGCAAAGAATGAGACACACACTCAAGAATAAATCTGAGACATGAAGAAAACTTATTTTTAAATAAATTTCAACACCAAGAACTTCGGGTTTAAGTAAGTACTTCTTGAGATATTAGATTTTTACAGATAAGTAAAACGTTCACTTAAATGCGTCTTTATGTGGTAATGCTTTATTATGGGGGAAAAAAGGTATATGCTTCACACTGTTACTTTGCAAAAGGTTCCTGGGGTTCCTCTTCAGGACTTAAGGTGGTAGGCGGCCAAGGCCCAAAGAACAACAAGCAATTAGTCTTTACCTCCTCAGGAGCGTCCGGGGGCAGATGTGCTGGTCGGGTTGGTAGTTTGCGCGCCACAACAAAGTAGAGTGGGGGGGGGTGGGCACCTAGAAATAGGCTGCAGAGGGGGACAAGCCCGGAAGCTCCCAACAGGTGTTCGGCTCGTGAGGGCCCTGGTAGCAAGGAGGCACAGTTGGTTCTTGGGAATCCAGGCTGGTGCACTCGGCTGCAGAGTGGTTATGTTGGCTAGGATTGTGCGTTATGGCCGCTCATGGTTGTCGGTGTCACCAGTTGGGGGGCGGGGGAGGAGGGGAGGGGGACAAAAACAGGACATCTGAGCGACTCTTGAAGTGGGTCTCTGCGTTGCGGAAGTCCCTCGATGGCCGCTCGGTCTTGGAAATGTTTGAGTCTGGATTGGACTCAACTGGCTTTGATTGTTGCAAGGGTTCCGGTACCGCGGGCTTTGGTGCTGTGCAGCTCCGGTTGGTCCTGGCATCTTCTCACTTGGTGGAGAGATGAATCGAGCATTGTAACGTCTTCCTGGACGGCTGCTGCGTCAGTGAGACTGAGAAGCAGCAGAACAGTGGACCAGACTTGGCTGTTTGGAGCCTGCAAGCTGCAGGGGAGTAGCTCCTCTACTCCAGGGGAGATTGCAGGCAATTTGTGAAGTGCTGGCAGCCCAGCTGGTTCTTGGCAGATGCACTGCGGCAGGACGAGTCGGTTTGTTGTTGGGACAGGTGCAGGCAGGGTTTGGCGCCAAAAAGTCTGGCGCTGGTCCTCAGTTCTCGCTTTCTTTGCTATACTTTGCCCTCTTCTTCTTGTGCCCATCGAAATCGGAGTTGCTGGTGTCAGGAGTGCCACCTAAATACTCAATTTTGGGGCATTAAAGAGTGTACGGTAGTAGCCAATAGGCTACTTACCTATGGGTGGGCCTACACTCCCTATATGACCACTTCCTATGGGGAGTGGGCATAACCCTGACCCAGTGTATCTAATTTCACCAAAAACCAAGATGGTCGAATTCTGTGTTCGAGGCACGTGTGCTGTAGATACACATGCTTTGCATACTCCTGCCATCTAGTGTTGGGTCCGGATGTTTGCAAGTTGTTTTCCTTCGAAGAAGCCTTTTCCAGTCACGAGGTAAGGTGACTCCTCCTTTCTGTGATAGTGCGCATGGGCATCGACTCCATTGTTTTTTTTGTTTGAATCTGTTTTATTGGTATTTCTTTTACAACAAAAGAACAAAGAAATCTGCAATTCAATACAACCTACTTGCAGATTGTGGCCATTACACTTATGTCACTTACATTTGTTGTTGTCACAATATTAATAAATGTCTCTACATACATCGGTGTGTCTCCTAGATTGTGGCTCATACAAGTCTCTTTCATATTGCATGCTAATGACTGCCAACTGCACAGTCTGCCAAATAAACGGTAGTGAATGTACCGTAGTGAGAGCTGCTAACTCGGGAGGTGGACAATAATGTCGGGGACAACTAAAACTTAACTGGGATTATATGTTCTACGTAACATCGTGCCACCCGCGAGTTGGGTCGACCCTCCCCCCGCACCAATAGTTAAAGGTGTACTTCCACATCTCTGCATGCAAGTTCCATTGAATTTACATTTGATAAACCACAATCGGGTGTGATGCTTCTGTATTTGCGGTCGATCACAGTAATGCACTCACAGTTCCTATTCTTGATGTGTATCTGGTGCAGTCCCGGGCCCAGTATCAGGGGTCACGTCTATTTCCTGTAGCTCTTGCATTATCGTGTCCCAGTGTGTTGCAATTGGTGTTTTTTTCGCAATCCTAGCGCACCCTCTCTATGCAGCGCAACACTTTCTTCTTTGGCCCTTATCTGTAATGAGCGCCTCCAAGCGAGAATAACGGGGGGTTCAGGGGATCGCAACCTTTTAGTAATCAATCGTTTGGCCACTATTAGCCCCAAAGCAATGAAGCGGGAGGTCACTTTTTGGCTCTTAGTTCTACTTTAAATGTGCAGAATGCAAGCTTCCCAGCATAAGGGTACAGTGCAGTCTGTGTAGCGATTTAGAGAGGCTACCACTGATTCCCAATACTCCCTCAAATGTGGACAGCTCCAAACCATGTGGAGCAGATCCGCGTCTGTTGCGTGGCAGAGCGTGCAGCCAACATCTGTGCGACTGTAGTATTTATTGATCTTCGCTGTCGTGAGAGATGCTCTCTGTTATAAAGTATTGTATTTGGCGAAAATATATTTTACTTGGAACACTATTTGGTCCTTCCAGCACTTTGTTCCATTCAGAATCCGAAAAGGGATGCTGAAGGTCTCTCTCCCAACTCGTACGTAAGGGAAGTAGCACCGTCGCCGTGTGGTGCCGAAGGGAGGCGGTGAACCACCTAATCAGGTGATGTCCCTGTCCCATGACATGTAAGTATTGAATAGTTAAGTGTGTTGGGGGCTCTCTTGACATGTCACCCCAGTGTTTGTTCAATGCTGCTATTATCGTGTGGTGTATAAGGAAATGTCCAGGCTGAAGCCCATTACTCTCCTCCAGGGAGGCAAACGACATAAGACTGCCCTTCTGGTATAAATCACCAGTGTCATGTATCCCGGCCTCCTTTAAGTGTCGCAGTTCGTGGGTCGTGATAATCGTAGGTCCTCTGGATATACCCAGTAATGGTAGTGCAGGGGCGTATGGTTTTGTGTCTCGTGTAAGGAACAAGCTTCTGCGGTAGCATCTGTATGCTACATTAAGCAGTAACTGCATTGGAGCTCTCTGCCTGCTACATGGGTGTAATAATGTGAGAAGAGCTTATTGAGAGGAGGGCGGTGAGTATGTTGCCGTGTCCAATAGGTAGCGCTCGGAGAACCTCCGACCCACCCACTGCAGTTCTGCTGCAAGATAGTATTATTCTAAATTGGGTAGTGCGATCCCTCCCTGATTCGTCGGCAGATAGTTTCCGGAGGGCAACTCTACTGCGGGATGTTCCCCAGATGAATCCCCTCATCACCCCCTCTAAAGTGCGGAAAAAAGTTGGTGATATGTATAAGGGTAAGTTGGTAAAAGAATACAGGAGCCGTGGCAAAATCACCACTTTAACCAAGGCCACTTGACCCTTAATAGTCAGAGGAAGTGCGCTCCAAAATAATATTTGAGAGCGAATCGAATTCACTGCCCAACCCAAGTTACCATCGAGCAAGTCATCCTGTTGATGGTAAACTCGCACCCCCAGGTAGCGAACGTTATCTGTTTGCCACTCTATGCTAACGTCATTGAGTGCGTATTGTGGGTTGGGACATGTCTTGTCAAACGGGTAAAGGCAGGAGTTGGCCGCTTTCACTTTCAACCCAGACAGTAATGCGAAGTCTCCCAGGGTGCGCGCCATAGTCTCCGGGATTGAGTGTACGTCTTTCAGATATATGAGGAGATCATCCGTATATAGAGAGATCGTGTGCATGCCATCACCCAGCGGAGTCCCCCAACCCGCTCCCCGCTCTCGAATGGCTGCCGCCAATGGCTTGATGGCTAGCAAGAATAGCAGTGGGGATAATGGGCACCACTGTCTGGTCCCGTGTCTCACTCTAATGGGGGCCGAGATGTATGGACCCGTCTGAGGAAGGCTTCCCCGAACCCATAGTGTGGCAACACAGCAAACGGGAACTCCCATTCTAAGGCCTTCTCGAGGCCCAATATCGGGCAACCTGATCGGGGCCATTGGTCCGGTGCGTATCAAGCCACTCTAAAAAAAAAAAAAAAAAAAAAAAAAACACGCTGCAAGTTCAGTGAGGTATTCCGTGTCGGTACAAAACCATTCTGATCAGTATGAACCATGGACTGGACCAAAGGTGCCAGTCGATCCGCTAAAAGCTTTGCCAGGACCTTATAATCTGTGTTTAACAGAGCCAGAGGCCGGTAGGAACTCAACTCCACTGGGTCTCTGTCAGGCTTATAGAGTGAAATTAGCCGCGCCTCGGCCACTGATTTGGGTAGGGTGGCGTTTTCTAAGGCAGCATTATAGAAAGTAAGTAGGTGCGGGGCCAGGGTCGCCGCATATACTTTATAGTATTCTGCCGGCAATCCATCGAGGCCCGGGGGGGTTTTCCAGTGGCCAATGCTGCTATGACCTCCCCGATATCATCTTGTTCGATCGTGGCATCTAGTGCTGTGCTCTGATCTGGTGTTATCGCAGGCAGGCGTATAGAATTCAGAAAGGTATTTGTGCGTTCCCAATCATATGGAATAGTATTTTTGTATAGGGCTCTATAGTGATTAGTCATCTCCGCGTGTATCTCATGTTGTGTGTATACTGTGGGCCCTGCCGCAGTGCGTGTTGCATGTATAGGATGCCAAGGCTGTTTCTGACGCAACAACCACGCCGGCAATCGCCCGGGCCTATCAGATGTTGTATGCGTTCGTGCTGTGTGCGCTGCGTAGTTTAGGCACCTTAATTGCTCAAGTAGTTCTATGTGCTCACTGCGCATTTTGCATAAGCGCTGCAAATCTCCTGCACCTGATGCCACCTGGGTCTCACATGGCAACAACCCCTGCTCCACTCTCCCTATTTCCAGAGTCCGATGTTTGCGTATATTCCATGTGAGACCCATACTATGCCCTCTGATGACTACTTTGAACGCCTCCCATTAGAGAGTTGTGCTGTGAGTGGTATCCGCATTAATGCCAAAATATTCTGCGTTGGCTGCCCCGAGTGAAGCCCGGAACGCTGGGTCTTCCAGCGCCGCTGGTTGAAGGCGCCAAGCAGGGACCGGAGGCGGGACAACATCCCAGCCGAGCTGCATCAACTGAGGGTTATGATTCGAATGCGTGCGACCGAGGTAATCTATGTGTCTAATGAGGGGTAGCTTGCTATTCAATCCAGCCTCACATGGAGGTCGTGTACATAAGAATAGAAAGAGTATATGCGGGTATCTGCATTATGATTGTGCCATACATCTGTCAGTAACCAGTATGTGAGCCAGGTGTTCAGAGCAAGGGAGTTTGAAGAGGCCATTGTGTGTGTGTGAGGGGAGGGAATGAGCTATCCAGAGCAGTGTCCAGCACTGAGTTAAAATCCCCACCCAGTATCCAGGGGACCCCACTCCAGGGGGCAAGTGCACATCTAAGGTGACGGGGAAAAGTGGCTTGATCCACGTTCAGGGAATATATGGATCCTATCACAATGATCTGACCGGTTAAGTGGCCTTTTACAAAGACCGATCTGCCATCCGGATCCACCTTCACCTCCTCAGCTGCAAAGGGTGTCCCCGCCTTGATCCATATCAGCGACTCCCTCGCGTGTGGGTAGAAGTTTGTACTAAATACTTGCCCTCACCAGCATCGACGAAGTTGAGAGGCCTCAAGCTGTGTTGTGTTGCCTGCAATAACGCTATATTGGTGGCCCTACGTTGCATATAAGTGTGTATATGGAATATCGCCTGGCTGGTGTATGGATGCCTCTCGCATTCCAGTTACATTAGTTTGCGCCATACTATGATTGTGAGCTTGCGTGTTATTGATGAGATGTAGATAGCCCGATCGTCTAACTTGAACTACAATCGATTGAGTGTGTGGGGTTCGGGAGGTCCTCGTAAGCGGGTGTGTAAACAAAAATGGGATAGCATTAGAACATATGCAACAATATTAGAGCAGATCCAAAACGAGGGTCCTCCCAAACCATATTGTAATAATATGCTGCTTCCAACAGTGGCAGCCCGTGCCAGGGGTGGCTCGTGCAGTGATGGTGTCTTGAGCGCCCTTGCAGTGCTCCATCAGAAGGGCTTAGCACTGTTCAATGAATGCAAGATAGTCTCTCAGCTCTCCTGTGATGGAGCGACATAGTGTCCCATATTCCTGAAGCTTAGCCAGCTGATCCGCCCCAGTGTCCGCCTATCTGAGCAGGAGAGTCCGAACCCAACAGGGTTATTGCTTCGCATGGGGCCATAGGCGTCTGTCGGGTTGATCCGTGGTCCATAGGTTAAACGATGTTGTCTGAGGTTTGTGGCGTCAACACAACAAGGTGTGATGTCACAACTGTCAGAAGACCGGACACCACACCAAGGACCCTAACTGTCCTAAAAACCAAGCCCCTAGTGTAGCTCCAGGGGTTGCTAGTGTAGCTTTAGAGGGTGGTTCCTCAGATGAGGAAGTCCTCCTAGCCTTCAACTGGAAAATGGGCCCAAAAGGTGAGTTGGAGATTCCAGAGGGGAGTAAACACTTCCACCACCTACTGCTGAATGGAATCCCAGCCACTGCCCTGAGAGATACCTGTGCCAGTTGCACCTTGGTGCATGACAGGTTGGTACTCTGAAACCAGTATGTCCCAGGGGAAACAGAGTAAGGGCTATCCCAGGGGAGGTCACTGTTAGACCTGTGGCTGTAGTGCCCCTAGAAATAGCTGGGTCCCTTAGTTGGAGGAAGGTGGTAGTCAATAAAGACCTCCCCCTTGATCGTCTCCTTTGGAATGACCACCCAGAGGTTGGTCTGAGCCAAAGAGAGTTACTGGTCCAGTGCCAGACCTCATCCATGGAACCTGGGGGGGCTGAACCTACAGTTAGTACAGCTAAGCCCCCCCAAAAAAAGAAGAGACTCTGTAGGAAAGATGGACAACTGTTAGCCACACTTCCAGTGGGCCAGGGCGATTCTATCCCAGTAAGAGAGAACTCCAAAATTGGCACTGGTGAAGTCCTCCCTAGCCCACAAAGACCTGACTAGTCAGGCAGCTGTCCAGCCTGAGTTGGTGGCTCCTCAGCTGACAGAATAGAGGGTGGGAGAAGGGTGTTCACTACAAAGTGTAGTGGCCCCCTACCCTAAAACAGCAGACAGGTCACCAGAACACAAAGAAGCCTGTAAGTTGCATGAGCACTGTACCCCTACAGTGTCTAGGTCCATTCGAAGACATTGAAAGTGCAGTGAAGCCATAAAAGAGTATATGGTCTGGGAGTTTGTCATTACTGAATTCTGGGAAGTTTGGTATCAAACTTCTCAGCATAATAAACCCACACTGATGACAGTGTGGGATTTATTATACAATGCACTCAGAGGGTATATTAGAGATGCCCCCTGAAAAACGACCAGCCTCTGGTGGGTTCCCTGACTGGTAAACACCAGCCTGCCACCACGAGACATGTTTCTGGACCCCTGGGGTGGGAGCCTTCGCTCCGTGAGCCCAGAAACAAAGCCTTTCCTGGGCGGAGGTGTTCACACCTCCCCCAGGCCAGGAAGAGCCATCTGTGGCAGGGGAGCTTCAAAGACCTTGCTGCCTTAGTAATGCGACCCCCAGCCTTTCCTGCTATCAGGAGCAGGCCCCCTTCCTGTCTCCCCTCTTTTTCGGCAGGAAGACAGGCGGGAAAAATTAGCCAGCCCAGAAGGTGTGCCCACCTCTGCCAATCCCACCCCTCAGGTGGGGGAGGCGAGGTGAAGCCCACTCTTAAGTGCCTGGCATCTCGCAGATGGCAGGCACTCCACAATCCGGATTAGGGATTGTGCTCACTCCCCCACATGGGGTGAGCACACCAAGGGTGTAGTCACCCTAAGGTCAGTAGCCCATTGGCTACTGACCTCAAGACCCCTAAAACGCCCCCTAAATGCAGTATTTAGGGGGCAGCCCTGAACCAAGCAGACAGATTCCCGCAACCTACGAAGGACGAAAGAAGACGCTCAGCAGAGGAGACTGCAGAGAAAAACTGACTTTTCCCCAGGCCTACCGGCCCGTCTGCAATTTCCAGAGATCCTGCGCCAAAATCCGCCTTGTCCTGCAGCCAGCAACCTCCAGAACCCCTGGGAGGACTGACTGCCTTCAACAAAGACCGGACCTCCTGTGAACAGCAGCTCTGTTCAAAAGAAACTCCCAAGACAGACTCTGAGCCTGCTGAGGACAAAGGAACCCGACGCTTGGAACCACCACTGCACCCAACGCCTACGGGCCAAATCCGGGTGGCCCACCGGTCCCAGCGAGGTCCCCCAGCGCTCCAGAGCTCGAGTCTACTGTGGGTTGACCCCCTCCAGGACTTCCTGACGTCGCCTGCAGCCTAAGCACGGATACCCCCCAACCGCGAGTGGCCCAGTAAGGTGAAATCCAACCTCAAAAGACACCCCTGCATCTGCCGCTCTGCGCCCTGGAGAAGAGAACCCGAGGTTCACCTACGTCCCCGAGCCCTCCAACTTACCCGCCTGCCACCACAAGACATGTTTCTGGACCCCTGGGGTGGGAGCCTTCGCTCCCTGAGCCCAAAAACAAAGCCTTTCCTGGGCAGAGGTGTTCACACCTTCCCCAGGTCAGGAAGAGCCATCTGTGGCAGGGAGGCTTCAAGGGCCTTTCTGCCTTTGTAACACGACCCCCAGCCTCTCCTGCTATCAGGAGCACGCCCCCTTCCTGTCTCATCCCCTTTTTGGCAGGAAGACAGGCGGGAAAAATTAGAGCAGCCCAGAAGGCGTGCCCACCTTTGCCAACCCCACGCCTCGGGTGGAGAGGAGAGGTGAAGCCCACTCTTCAGTGCCTGCCATCTTGCAGATGGAGGCACTCTCCAATCACGGTTAGGGATTGTGCCCACTCCCCCACGTGGGCACAAAAACCAACGTGGCCCACGTGGCCACAAAACCAAGGGTGTAGTCACCCTAATGTCAGTAGCCCATTGGCTACTGACCTCGAGAACCGTAAAACGCCCCCTAAATACAGTATTTAGGGGGGCAGCCCTGAACCAAGAAGACAGATTCCCGCAACCTATGAAGGAGGACGAAAGAAGACGTCCAGCAGAGGAGACCGCAGAGAAGAACTGACTTGACCCCAGCCCTAACTGCTCGTCTGCAGTTTCCAGAGATCCTGCGTCAAAAGTTGCCTTGTTCTGCAGCTAGCGACCTCCTGAACCCCTGGGAGGACTGGCTGCCTTCCACAAAGACTGGATCTCCTGTGAACAGCAGCTCTGCTCGAAAGAAACAGCCAAGAAAGACTCCAAGCCTGCTGAAGACAAAGAAACCAGACGCCTGGAAGCACCACTGCACCCGATGCCTACGGCTCGAGTCCGAGTGGCCCACCGGCCCTAGCGAGGTTCCCCAGCGCTCCAGAGCCAGAGTCCACCGTGGGTCTACCCCCCCCCCCCCCGACTTCCCGATGTTGCCTGCAGCCTCTGCACGGAGACCCACCAACCGCGAGTGGCCCGGTAAGGTAAAATCCGACCTCAAAAGGCACCCCAGCATCCGGCCACCCTGCGCCCTGGAGAAGAGAGCCTAAGGTGCACCTACGTCCCTAGCCCTCCAACTTACCTGCCCAGCTGTTGGTTCCTCCCGGAAGACTTCCTGGACCGAGCCTGCAGCCAAATCCAAAACCGACAACTCCCATTGAAAATAACAGGGCATCCGACTCCAAAACAGCACCCTGCACCCGACCGCCCCTGCGGCGCTGTGGGTGCACCTTGTGTGCTAAATCGGATCCCCCTTTGCCCTGAGCCTAACACCTGGAGCTTTGCTCGTACAACCTTGTGGCCTGCTCATGAGCAGCCAGTAACCGGAGGCCCTCTATCCCCCATTGGATAACATTGGGCCTCAGCACTCTGCACCTTGCCGCCCTAGTGCCGTTGAGGTTGCTTTGAGAGTGCATCCTCGACCCTGGGGAAACCCTGGTTCTTACCGTAGAAACACAACTCCCACAACCAAGAAATTGCCTGTAAACTGACAACTCCATTTCCTCCCATAGAATTGCATGGACTGCTTTTTATACGCTTAGAACAATTTTCAAAGAAAAGCAATCTATAAAGTAATCTGCAAAGTAATCAAAAGTAATCTAACAGTAATTTCAACTGTATTCAAAGTATTTACAAACCTCTAACAAAGACATTTTCATTCAGCTTGCTTGTATTGTTGAACCTGCCTTGAAAAGTACCATTTACACTTACCTGTGCCAGGTTTGCTTGGTTCTAGGAAATAAATATAACTAATATTTTTTATACAAACAAATTGGTCTGAGTTCAGTCTTTGAGTGTGTGATATCATTTCTTGCCTGTGTGTGTACAATAAATGCTTAGCACTGCCCTCTGATAAAGCCTTACTGCTCCCCACACTACGACAAATAGTAAGGTATTATCTACTTTTACCTCTGCCTACCTTTGGGGTTCCACTGGACTCTGTGCACACTATACCTTACTTTGGTATAGTATACACAGAGCCAGCTTGTCGTAGCGTATCTGCGCAGTGCCAGTGCCAGTCTTCCCCTATCTCGGTGGACCTCCTGCATTTGCTGGGATTCACCTACAACGTGCCGAAGTCTCACCTGACTCCCTCTCAGACACTTCCTTTCATCGGAGCTGTTCTGGATACAGTGCAGTTTCAGGTTTATCCTCCGGAGCAGTGAGTCCGGTATAATCAGACTATGGTACCGATGTTTCAGCCTCTTTCTTGGTTTTCGTTGAAAATGACTCCAAGGATGCTAGGCCTCCTTCTTCCTGCTTGTGACACATGCCAGATGATGTATGCATGCTCTGCAGTGGGACCTGAAGTTCTAGTGGGCGCAGCACCAGGGGAATCTCTCCGACAAGGTCCAGATCTCACTGGGAATTGCAAAAGACCTGCATTGCTGGCTAAAGAACCTCAATTTGGTCAGAAGCAGAACCTTCCCCAACCAGATCTCACAGTAGTGACAGATGCGTCACTCCTGGAATGGGGCGGACATCTGGGAGAGGTGGCGGTCAGAGGACTCTGTTCTCTGGCGTAATCTGGACTCCACATAAACATGCTGGAGCTCCAAAATGATCCTATTGGCATTGAAAGCCTTTCTACCCTCTATCAAGGGAAGGCTGGTGCAGGTCTTTATGGACAACACCACTGCCATGTGGTATTGCAACAATCAGGGCGGGGTGAGGTCATGGACCCTTTGTCAGGAGGCCCTGCGTCTCTGGACATGACTGCAACATCACAGCATATCCCTGGTGGTTGAACGCCTGGCAGGCTCTCTGAACGCCAGGGTGGACTAACTCAGCCGACGATGCCTAGTGGATCATGAATGGCTTCTCGAACTAGAGGTGGCACAAGGTCTCTTTCAGCAGTGGGGAGAGCCTTGGTTAGATCTGTTTGCCTCTGCTGAGAATGCTCAATGTTAGCAGTTTTGTGCTCTGGAGTTTCCAAGGCGGCCCTCGCACGGAGTCTCTTCATCTAAACTGGAGCTCAGGCATCCTGTATGCCTTTCCGCCCACACCACTTCTGCCCAGAGTTCTCAAAAAGATCAGGCATGACCAGGCCCAAGTGTTGTGCTCTGGACTGGGCACGGAGAGTCTGGTATCCCGAGCTTCTCAGCATGAGCATCGATCCTCCAATCAGGCTGTCCTTTCGGGAGGATCTTCTGTTGCAGCAGCAGGTGAGGGAGGGTCCTCCAACTGAACCTGTCAACTCTGTGCCTTCTTGCATGGAGCTTGAGCAGCGACAGTTGACAGCTTTCGACCTTTCTCCCGAAGTCTGCAATGTTATCTTGGCAGTCAGGCAGGCATCCCTCCACCAAGACAGTGTACACCTGCGGATGGAACACATTTGTATTATATTTTACCAAAGACTCTTTCTGCTTCCCTTTCTGATGTCCTTTTTATTCTTACCCTTGCCCAGCAGGGCTCTGCTCTGGGCACTCTAAAGGGTTACCATTTCTGCTCTGTCTACCTTTTTTTGCGGCTGCCTGACCAACCCTCTTTAAGTCCCCTATTGTAAATAGGTTTCTTAAAGGTCTTGTAAATGTTTCCCCTTCTCCTTTCATTATGCTGCAGTGGTACCTTAATTTATTTCCCACTTTTTTAGTGTGTGCTCCTTTGAAGCTTCCTCAAAACTGTCCCCTCCAGCTGCTCGGCATCCAAACAGCCTTTCTCGTGGCAACAATATCTGCCCGGAGGGTGAGTGAGCTGCAGGCTTTCTCAACCAAGCTTCCATTCCTGTCTGTTATTCCAGACTAACTGGTGCTTCTCACTACAGCTTCTTTCTTGCCGAAAGTGGTAACACCATTCCATGTGGGCCAGTTCGTCACCTTGCCCACTTTCTGCGCTCCTCCACATCCTTCAAAAGAAGAGGCGCAACTCCACCGTCTGGACCCAAAAAAGAACGTTGTCGTTTTACCTTGACCGCACACAAGAGTTCTGGATGGATGAACAACTTTTTGTGGGGTATGTTGCAGTCGGGTCGGGCGGTGCAGACACAAGCCATTTCACTCTGGTTTCGTTCTTGTATTAAAATCTGCTATTCACTGGCCAAGAAGCAGCCCCCTGAGGGATTAAGGGCTCATTTCACCAAAGCTAAAGCATCGACCACTGTGTTAGCATGCAAGTCCCAGTCCTGAACATCTGCCAGGCAGCAACATGGGAGTCCCTGCACACTTTCACCAAACATTACTTCCTGGACAGTCAAGTTTGCAGGGATGGACATTTCCCCCGTTTGGTCCTGCATGACTTTCTAGTTTAGAATTTGTCCGCAGCCCACCACGGTGACTGTTTTCCTTGGGTATCTATTCAAAGGTAAGGAATCTGTGGCTAGATGCCTATATCAAATGAACAAGTTACTTATCTTTGGTAACGCAAATATCTGGTACAGACAAGATCTAGCAGCAGATTACTTACCGACCCACTCATCCTCCCCGCTCTGCGGACAGATTTCTAGGGTTAGGGTTAATCCTTTTTCAGGGCCCTAGTTTGGACACACCAGTGTCAGTGCACTTCATGGCACCGCGCTCCTGGCGTGGAAAGTTGTGAACAGTAACTGATGTCAGAGTGTCGAAGTGGCACCTATATAGGTGACCTGGACATCACTTCAGGTGTGGACAACGCTCTGAGCCGATCGACGCCACCTACTGGAGCGCAGGGGTACTGCTCACACAAAAATCTTCAGAATCCAGTCTGCCGCCTGGGAAGGAATATGCAGCTAGATATTGTCTCAACCAGATCATGCATTACCGAAAGTAAATAACATGTTCTTTAGCAGGAACCCAGTGCACTTCTGTCAAAGTTGCATTCAATACCAGGCAAAAAATGGGAGTGACAATGTCAAAAAGTGGCACTTTCCAACACAACACCCTCCAAATCCCCCTCCGCCCCCTACGCTCCCCCACAAATGGAAGAGGATGACACTAACATTTCCCAAGAGAGTCTTCATTGTCTAGGTGAATAAACCTGGATAGGCTATCTGAATCAACATGGCCAGTCCCAGGTGTGTGCGCCATTGTAAAGTCAATTCCCTGTAGGGAGGTGGACCACCTCAACAGTTTGGGGTGTTCACCTTTCATTTGCATCACCCATCTAAGAGGTCTGTGGGGGGCAGTTTGTACAAGGAAGTAAGTACCAAACGGGTATGATCTCAGCTTCTTCAGGGACCAAACCACAGCAAAGGCTTCCCTCTCAATGGCACTATAACGCTGTTTTCTGGGAAGCAACCTACGGCTAATGAAAGCAACAGGCTGGTCCTGTCCATCATCGTTGGTCTGGGATAGGACTGCTCCTATCCCATGTTCAGAGGCATCAGTCTGCATTATGACTTGCTTGGTGTAATCTGGAGCTTTGAGAATGGGTGCTGAGCACATTGCCTACTTCAGGGTGCCAAAAGCCTTTTGACAGGTCACTGTCCAGTTTACCTTCTTTGGTTGCTTCTTGGAGGTAAGTTCTGTGAGGGGTGCCACAGTGGTACCATACCCTTTCACAAACCTCCTGTAGTACCCAGTCAAGCCAAGGAATGCCCTGACTTGAGTCTGGGTGGTTGGAGCTACTCAGTCGGCAATTTTCTTTATCTTGGGTTGTAAGGGGAGAGGATGTGGCCTTATGGTCAGAGCGGTCGACCTTGAATCTGGGGAACCGGGTTTGAGTCTCAGCAGGGACGCTTAACATCCTGTGATTCTGGGCAAATCACTTACTCTCCACATGCCTAACAAAAAATAAATTTGTGTCCGTCTGTAACGCAATTGGTACTCGTGTAAAGCGCTCTGATACCTTGGGGTCAGGTTCGCGTTATATAAAACTCCGGAAAAAAAGGGTTGCACTTGGCCTCCACCTACGAGGTGGCCCAAGTATATAACAAAGCCCTGCCCTATCTGGTACTTGCTTGTCTTGATAGTGAAGCCTGCAGTTTGCAGAGCCTCAAGGACCTTTCCAAGGTGGATCAGGTGATCCTACCAAGTGGAGCCATGGCAGCAATATCCTTGAGATATGCTACAATAAAAGTCTCCAACCCAGCAAGGACTTTATTCACCAACCTTTGGAAGGTGGCAGGGGCATTCAGTAACCCAAATGGCATAACAATGAACTGGAAAATTCCATCTGAGGCCAAGAATGCTGTCTTTTCTTTTGCTCCTGTGGTCTGACCAATCTGCCAGTACCCAGATGTCAAATCAAAAGTACTGAGAAATTTGGCTGCCCCCAATCAGTTAATCAGCTCTTGGTATAGGTTGTGCATCTGCTTTAGTGACCGCATTGAGACCTCTATAGTCACCTCAGCTTGGGTTTACCACCCTTGGAATGAGGCTTGGGGACAAATACCACTGGGCTAGCCCAGGTCCTGTCAGAAGGTGCAATTACCACTAACTTCAGCAACTTGCTGACGTCAGCACTGTTGCTTTCCTTAACTTGGTCATACTGTCTGTAGATTTTGTTTTTGACAGGAGTGCTGTCTCCAGTGTCCAAATCATGAATGCACCAGTGGGTTAGGGAAAAGAGCCCAGCATACTGCTCCAGGACATGCCTGCAATCAGCTTCCTGTTGGGCAGAGTGGGTGTCTGTGAAGACCACTCCTTCCACTGACCCATCTTTTGGGCTGTAGGAGAGGTGGTCAGGGAGAGGTTCATGCTGCTTCCTGATCCTCATCAGTGTCCATCAGCATGGCCACATCTGCCCTGTCATAGAAAGGTTTCAGGCAGTTTACGCAGATGGCCCTGTGAGGGCTCCAGCAAGTGCCTAGGTCAACCAGGTAGGTGACCTCACCTTTCCTCTCCAGGATAGGGTAGGGACCACTCCATTTGTCTTGGAGGGTCCCAGGTGCCACAGGCTCCAACACCCCTACCTTCTGCCCTGGTTTGAACTCTTATCAGTGCAGCCTTTTGGTCATAGCAGCGCTTCTGGATCTCTTTTGCTGGCCTCAAGGTATTTGGTTGTTTTACCCATGTACTCAGCCATCCTTGAACGTGGGCCAAGCACATAGTCCACAATGTCTTGCTTAGGCTCTTTGAGTGGTCTCTCCCATCCTTCCTTCGCTAGACAGTGGTCCCCTTACAGGATGACCAAACAGAAGTTCAAAGGGACTAAAGCCCACTCCCTTCTGTGGCTCTTCTCAGTAGGCAAAAAGCAAAAGCAGGCATGGCAAAAGGACATCCTATCTTCTGAGTTTTTCAGGGAGTCCCATGATCATACCTTTCATGGTCTTGTTGAATCTTTAAACTAGACCATTGGTTATTGGGTGATATGGGGGTGGTAAACTTGTATGTCACCCCACACTCAGCCCACGTGGCTTTTAGGTAGCCAGACATGAAGTTTAAACCTCTGACGCCACCTCCTTAGGGAAGCCTACTCTAGTAAAGATACTGAGGAGGGCTCTGGCAACTGCAGCAGCAGTGACGATCTTTAGGGGAATTGCCTCAGGATACCTGGTGGCATGATCCACTACCACCAGTATAAATCTGTTTCATGGTGCTGTTGGAGGGTCAAGGGGACAGACTATGTCAATCCCTACCCTTTCAAAGGGAACTCCAAACACTGGAAGTGGAATTAAGGGGTCCTTTGGGTGGTTACGCGTCTGGCCACTGGCTTGACCGGTAACAGGAGTTTCAAAACTCCTTCACCTTCTGGGACATACCTGACCATTAGAAGTTGGTGACTAACCTACTCCAGGTTTTTGTCTGGCAAAGATGGCCATCTAAGGGGATGTCATGAGCTAGAGAGAGTAAGAACTCTCTGTGCTGCTGAGGCACTACCACTCTCCTAGTGTCACCATGTTTGGGGTCTCTGGCCTCAGTATACAGGAGCCCCTCCTCCCAGTAGTATCTATGGGAGTCATTGACTACTCCCTTTTCCTGGTCAGCAGCTTGCTGGCTCTGAAGAATGGGACAAGTCCTCTGTACCTGGGACAGTTCTTCGCTGCAGGGTCTCCTTGGGCCTAGGAGCTCTGCTGTGTAGCCCAAGTTCCTGAGGCTCTGTTCCCTCTGGAGCCGACAGGTCTTCTCCCTGAGGAGAGGAACCTGAGCTTGTGGATGTTCAGAAGTTGGTTTCCCAGATGTCTTACCTTTTCTCTTAGAGGTTTGGGCCACTATTCCAGGCTCCAACACCTCTTTTTCACCCTGGGCTTTGCTTTGGGCTCTGTATAGTCTTTGCGCATACCCATTTAGGAATTCCCAGCATAGCTGCATGGGGACTTGAGCTCTACCTCAGCCCATCCTGAGGTCTCCAAATCATTCCCTAGCAGACATTTTACTGGGACTGCAGAGGACACATCTACCTTTTTTTGGGCAGTAACCCCTCCCCACTCTAATGACACCATAGCCATGGGATGACCCTTAGCTTGGTTATCAGCATTGATGACTGGATTGGCCTCTCCAGTCAAATACTGCTCTGGGGATATCAGTTTCTCAGTAGCTATAGTGACACTTGCACCTGTATCCCTCAGTGCTTCCACTCTAACCCTATTAATATGTAGCTGTTGTCTGTGCTTCTCCAGATTACTGGGCCAGACAGCCCGGGCAGCTATATCCACCCCACCCTGTGAGACTAAAGTGGCTTTAGTGTGCTCTCTGACCTGGTCAGGGCATACCAAGGATCCCATCAGGAGACTCACAACCCTAGTGGTCACTGGGGGTGCATTAGAGGAAGCGTTTTTGGGACAGGAAGAGTCCCCAGTTTGGTGTCCATTGCCTTTACAATTAAAACACCAAGCCTTTTTGAGATCCCAATTCTTACCCTGGTACCCACCCTTGGATTGTGAAGTCTTGGTTCCCACCCTCCTGAACAGGTTTTGGGGGGGCTTTAGAAGACTCTTTACCTTTTTCTTCAGACTGTACCACATCTTTCCGTGGGGGGAATTAGTAACCCCTTTTATTTGGTCACTCCCTCCATAAGACTTTTGGACACCCTAGTCTTGACCTAGTTGTCAGCTTTCTTTTCCAATACCTGGGGAGAAATACAACCAAGTTCCACCAAGTATTGATGCAACTTTTCAGAAGTACAGTTACTCAACAGATGCCTGATCATAATTAAATTATAAAGCTCATCATAAATTTGCACCTGACTTCCCTTTAACCACCCACCTAGTCTCTTGACTGAAAAGTCTACAAAAACAACCCAGAACTGACTCGAGGTTTTCTGAGTCTCCCTGAACTTATTTGTATACTCCTCAGTAGTGAGTCTAAAGCCCACAATCAGGGTTCCCTTCTTGAGTTCATAGGACTCAGCATCTGCCTCATTAAGTGTCCGTAGTCTATCCCTGCACTTGCCTGAGAAATCTCCCAGAGTAGAAAGCCCCAATACTTTTGGCTGAGTTTCCTCATCTTACAAGCCCTCTCAAAGGCTGTAAACCATTAAAATCACCTTCTACATATTTAGGGACAATCCCTTTGGGGATTTTCGAGTCAAAAGCTTAATCTTTCTCCCTATTTAAGATTTTGCTGCCACCAGAGATGGGTCCCATGCCCATCTCAGCCTTTTCCTTGGCCAAGATTTTGGCCTCAAGGGCTACTCTTCTAGCTAGTTTTTGAAGATCAGGGTCTTCATCTTCTGCTTCCCTTGGGGTACTGTTAGAAGTGCTCCCACTAGGGGTACTATCAGTAGGGGTATCGGATGAATCATGATCATCCTCACTGACGGCGCCATCGCCTGTAGGGTTTTCACCCATTGTCGGGGCTCTATCGTGTTTGGTAAGCAACTCCTGGAGATGTGCCCTAGTGGGTTTAGTCCCCATGGCAATGTCGCAAGCTTTACAAAAGTTCTTAAGTAGTCCTGACTTAAGGTTTTGGTACGAGGCCAGATTGAGCTCCTTGCTAGTACCATCTGTATCAGACGTTTTTAAAACAGTTGGGATCTTATTAGAAAATTAGGGGGGGAAAAAATCTGACAAACTTTTTAAGGCGTGATTTACTAGTACTCTTTTTAAAATTCTAATACAAATAGGACTGGGAGACTTAACCAAAGCCCTGACAGTTCAAATTAGAAATGTAGAAAAAATCTTAAATTCAAAAAAGACTTTTTAGCTAAAGTCAATTGTGGATTTACGTCGTGGAGTCACCTATTGACCAAGTGGTATCAGCAAACGTATTCCACAGCTGAACCACCAATGTAGCAAGCTTGCTCTCTATATAGTGCACCAAAACAAGGTGCACTGTCTAGAGAGTCCACACGACCCTTACTGATTTACAGAGGCATATGTAACAAACCCATATGCTCTCTTTTGTGGTAGTGTGGGCGAGCAATTTAGGCTTATCCAAGGATAGTGCTAAGCATTTGTTGTACTCACAGAGGCAATAAATGAGACACACACTCAAGAATAAATCCGAGAACACCAAGAATTTCGGGGATCCAGTAAGTACTTTTTGAGATTTGATTTTTACACGTAAATCAAATGTTCACTTAAATGCGTCTTTATTCGGTAATGCTTTCCTATAAGAAAAAAGGCATATACTGCATACAGTTACTTGCAAAAGGCTTCCGGGGGTCCCTTTCAGGGCTTGACGTGATAGGGGGCCATGGTCCAAAGAACCACCAGCAGTTAGTCTTCACCTGCCCTGGAGCGTCTGGGTGCAGAGGTGCTGGTCGGCTTGGTAGCTTTGCGTACCACACCAAAGGATAAAGGGGGGAGGGGTTGCACCTAGAAACAGGCTGCAGAGTAAGGCGGGGGACAAGTCCGGGAGCTCCCAACGGGGGCTTGGTTCGTGAGGGCCCTGGAAGTAAGGAAGCACAGTCCGTTTTCGGCACTCTGGTGCAGAGTGTAGATCGGCTGGACTTGTGTATCACAGTCGCTCAATTTTGTCGGTCTGGGTGACAAAAATAGGATGGCTGAGCCACTCTTGAAGTGGGTCTCTACCGTGCTAATGTCCCTTGACAGCGGCTGGGTCTTGGAGTTGTTGAGAGTCTGGATTGGACTCAAACAGGCTTTGGTTGCTGCAAAGGGGTCCAGTACCCCAGGTATTGGTGCTGTGCGTCTTCTCACTTAGTGGGGAGACGGATCTGACCCCTTGAAGCATGGTGACCTCTTCTTGGGTGGCTGCAATGCCAGTGAGACCGGGAAGCAGCAGAACGGTGGACCAGACTGGGCTGTTTGGTGCCTGCAAGCTGCAGGGAAGTAGCTCCTCTACTCCAAGGGAGATTGGTGGCAATTTGTGAAGTGCTGGCAGAACACCGGGGTTCTCTTCCAGGGGATCCTCATCAATAGTCATAAGCACATGAATATTCCCGCCCATGCGCGGGACCCCGGAAACACATCACATATATGTGAAAAACCATATATGTAGCTCTATATATATATCCATATATATATAAAAACACACAATGTAGCCTCCCATAAACATGCTGAGCAATGTTGCAAGGAATTCTCATGCACATAAACATATTCCAATAAAGCAGGGAGAAAGAAAACTTTTGAAAACTGCTTTAATATACAGCAGACAACACAATCCTGCAAGGAATAATGAAGAAAAACATTGCCAGCACATAGGCTGCATTGTAGAAACATTAGTGTAGAAAGCTGAAAAGCTAACCCACATAAACACTCAGATAAACTGGCACCGTGCCTTTAAGGCAGCCATGACCCCTAGCTTCCCATCATGCCTCAGGGGTGACAGTTAGGTCAGTTGTTCTTTCCGGCTCCTTCTGTCAGGACCCTGGTTACTTCAGCTCTACCTCTTTTTTCTGATTTTCGGTCAGAAAATTCTTCAATTTTTGAGAAAAACCTCTTACTTCGACGTCTTTTTGGTGTTGAAGTATTTCTCTACTGTTTTTTAGAGAGTTGAACATTGTTTTACAGCAGAATGCCCTCTCTTTTTGACCCTTGCCCTTCCTGTGGCAAGAAGAAGGCCAAATCAGACTTCCATCCTGTCTGTATTCTATGCCTTCCTTCTGAACATAATCCTAAATCCTGCCAGCATTGCCGGCTGCTGTCCAACAGAACTCTAAAGGACAGGGAAAGGATTCGTCTCCATGGATTGGCTGAGAAGAGAAAATCACCTTCTAGAGACAAGCCTCCGATGAAGAAGAGGAGAGCTCATCTACAAGTAAGATTCCAGTATGCTCTCCATCGGCGTCGGGCTCGGCGCCTCAAATCCCTTCATCGGCAACAAAAACGTCGACGAGAAGATAATCATCGACGGCGGGCTCGCCGTCGAGAGAACACCGGTCGTCGTCGAAGAACGCAGGTACGTCTAATCCTCCGCCGTCGTCAACCGGGCGACGATCGGCGTCGAGGAGTCGCTCTTCGTTGGTGCGGGCTCGCCCAGCGTCGAGAGACAGATCTCAGTCGTCGCCGCCGATGCGGCGTTCGACGTCGAGACAGGCTCTGCCGTCGCAGGGTCTCCAGCGTTCGGCGTCGAAGCAAGCATCTCAGTCGACGTCACCCAGACGACAGTCGACGTCGAGACACACCTCGTCACCTGAGGGTAGACACTCATCGCCTCCGCCGTCGTCCAGGCGGCGTTCGACGTCGAGGGCAAGATCCTCTCCGACGGCGAGGTATTCGACGTCAAGACCAAGAGTGAAATATACCAACCGTCGTTCGACGTCGAGACGGCGATCTCCGTCGACGGTGAGAAGGTCAGCGTTGAGAGAAAGATCGACGTCGAGAAGGTTTTCTCCGTCTACCCGCTCATCGTTGAGGTCTCCACACTCAACGTCGAAGGCGAGGTCTATGGGCTCCAGACTCACTGAGAGGTCGACGTCGAGGAGAAATTCACCAGTGATGGTGACACAGAGCAGGTCGACGTCGAGACACACCCCATCGACGTCACATCGCTCATCCAGATGCCGATCACGCTCCAGAAGCCGCAGAGAGTCCTCTCACTCCATTCGGAGCTCACCCCAGACGGTGGCGTCATCACGCAGTGTTTCTGTTCACTCGCAGGAGCCTACAAAAGCACCGCGAGGAGGTTCTCCAAGGAGACTGCGATCTCCTTCCATCCATCCATCTCTCTCCCAGATGGCTTCAACCACTCCATCATTGGCAGACGGGGTCCGCAGGTCATGCTCAACGGCCTACGACCTACTCCAGTCCGCAGCACAGATCACCATTGCAGCGTCTTGTGCAGGAAGTGGACAAATCACCCACCACTCGGGCCAGGGAACACAGAGGCAGATCCCCTGAACGCAGGTCGTCTCAGGGACATCGCAAGAGGCGGCGTACACCGTCTTGGTCTTCCTCTTCGACACATTCATCCAAAAGGGATTACTCACCTACCCTGACGGATAGTCCTCCCTCCAGAGTGTCGCCTATTGATGATGTGAACACTTTTCATGATGTTCTCACCAGAGGGGCTCAGAAGCTGGGCATCACCATGTCAGCTCCTCAGACAACCAAGTCCATCATTTTTTAGACTCTCCACCAAAGGTCTGCGACTAGACGATTGCTTCCTTTGGTCCCTGGTATCATCGAGCCGGTAATGGATCTCTTCCTTGCTCCAGCATCGGCTAAAGCAGCTCCAGTTCGGATTCTTAAAAAATATAAGCCAGCTGCATCGGATCCTCTTTTCCTTAGATCGGATCCACCTCCGGACTCTGTTGTTATTATTGCAGCAGCGAAAAAGACGCATGCGGTTGCATCTTCCTCCTCCTCTCCTCTGGATAAAGAGAGTAGAGCACAAGACTCTTAGGGACGGAAGGCTTGTGGCTCTGCAGCGTCTTCTCTGCAAGTGTCCAACGCTGCGGCTCTGCTGGGTCGTTATGACAGGTCACTATGGGACTCACTGGAGCGCTTCAAGGACAAGCTCCCAAAGGAGGATCAACAGGACTTCTCTGAAATCCTTCACGAAGGTGCTCTGGTGGCTAACCAGGTAATCAGCACTGCAGCAGATGGTGCGTCCCTGGCGGCTCACTCGTATGCACATGGCATATGTGCACGACGATCTTCCTGGCTGCGCATCACAGCGTTAAAACCGGAGGCACAACAACACATCCTGAATCTCCCTTTTTCTGGCACTTCACTGTTTGGTGCTCACACAGACGAAGAAATGGCGAGGATGAAGGCTGAGTTGGACACCTTTAAAGGCTGTGGGCCTAGAGAAGAAAAAGGAATTTAGGAAGAGATACCGGCCCTACAATCGGAAAAACTACCAACAGAGGGTTCAAACCCCTCAATGGTCACAAAACAAACAGGGCACATCCCAGTATCAAGGCCGCCGTTCCTCGAGAGGAAGAGGAGGACATCAACAGCAGTCCTCCTCCGCATCAAAAACTCCAGGGAAGCAATGAGTTTCTGCTTCCTCTAGCACCGTTGCACACTCCAGTGGGAGGAAGTATCTCAAGTTACATTCAAGAGTGGCGCAACATAACCAAAGATCAGTGGGTGCTAAATATACTAAAAATGGGTACACACTACGTTTTTGGACGTCCCCAAGAGACATTCCTCCTGTGAAATCTCGTCATCTACATATAGACCTCCTGCGTCAGGAAGTGTCGACCCTTCTCGAAATACGAGCAATAGAAGAGGTCCCTCAAGCGCAGAGAGGAAAGGGAGTGTACTCACGATACTTCCTTGTTCAGAAAAAAGATCAACCGAACAAGTTCAGACCAATTCTGGATCTACGTTCTCTGAACAAGTCCATCAAAAAGGAAAAGTTTCGGATGTTGGCGCTCCACCAAATATTTCCACATCTAAGGAAAGGCGATTGGATGTGTTCGGTGGATCTCCAAGATGCGTATTTTCACATCCCAATCACAGCACGACATCGCAAGTTCTTGCGATTCACGGTGGGAACAAGACATTACCAGTTCAAAGTCTTACCCTTCGGCCTAAAATCAGCTCCGAGGGTATTCACCAAATGCATGGCAGTAGTAGCGGCAGCATTACATCGCCAAGGCCTGTTCGTATATCCATACCTGGACGACTGGCTGTTGAAGGGACCCTCTCCTCAAATGGTGCAGTAACACCTTCGCACCTGCCTAGATCTCCTTCAGCGCTTAGGCCTGCATGTCAACCTGGACAAGTCGATCCTTCACCCAACTCAATCACTCCACTATCTGGGCGCCAACCTCAACTCCGACCTCGGAAAAGTGTTTCCTTCGGAGGAGAGATTGTCATCAATGAAAGACAAAGGCAACATCATCCTTCAGGCTCATCAGCCATCAGTAAGACAGGTGGCTTCTCTACTGGGTTCGATGGCCTCGTGCATTTTTCTCATACCCAACGCCAGATTGAGGATGAGACCATTACAGCAAGATCTCGAGGACAAATGGGATCAATCCTCGGGTCAGTGGAACGACCGGATTATCCTCTCTCCTGCTGCAAAGAAGTCCATTCTCTGGTGGCTGCAACCACAGAACCTGCTGGTGGGAGTCCCTTTTCACCAACCTCTGCCAGAACAATCCCTGATCACGGATGCATCACTTCAGGGCTGGGGAGCGCATCTGGGTCATCTGCAAACTCAGGGCAGATGGACCAACAGAGAACAGACGTATCACATCAATATGCTGGAACTGCGGGCGGTTCATTTAGCCCTCAAAGCTTTTCAACCATCAATTCAGCTCGGATCGATCCTAGTGCAAATGGACAATACAACCACCATGTATTACTTGAACAAACAAGGTGGAACTCGCTCTCGCCCTCTGTCTCTCGAATCCCAGGCGATCTGGCACTGGCTGCTAGCCAGGAACCTATCGATCACGGCAATCCATCTGCCGGGAGAGCAGAACGTGCGAGCAGACGCCCTCTGTCGTCACTTCCAAGAGCAAGAAAACTGGGTGCTCAACGACGAAGTGGTGGCAGACATCTTTCATCAATGGGGTCATCCTTTCATCGACCTTTTTGCAGACAATCAAAACAGAAAATGCCACGCCTTCGTATCCAGGTTTTACCGACCAGGAACGAGAGGGAATGCTCTTTTGATAGATTGGTCAGGGACGTTTGCATACGCCTTTCCACCCCTCCCTCTAATTCCGAAGGTGGTGGCCAAACTTCTGTGATCCAGAATGAGGATGATACTCATAGCACCGGACTGGCCTCGCCAATGGTGGTATCCGGACCTTTTGCAACTCTCGGTTCGCCCGCATCGGAGACTTCCGTGCAGGCCGGACCTTCTCACCAAAATGGGAGGGAAGATTCTGCACCCCAGCCTTCCCTCGCTCAGCTTGACAGCATGGCTCCTGAAGTCCTGCAGTACGGACATTTGAACCTCCCTCAGGACTGCATGGACATTTTAAGGGAGTCAAGGAGACCTTCCACAAGATCCTCCTACTCTCTAAAGTGGAAAAGGTTTTACTTGTGGTGTATCCGTAATGATTGGAGTCCAATTAACGGGCAAGAGGAGGAAATCTTGCTGTATTTGCTCTATTTGGCAAATCTGGTTTGAAATATTCTTCCATTAAAGTGCATTTGGCGGCTATCACAGCATATCGTAAATCACCTAACCAGCCTTCTTTCTTTCAGCTTCAGGTGGTCAAGGACTTCCTGCAGGGGTTGAAAAAGGTTTTATCCCCCTGTTCGACCTCCTTCTCCTCCTTGGGAGTTGAATTTGGTATTGTCTAAATTGATGGGACCTCCATTTGAAGCCATTCATAAGGCTACATTGCAACACCTTTCTTGTCTAGTAGCAATTACATCAGCATGCAGAGTGAGTGAGATACAAGCACTCTGTTCTAAAGAACCCTATACGGTTTTCCACCATAATAGGGTGGTTATGCGAACTCACCCTTCCTTCCTACCTAAGGTTGTGTCAGAGTTCCATGTTAATCAGACAATTTCTCTACCCTCTTTCTTTCCCAGTCCATCCACACCAGCGGAAAGGTCTCTTCATTCGCTAGACCTCAAGAGGGTTCTCAAATTCTATTTGGATGCAACAAAATCCATTAGAAAAGCTGATCAATTGTTTGTAAACTATGGCTCTGTTAGAACAGGCTTCCCAGCTTCTAAAAGATCCATTTCAAGATGGATAGTATCTTGTATAAAGTTGGCATACCAAATTGCAAATAAGCCTCTGTTTGCCTCCCCTAAAGCTCATTCTACTAGGGGCAAGGCTGCTACGATTGCATTCTTACATAATGTACCGATGGCCGAGATTTGCAAGGCGGCAACTTGGAAATCGGTCCATACGTTTACCAGACATTACTGTCTGGATTCTGACTCCAGAGCAGATACACAAGTGGGCCAGGCCTCCTTGAGGAATCTGTTCCAATGCTAACCTATTGGAGTCTGTATAGGCCTTATGGCATTTAAGTATCTTGATGGTACTCTGTTTACTTGCCCGCAGGATGAGGGGATGGGCTTGCTATTCTATTCATGTGCTTATGACTATTGATGAGGATCCCCTGGAAGAGAAGGATAAGTTACTTACCTGTAACCCTAGTTCTCTTCCAGGGGTATCCTCATCAAAGTCATAAGCAACCCACCCGCCTCCCCGGGCAAGTGAACATGATACATTACATCTCTTTGTAAAAAGGTCTGCGGATATCCGCAAAGAACAACTGACCTAACTGTCACCCCTGAGGCATGATGGGAAGCTAGGGGTCATGGCTGCCTTAAAGGCACGGTGCCAGTTTATCTGAGTGTTTATGTGGGTTAGCTTTTCAGCTTTCTACACTAATGTTTCTACAATGCAGCCTATGTGCTGGCAATGTTTTTCTTAATTATTCCTTGCAGGATTGTGTTGTCTGCTTTATATTAAAGCAGTTTTCAAAAGTTTTCTTTCTCCCTTTATTGGAATATGTTTGTGCATGAGAATTCCTTGCAACATTGCTCAGCATGTTTATGGGAGGCTACATTGTGTGTTTTTATATATATATGGATATATATATAGAGCTACATATATGGTTTTTCACATATATGTGATGTGTTTCCGGGGTCCCGCGCAGGGGTGGAATATTCATGTGCTTATGACTTTGAGGATACCCCTGGAAGAGAACTAGGGTTACAGTTAAGTAACTTATCCTTCTTGGCAGATGTACTGCAGCAGGACGAGTCGGTTTGTTGGGATTGTCGGGACAGGTTCAAGCAGGCAGGGTTTGGTGCCAAAAAGTCTGCAGCTGGTCCTCAGTTCTCGCTTTCTTCGCTATACTTTGTCCTCTTCTTCTTGTGTGTGTCAAATCTGATTTCCTGTTGTCAAGGGTGCCACCTAAATACTCAATTATGGAGTGCTAAGAGGAGTGTAAGGTAGTAGCCAATGGACTACTTACCTTTGGGGTGCTTGCACCCCCTACATGACTACTTCCTGTGGGGAGTGGGCATACTCTGACCCAGTGTATCTAATTTCACCAAAAACCAAGATGATGGAATTCTGTTTTTGGTGTTCACTTTAGGTAGCCCACCCTAGGGGTGTAACTAGCCTGATAGTGAACATGCCTCCTAACTAGCTAATTTTCCCACCTGTCTTGGTGCCAAATGGGCCCTGGGCATTTCCCCTGTCTGGGGGAAGCCGGGTCGCATATCAAAGGCGGCAGATGCCTTTGAAGCCTCCTGCCTTGATATGCTGATTACAAGCTATCCTGCCTAGAGAAGGTGACCACTCCTCTGGCTGGAGCAGGCATTGTTTCTGACCTCCGAGAGCGTGGGCTCTCACCTGCAGGGGATCAGAAACCTGTCTGTGGTAGCAGGCTGGTCTACACCAGTCAGCCAGTCACTAGAGCATAGGTCTTCAAACTGTGGGACGCGCCCCCCTGGGGGGCGCAGCATCCCCTCAGGGGGGGCGCGAACTCCACCCCACCTATTAACCTTCCATTGTTTCTTCCAGGCCCATTAGGCTTCGTGTGTCTCAGTCTGAGCTGCTGCTGCAGATCGGGCTGCTGGGGACTCGTCTGGGCAGTGTCTGGAGTCTTATCTCCGGCACGCCCGAGTTTTTCACAGGTCTTTAAAGACCATGTGCAACCCATGTATATCTTGGAAACAGAGCACAAAGAGCCAAACGAGCTCAAAGCGAGCACAAACTAGTACAAAACGCTCAAAGAAGGGTACAAATAACACAAAAGGGCACAAAAAAGCAGAAAATAGCAAAAAGGAAAAAGCACAAAATGCACATCCCGATTGCGACCCGTTTTATGCTGCCTCGATAGGGAATTTCAGAATGGTTAATGGCTGCTAAACTGTTCAGGTTTTTTTTTAAATATGCTTGGGGGTAGTCTGAACCGAAAACTGACCTATTGATAGCGAACCATTTAAACTTTCCTGTTACATTTGAATGGCATTCATAACTTCCTAAGCTCCGGTCATAAAAGGCATGATTGTAGGCTTAACATAAGAGATCCCTTTAGAGAAAACCGAAAATAATGTAACTTTTTTTCTTTTTATGTAGTGTTTTTTTGTTCAGGCTTTTGTTTGACCTTTACTACTGTTTCGATGTTGCAGGTAAAGGGGCAGGGCTACATGTTTAGCGCTTTACCCAGGCTCCATTACCTCAGTGAATGGACTTGACCCAGCTTCAAAGCTGAGGTGAGCCTGGTGCTTCCTTAAATTAACTCTGAACATTCGTGTCCATATTTCACCCGTGTTCCTATGTGTAGCCAGCTATACACCTTGTGTAATTGACCTGCCAGACACGAGTTGAGAACTGCTAAACTTGATCAATTTTTTGGGGTGGGTTACATATATCCACCACTCAAATTACTTTCATATTTCACTATACTAATTCACCACTAATCCTTATGGGTTCCGGAGTAGCGTGCTACTCGCCAAGAAAGTGCTTCAACACCCCATCAGGGGTAACAAGCACTACATAAATGCAAACCTTTTTTCCCTCTTCTATCCCGCCACTACCCTTCTCGCTCCAAATAATTGACTAACCTATCCACCACTTAAATCACTTTCATATTTCACTATACTAATTCAACACTAAACCTTTATGGGTTCCGGAGCAGAGTGCTACTAGCCGAAAAGCGCTTCGACGCCTCGTCAGGGGTTGTAAGCGCTATATAAATGCAATTACAATATTTACATACCTTTGTAAACTGGTTACAGAGGCTGTTTGTTTTCTGGTTCCAGTACCCCTGGGCCCCCACTCTGCCTATTTCTTACATTTGGATTTTACTTTTACTGCCTTAGTGTGAAAATGCATTTCATTAAAAGGAATATAAAGTTGGGTTACCAAAAGAAAAATGCCAGCCATCTGTTTAAAGAGCCTGCAAAGGCCTTGTCTTGACACTAAATAGGGTTATAAATAAAATAGTATGTATTCATTTGTAATGTGACTTTTCAATCTTTGTTCCCTTTAATTATCAGCCATGGATCATTCAGGCCGCCCTAAAACACAATTAAAAATGCTTTCTGTTCAAAGTATGCACAGATAAGTGCTGAAAATAGGCTTTAGGGGATTGCTTATTTTTGTACTGTCTGGGACATCAATATAATGAGCTGGCAACCCTAATCATAAGACTGGAAGTTTGTTGCAGGATCTGCACAATATTTATTTCCTCCACCCTCGATCCCTGGACCCTGAATAATGCCATAAAAGCAATAGTGTAACTTATATCTGAAACCCTATGCCAGCCCTCAATAACATGCTGAATAACTTCAACTGTGTCTGGGAATGCACCCTGCATTCAGACAACTCACTCCTCATTCTCGCCCTTCACTTTCACACTCACCCTGCACTCACAGCGATCACAATGTACTCACACTGATCACCATGCACTCACACCACCCGCTCACCCTGCACTCAGTGACCACACTGCACAGGAGGAGCGGATTTGGAGATAATGCCATAGGTGCTGACTTTGGTTCTGGGGACCCAGGTTCGAGTCCTGGCATCGGCTCAACATCATGTAATCCTGGGCAAAATCACTTAATTTACCAGTGACTTACAAAAAATGAATTTGACCTTGATTAAAGTCGCTGGTGCTTGTTTAACATGTTCCAGTCCCTAGAGCTGAGTACACAAGCCTAATATAACAAATATTGTGAAGTATGCCTACCATCTGTCCTCACTTCTTTCGTAGACCAAATTTAAATGCTTTCTTGTGCAGTTATTTCTGAAGCTTTCGAAGGCGATCTTCTTTCTAAGCCAACTATGCTAACAAATTGACTCTTGATGCTGCTAGAGAATAAAGATGTATATATCCTCTTGAATCACTTATATCACATGTGTATGATGTAAATGTCCCCTAGGCCTTCTTGGAAAACTGTGGCTGGGCTCCTACTGGCACGGCAACACCTGGCCATACTCCACATAATCACAGATTTTTGAATTGTCAGAAAGCATGTTTTGTGGAACCCCTTTTCTGATATCTTGTATAGGGGCAAGGATGTGGCGCAACAGCCAGAGCTGAAGACTGTGGAGCTGGGGAGCCAGGTTCAATTCTTGGTGTCTGCTCAACATCCTGTGATTCTGGGCAAATCACTTAATCTCCCTGTGCTTACAAAAAATGAATGTGTGCTTGTGTAATGTAAAAGATGCTCCTGTAAGGCGCTCCAATACCTTTGGGTCATGTTCGCGCTATATAAAACCGCAAAAAATATATTACAAAATTTTGTGAGCACTCTCGTTTCCGGGTACTGCTCAAGACTGGAAGTGGAGCACAACCTAATGATGGCAGAAGCAAGAATCCGTCCACACACTGACTGTCTCTGTGGAGAAAAACAAGCACACCCCTCACCTGTGTTTTGGGAGTGTTTTTACTAATCTATCCTAAATTTTGTGTTTTATGTGAAAAATAAAGCACCAATGTAATTTTTTTGGGCTAATGTTTTCTTGGAGACTTTTCATTTGAACTTTATAATAAGCACAAACATTACAAAAACTTCAGGTTACTAAACACTCTTACTTTATTTAATATTATGTGCCCTATACGACGTGGGCTCTGCAGGAGGGAATGGCCATCAATGATGCAGAGTACCAGCTTCCAGAACTTTTTTGTCAGGTGGTGGTGGTGGGGGCTCGACGTGTATAAAGGTTTAGATGGGGGGCTCAGCCGACAAAAGTTTGAAGACCTCTGCGTTAGAGGTTGGTAGGTTTTCAGGGTGCACCTCTAAGGTGCCCTCTGGGTGAATGTTTTAATACATCCACTACTGGCATCAGCATGGATTTATTAAGATTTTGAGATCAAACACCATAGGTTTCAGTGAAGCCATCATGTAGCTGTATAACACGTGCCCAGTACATGTACTCAAGTTGGTTTCCCTGTTCACTTGTACTTTCTAGTAATTGGACTAGACAGCACAGGGTTCTATCTGCTCAAGCAGATATTCTCACATGCAGTATGACACACACTGCCTTAGAGCTAAAAGGCCTGATGTAAGGGCGACGTACATATATTTCATGCAGTGTTTTGGGGACAAGGCACACAGGGTATGTGCCATGTTGTATTTTCACTTTTGTCTGCACCATTTCACACAGGCTGCAATGGCAGTCTACATGGGTTTGGTGGTGGGTCCCTTAGGGTGGCACAATACATGCTGCAGCCCTTAGGGATCCTCTTTAGTACCCATGCCCTTGGTACCGGGGGTACCATTTACTAGGGACTTATATGGGTGCTAGCGGGCTTGCCAGTTGTGGAACAATTGCACAGTTGCATTGTTTTTGGGCAAGAACACTGGCACTGGAGACCTGGTTAGCTGGAACCCCGTGCACTTCAGTCAAAGTTGCATCGAAAACCAGGCAAAAATGGGGTGACAATGTCAAAAAGGGGCACTGTCCTACTCATGCCATGTGTGCACCTATGGTTTGTTACATACATAACGCTTTTTTGATGGAGAATTGTACAGCTTGTGCTCCTTCACAAAGTAACGGCCAAATAACCTGTATTTAAAAATTGAAACTATAAGCCATTTTAGTTGCAAAAATGTGATAAACGAATACCTTAATTGAATAACATCTGTTTTGTAATTTTATTTTCTGCATTATGCCTTTTCATTGTTGCGCATGTCTTACCATGATGATTTGTTTTTATAGGCAGAAAATCTCCTGTTGGATTCCGACATGAACATAAAAATTGCAGACTTCGGTTTTAGTAATGAGTTTACCGTTGGCAACAAGCTGGATACATTTTGTGGCAGCCCACCCTATGCTGCTCCAGAACTCTTCCAAGGCAAGAAATATGATGGTCCTGAAGTTGATGTGTGGAGTTTAGGTGTCATCCTTTACACTCTAGTGAGTGGGTCTCTACCCTTTGATGGACAAAACCTAAAGGTATCTGATTAACTTTTGGAAAATGCACGGTCTTCATATTTTTACATCAACTGTTTATTTTGATTATGTGCATTGACATGTTTTTAAAATGCATGTTCTTCCTTTTCCAAGGAACTAAGGGAAAGAGTATTAAGAGGAAAGTACAGAATTCCTTTCTACATGTCCACAGACTGTGAAAATCTCCTCAAACGGTTCCTGGTGTTAAACCCAACAAAGAGAGGCACACTAGAGGTAATGTAGAAGTTAAATATAGATTTATAAATGCAATTTCTGCTTCAAGAGAATGCATAATGTCTAACACAATTATACTTCATTAATTAGGTTGTAAAGAAAATATATTTGAAAGCATTTATTGTAAGACATAGGGCCTAGCTGGTCCTCGTAGGATAAAACAGTATGCTATATTTCATCTTATTTACCCAATGAAGTGAGTACTGTTCCTATATCAGAAATTAGATAGACCTGCTTGGTTGAGACTGGGCATCCAGAGCCATGCTCTGTATTGCCCATACCAGCTGCACCAGAAATCATTTTTCAATTTCCACTCGCAAAATACGCCATGCAATGTACTAGTTTATTAGCCAATTGTTTTAGTGAGGGAAACATTTTGTTTTGTCTGCAGGCTGTCCTGCAGGGTAATTGATATAGAAGTGGAACTTCTCTGAAAGCTGTAACACCTCGCAGTAAACATTGCACCTTTTGGCATGAGCTTGCCTCTATCAAGTAAAAGTAGCACGGCTACCTTTGTGGCTTGTTGTTGCTGTATCCCATGACAAGAGATGGTCTTAAATGGTGTTCGGAGCAACAGAAAAATGTATTGACACAATTTATAGATTAGATACGTTTGAAGCTGTAAAGTAGCATGTTAATGAGGATAACACCTCGCAGTAAACATTGCACCTTTTGGCATGAGCTTGCCTCTATCAAGTAAAAGTAGCACGGCTACCTTTGTGGCTTGTTGTTGCTGTATCCCATGACAAGAGATGGTCTTAAATGGTGTTCGGAGCAACAGAAAAATGTATTGACACAATTTATAGATTAGATACGTTTGAAAAAGGCAGTATTAAATTAATACTTTGGTTTTGGCAGTTTCTGAATTCTAACTCCTGGTTCTATTCAGCTGAGAATTAGGTTAAGATGTTTATTAGCTAAAGATGTGCCAGCCACTGAAAGCTCAATTCAAATGGCTGGCTCTAGTTAAGCTCGAGGGGCCTTTTGTAATTTCGAGCTCAAAATGAGCTATGCTTTAACAGTAAATGATGGGACCTTATGGCCCCAGCTACCGACCATGCAACACGGGTAACCAGGTTCAAATCTCAGACTCTGCTCAGCTTCCTGTGAATCCTGGCAAATTTCCCTGTGCGGGGAAAAAATAAATAACTGTATAACGTAGTCTGTCTGTTGTGAAGTGCACCTACGTTTTTAAGCAAGGTTTGTATTTTATAAAACTGCCAAATGTTAAATGCATATTCTGCATGTCACCTACACTCTAAAGACAATGCATTATCCTTTGATGCCAGAAAGAAATACCCATCTAGTGACTGAATTGCAGTGTGTAACTGGAAAATGTGTTCCGTCTCAACTTCCGTACTTGATCAGATTGTGTGATCTTAGGCAAACCATTTACTTCAGCCGCCTTGTTGTTCATTATCACATATGAGTGCACATTCAAATTTGTGTGTTCAGGATGTGCGCTGAACAAAAACCTTTTGTGTTTGATTTAATTTTGCTCCAAATATAAGAATTTAGGTCACATGTAGGGTACACATGACATCTGACTTGCTTTTTAGTTCACTAATACAGAAGCAGGAATGTTTCTCAGTTCATGTATAAAAAAAAAAAAACCTCTCACTATAATAAATACTTTGTAATGCAGAGATATAGACCGATGTACCAAGATGAAATGTTTCAGTGTGTTAAAGGAGGTGCATCAACAATTCCATGAGTAGGAATTCCACCCAGAAGTCTTACTCCCTACTTCCAACATGTTCCGCTAATAGACTTATTCGCCACTCATAAAAATGCAAATCTTCACCTCCAAGGTTCCCACAGTCCATGGGCAATGCTCTACGGATGAACTGGTCAGGAATATTTGCCTACGTTTTTCCTTCTCTTCCACTTCTTTCGTACATGGCGAGGAAGCTGGGATAAACATCACTTACCCTTATTCTAATGGCTTCCGCAAAGGCCAGACAACCATGGTTCTCCACCCTTTTAGAAATGTCTGCCAGGCCACACGAGAGGTCCCCAACAGGTTGGACCTTCTCACATAGGAACACAGCAGGATCAGACACCCAAACCCCAGGCAACTGAATCCAGCAATTTGGCACATGAGTTCTTAGAATTCAGTTACTTAAGTCTCCCACAGTACTGTATTGACATTCTTAAGGGAACCCGCAGACTCACTACTAGAGCTTGCTATGCAACAAAGTGAAAACAGTTGGGAGGGGCGTGGCCAGCAGCCTAAGATGGCAGACTTACCTTGAGTCCGCTCCGCATCCTACCCCAATTATCCTGTATCATCGGCGCGTGCTGCTACCCCAACTGGTTGGATTGCCTCTGTGGGCGCTGTCCCGCTGCTACGGGCCCTGATGATGGGCGTCTCGGAGCTTCTGGCTTGCTGCCGCTGTCGCAACTAGGAGTGCAGCTTTCTCTGGGCCGGAGTTCGTGGGCTCCCTCAGCCTCTCCTCCCTGCTGGAATCCTGATCCGTCGCACCCGCGGCCAGCGAGCTGCGCAGCCTGGGATTTGGTGCACCCAGAGGGTTCCTGCCGCTTGGAGGTGTTCGCGGCTTTCTGGATCAGAGCCGGATTCTGGGGCGCGCTCTGTGGCGCTGCGGCCCCTAGTGAAGGACCGCGTCACAGCGGCTGGCCCCAGGCCCTCTGGCCTCCATGCCGCTATCCTCGGCCTGGCCAGAGACTCCTGCCCCCTTCGAGCTTCTGGGCCCAGACGCCCGCCACACCGGGAGGGGGTGAGTCCTGGCCTGCACTGCTGGAGCTGGGTGCCGGCGGAACTGGGGTGGTGGGGGTGTGGGGTCGGTCGTACCCCCCCCCCATCCTGTGCAACTGCTGTAGGCCCTGGCGGCTGCGCCCCTCTTTCCCCCCCCCCCCTGTATTGGCAAATCGGGGGGCTGGGGGTGGCGCAACATTCTGCCAGCATCTGCCCTCCGCCTCAAAGGACGTGGCCCTTGCGTCGCATTAACTAGGTGGCATACCTTAGGTTTTGTGGTAGGCCCCTAACTGCCTGTGCAACTGCTGTAAGACCTGGCAGTGCCCCTCTCTCCCCCCCCCCCCCCCTGTGTTTGCCAGGGGCGGCGCCATACCTTGACGGCAACTGCCCAGCACCACACAGAAGGTATGCCTGGCATCGTGCCAATTAGGCGGCGCATTTGAAGTTCTGGGTTCGGGGGTCGGTCGGGCCTAGCCCCCCCTCCCTTTGAGACTCCTGTTGTGGACACTGCGCAGCGGGATTAGGAGGGCTGGGAGAGACACGGCCATCGCGTCCTTCTGCTCGCTGCTCTCGGTTGCTCGCACAGGAAGGGGAGCGGCACAAGGGTCGGGCCTGGCTCGGGCTGCCCCTCCCCACCGCGCACTATAGTCAGATCATTGGGGCTCCATCACCACTGGGGTAGCTCGGGGACCGGGTCGGGTCTAGGCTACCCCCTTAGCTCACTAAACCAGATCCTGCTGGGGCATGAGGGTTTGCCGGGCCTAGGCCCCCTACTGTTCACTAGACCGGGACCTAGTCACTAAAAAGTGTGCTGTCACTGACCGCGGTGCGCTCTCTTGCCATTGCAGTACAAGGGGCTGGTGGTCACTAGACGCCCCAATTTTGACTATCCCAAACTCAAGCTACGATCACCCGGGCCCTCATCTGGCAGTCCATGGCGGCCCTACAGTGCAACGCGACGGGGCCTAACTTTGGGGCCTGGGGTCACTGACAGAGCCGCGTTTCATACACCACCGACTAGGGCCTACTCTACATTTCCACTTGCAGCACCTTACCGGCCACTTTTCACTGCAGCGTGGATAGTAGATTGTACTCCAGGATCTCCTGTATGCCCACAGCTCAACAACTAGTCATGGGCCGGCTCCGTGGTGCTGCAGACGGCGGCGCCTCAGGATCCAGGCGAGGGGCTGTCATCGAGGGTGGAGAGTCCTCCGGAACCACAGCACACTGCCCTCTCGACTAAACTCTATTCGGTCCTAGCAGGTGAAGAAACAAGCATTTGCAATGCAATAGGTCTCGCATTTATGTGAATTTTAACTTTTGGCATTGTAAATAATGCCTTTTTTATGTTTGGGTTTTAAAACATAAATAAAAGGCATTGTCATTTACAATACTAATAGCTTCAACTCTCGCAAATGCGAGTCCTATTGCATTGCAAATGCTTGTTTATCTTATCAGTGAGACTGTGTCAAACTGTCCTCCTGCAGGAATGCTTTTATAAGTTATTACCTATTCAGAGAGGGCGGGGAGGTGCCATGATAGGTTGGGAAATGGTAAATTAGGTGTGCTACAAACCCTGGTGGACCGTACGTGTTTCAGCAAGGTGCCATATGGTTATATGCACCACGCTGCCAGGGCACTCGAGGGCCCACCGGTATAATACACTGCTTAGCAACTGCATTTTTACCTGGAAACTTTATAGGACAGGTTCCTATGTTTTGTTCTTGCAACCCCTGCTGCTGCCTTGCATCTTAACTTGACCAGTTGACTAGCTGTATCTCTATCCCACTAGCGGCTAGTAGTTGTCTCATAGATATCAACTTTATCCATGTTCTGTTTCTACTTTAACCATACCTATATTATAACAACTCCTATTCTCTTCTTTGGTCTCTACTCGGGGAATGCCACAGAACTCCACTCTTTAGGCTCTCAGGGGTAGCTTTAAGGTTTTCTGGACACCCATCACAAAGCTCTTTTCGGCACAGGAGGAAGAAGTCCACAAAAGAACACTTCCCCTTTGAAAATGCTGACTGTACACTTAATGCTGACAGGACAGAGTGAAAGCAATGCAATAGTTGGAGCTTTCACAATTTCTTAATCATTATCTCATGGGGACCGATCTGTAACGGGTGCTACAAAGAACCAGGCACGGCAACTGCATGAGATGCTCATAGTTTCCAACTATGGTTTGGCAAAATACAGAGGGTTACTTTGCATATGTGAATACTTTTTTACAGCGTGCTTTGCCCAATAATTTAAGAACTCTGAGTCTTGTCTAATGTTACAGGACATTCTTAAATCACTTCTTTTGTGATTAAAACAGCGTTTTCCCATTTTAAACTATGAAAATTAGAGCAAATATGACACAATCCGAGTGGGTTACATAGTACATAGTGTCTATGCTGTTGTAGAAATCATGCCTGTTCACACATTATCAACAATTTACTGTGTTTGCCCGTAAACAGCATTGATTCTGCATGCAAAAAGTAAGCACAGTAGCCTAGAGATTAATTTAAAAATGCCGCCCCAACTCAAAGTGCTGGCCAGGAGGCAATACAGAGCCCTAGAGAGAGCTGTAAGAGCACGATTCCGCCTTATACAACTTAGAATCTTTCACAGGTCATACACAACGAGAACAAGACTATACAAGATGGGTAAAAGTGATGTAAAACATGTGCATAAGGGGATGTAGAGAAGAGGGTACTTTCTACCATATGCAGTGGGGATGCATGAGATTGCAGAGATATTGGAGCAAAATCAAGCAGGTGATGTCCAGAGTCATGGGGCAACCGGTGCCATTGGACGCTAGATGGCACATGCTATGTATCACTGGAGAGACCAAATGGCCACAGCATACTAGGATATGGTTACTGCTAGCAGCTGTCAAAGAGGAAGGTTACTCTGCTGTTCTCATAACAGACAATGGAATCCAATTGACATCTGGAGAGGTGAGATAATTTTTGAGTTTATGTGGAATTAAACACTCCCGCATAGTGCTGTACAATCCTCAAGCCAATGGGATTGTGGAGAGAGCCAACCGAATGGTTAAGGGTGCGACAGTGTTGGCCTTAGCCAATGACCTGGATGTGGAGGAAGTCATTTATGATTTGGTGTGGGCTAACCGCACCACTGAAAATGTCACAACCAGTGTGGTGCCCTTTTATGCCATGAGGGGGAGAAAAGCTGCAACCAAACTAATACCTTGTTGGATAAGGGAGTTGGTTGCTGGGAAAGGGGAGAGAGTTAGGGATGAGAGTGATCGTCCATGTACTCCAGGTGAGAGTAAAGGTCTTTCGAGCATCCACAAAGGTGATTGGTTCAAAGTGAGGTTAGACAGTATCTGGAGTGGTTTGAGCAAATTCCGTGGTCCTTTCCAAGTCAAGGAGGTACATCAGTGGCATGTGGTGTTGGTCAAAGGGGAGAGATGGAATCTTCGAAGGGTAGCAAAATATTGTTCTGATGACAAATCGCCAAGGAGAGCGGATGGAGGTGTATGTAGTGGTTACATGTTAGCACAGTATCGCCAGTGTTAGGCGACTTTCATGTGGATGAAAGAATGTGAGCTGTGGGACCAGATGGCGATAATTTGGGGACTAATCGTAGTATCGCTAGCAATGCCTATGTATTCTGAAATACGCCATGTTCTCAGAGACCCCTAAAAGTGAGGAGACCTACTAGTTACTTGCAAGATTTTGTGCTGGAGTAGTTCATTCCCTGCTTGGTTTATTTCTGCTATGTATCTAATGTGAGGGTTTCGTGAGCAATTTTATTTAAGGTGTTGAATTGATACCTTGTGTCTACAATATTAGCTAGTATACAGACACAGTATCATTATTCAGTATATGCAATGCTCTATGTAATTCATATTTATTCTGTTATTTGGTTTTTATTGATATTTCAATATGTATTTTTCCCTTTCTCTTGCCAAATAATATTTTGTCTTTAATGATTTTTTTCGCTTGCTCCTCATTTCTTTGCTTATCTTAAAGCCTTCACATGTTTAATGCTCTTCCTCCTGTGGTTGAAGGAAGGGAGATATGTTGTGATCTTGTTTCGGTGGGTCCTGCTAGACCAGTTCTACTCAAAGTGCGGCCCTCCTGACCTTTACATACAGCCCCCTGAACAGCAGCAGCACTGGGCTACTGTTAACTCGACTCATCACTAACATTAAAAGCTAGCACTTATTTAAAGGTTAATTGCAGTTAAACATAAGGAAGTAACTAGGCCCTTAACTTTAGGAACACCTTCATTTTTAAACTCAGCAAATATGTAAAACTAGGACAGTCGTTTCATAATTTAAAAAGTGTATTTCATTGACCTGTAGAACCATTTTACCTTAGTAAATCAAATTATAGCAGTGCATTCAGAAGTATTTTTTTAAAGTGATGATTTTCAAACATGAATTTAGAAACGTTCATGCTCCCCCCCCTCCCCTCCCCCCTACCCCCCCTCCCACCGACAGCAATGCCATTAGTGATGACATCCAAGCACAGGAGATGACTTTGTACAGCACACATCCTGAAGTCATGTATTTTGAGGTCCTCTTATATGTGATAATGAAGAAAAAGGAGGGAAATTGAAATAAAACAATTCCCCAGGGTCACATAATTTGGTCAAGTGGAGAAGCCGGGATTCATCCCAGGCTTTTTTATTTCACATTGCGCATTTGAGTTCAGCCAGTAGATATACATGCTTCACTTCCCAAAACACCCACTTTTCGCCCCCTCTCCCCCGCTGGCATCAGTGCGGCCCTCGTTCACACCAAAGACCAAACTTTGTGCCCCCCGGGAAAATGTTTGAGAGTACCCATGTGCTAGACCGACCATAAGATTCTTCAGAGTCTAGGGTTCTGTTGTCATGGTGCTTTCCTCGCAGCCTAGCAGCTGTGGCAGTTGCCGCTGGCTGTTGAGAGGGACACCACATTTTGAAGAGCTGTATATGAATTAAACTTAGGTGGACAAAGACTTTTCCTGATGTAATTACTACACTTGCCTTATGTTGAAGTGAAAACCCTTGAGAAGATCTTTTAAAGCCTGTTGCAAGTGAAACGAACCTCTAAACATTTATGAATAAAATACAATATAGTGAAAACTGCCCAGCCTCGCTTGTGATTGCTTACAGAGTTGCAGCCACAACAATACAATTTTCACACACTACAAATGGTTAAGATAAAATGGGAGGGTAGAGCGGGTGAGGCACATGAGATTAAGATAACTTTTCCTTAACATTGGCTGCTCCAGTGATTAAATATCCCACCAGTTATCATGACATTCAAGTGTGAAAAGATACTGGTGAACCAGAGATATCATATAGATTCAAGGCACAAGTTAATGCCTGCTGGCCAGTTGTTGGGGAGAGGTGACTTAAATTCTGGCTCCAGATTTGAGCCCATCTGATTGGACAGCAAAGACCTAAATCTTGGAAAACAAATGAGTGTTTAGAAAAAAATACACTGTAGACTATCGGAGAATAGCACTTGCTTAAAACCCTTAGTTTCAAGATATTTCCTTGCAAAAGATCTACTCAATCACACGCAGCAATAATTTAAATGAATGTGAATTATTTATGATAACTAAAATCTACCTTATATAGATGATGGATAAACTAGAAACAGGTCCAACCTTCACATTGTGGGTCAAATTGCTATATACACAAACAATGGCAGAGGTCAGACTGAACAACAAACTACTTTTAGGCTTAAAAGTAGCACCAGACAGGCCTGATCTCTGTCTCCCTTCCTGTTCGTCCTGGCAGTTGACCCTGGTTGTTTGATCAGGTTCAGCAGTGGATGGTTCAGAGAGCAGTCAGGTGGGGAAGGCAGCATATCCCTACATGCATACTGCATTCTTCTGTAAGTGACTTGTCCAAACCTCACAATACCAGTGCTTATGGAGGCGTTTGAGCGATTTAGAGACCTTGGGATACAAGATAAATCGGCAGAAATCCACCATGTTCAGGACAGACAGATGGGAAGATGAGGAGACCATTATTGTGGATTTGAAAATCCCGCAGGGTATCCCTGTCTGCCCTATACAGAACACAATTGATAAGGGTTTTGCTCTCCCCAATGTTCTACATTACTATTGGGCCCCATAACTAGTGGTGAAAAATGAGTGGGACTTTGCAGAGCTGGATAATCCGTTTTTTTGATTTATTAAATAACAGGCAAGTTGTGAGAGAAAATACATTCTTACCCTACTTCTAAGGCGGAAGGGTGCAGAATGATCTGCCACAAGCCATCAGAGCCCTAGTGAAGGTGTGGAGAATAGCAACTCTGGGGTGGAATAAAGTTTGAAGAAGAAATATACTGTTTTGAAGAATGCAATTAATGGAGAAGGTGACAGTTTTGAAGGGGTTCTGAAATCTGGACAGGATATGCTTAACGGACTTGGGGAAAATAATAAGGCCTGACGGTGTATAAGAATATGAACCCTTTCTAGAAGTATGATCTTCATCCATCACAATATTGGATGCATACAAATGAGGCATGCTCTCTCCACATGTTTGGTGAGAGCTGGGTGGAAAATTCAGGATAAAAGTCCCTTAGAGAGAAGACGTTTAGGTGAAAAGTTGGGCAAGGGGCAACCTCACAGATTTATAAAAAAGCTTATTGATAATATCCCTGATAACTGACAACACTTAAAGGAGAGAAGGGAGAGATCTAGGGGACCCTGAGGACGAAGACCGTGGTGATGCCCTCAGACACCCGAGAGAGGTAGCAATTAGATCAAACTTCAAGTTTATCCAACTTACGATACTACACTCAACATATTCTCACAGCACTCGTATCTACTAGATGGGCCTTTCTCCAACAAACATTTGTCTCAAATGTAAAGTAGAAGAGGGCACATATAAGCAAGGACTATGGAAATGCAGACCGATACAAATGTTTTGAATGTAAATACAGAGGGAAATGTCAGAAGTCGCAGGAGAAGAAATACTAAATCACGCCCAACAGGCTAGACCGGAGGTTCAGGGGACAACAGGCAGGCTAGATACAAAACACTGTTTTGGTGCTTGGGGTATATGTGGCAAAAAGTGATATTATGTGGGCCCCAAACAATGCCCACGGTGGATCAATGGAAAAAAAAGGGATGGACATCTGTTCCGAGGCTGAAATGATGTATGAAGCAAGAGGTACCTGCGAAAGTTCCATAAAATGTGGAGTCTGTGGTGAGAATAAGTGGGACTGACAGAAGAGGTGTAACCAAAGAGGGGAAGGGAGCTCTGTAGATGGCCACCATGGAAGAGCAAAGGTGAAGCGGAGGACAAAACAACTAAACTGCTGTAAAAGACCCTGGGCCTTGTAAATTATAACAGAGGTGACCAAAGAGTGCGATAACTTGTATGGGATATTGAAAAGTTATGCTGCTGATTCAAATTAGAAAATAAATACAATTATATTAAAAAAATATCAAATGATATGTTGAAGTCGTTTTTTGCAGCGTTCCATCTGTGATGCCCGTACAGTACCTGAGAATTGTGCTGAGGGGAGAACCATGGCGCATCTTTACATTTTACTGAGATTAATAAATATGCCATCCCGGCAATTACTGCAAAGCGCTATATGCCACCTAAGTGAGCCTTCACTGTGCTTTAGAACCTTGCTGGAGAATTTACACAGCTTACAACACAACTGAATAGTACCAGTTGCAATGAAACAAAGTATAAAAGGGATTAAAACGAGAAGGATGAATAAATTAAAACAAGTAAATACATTTCAGTGCACAGTGCTGCTCTAACAGCTCTCCAGTACCTAGGCTTCTTAAGGTGGTTTGAAATAGACCAATGACTTCACGTGTTTGTTTGTCAGACAAGTTAGAGAACAATACTGTGTCTCTGTCTTTAAGTCTAATAAAAGCACAACAATCTTTAAAAATAAAATGGTGCTGTTTCCCATTTCGAAGCACTGGCTAATCTGACTGGAATGAAAGTGGGACCACTGGGCTTCGGTGCCACCATGTGATTGGCTTTCGTACAGCTGTGAATCTGCCAGCTGTGACGTTAAGACTACCTCCCAGACAGCCGATGCTCTACACGAAGCAGAAAACAGGAGATTTTACTCAATATTAAAAGGAGTGAGTTCTCGAGGCAGCTTTTGCTGTTTTTACCCCAGCCTTTGAGTCAGTCTAAAAGCTGCTGAATATAATGTGTTTTCATTAGGCGAGACTGTGCTGTAAATAACCATCAGTGAGTATGCTTCATCCATCCAGAAACCAATGTACAATTCACAGCGCCTGCAATAAAGGGCTGACTGCTTTCCAGGCGGGAACTCGTCAATTAATCTAGCGCAACATCCTCAACACCCTCTCTCTGGAGGTTCCCGACGGAACCGTGAACGCATATCCCAACAGCATTAAACACTACAAGGACAAAAGCAATAAAAAAAGGTTTGGGTTACAACTCCTGGCTAAAACGGCATCTGCAAAATATATTAACAAGCAATCACAAATCTGTAACCAAAACAAAAAGTGGGTGGACAATGATGAACACAACCAGAAAATCAAAAAAAAATTGAGGGGGGCTTGGTGTGCTATCGGCGAACGTGGGCTACAGTTTTTCAGTACTTATTTCTGTGCTGATTGCCCAGAACCGGCCACTTTCCTCCATGAAAATACGATACAGGTCAACAGATTGCCCAGTGTAGTGGGGAGACTTTAAGCCTGTCTGGTGTTATAGCCTTCTGCACCAAGCATGGTGGAACTTGTAGTTTCACTCCATCCACTGCACGTGTGGCTTAGAATTCTCATATTGCAAATGTAGTTGGTTCAAAAGCCCGGTCAGGCTCAAAGTCAGAGGTCCGTTATTACCTTCAATACCTCTATGACATTTTGCGAAGGTGGAAGTGTGTTAGCCCTACCCCTGAGAATTTCACTGAATATATAGCTGCACACAGCACAAACAAAATGCCCGCACCATCTCTGTGTATGGCACTGTAATGCATGCCAGAGCAGGAAAGACTACGTGGATATGCCCACACCCACCTCGTGCTCCCACCGAGCAATGTGGCAGTACAGCCCCTTGGATTTTCCGTTTTTAAAAGTGCAGTTACTACGAGTATAAGCCTATTTCTCATTTTATCTGCACCAGACTTAAATCATTCTGTCCATTAGGTTTCTAAAACAGTTTGAAGTGAATATTTTCATACACAGGCAGGCACTGTGCAGTACTGCAGTCCACCAAAATGCAAACAACGCTTTTGCTTTTCCTGTGTACAGTGTACAGAGTAATTTGACCCGTGGCTCGAGAAACTAGATATATTGAAGCCATTATGCAAGGTTCAAAGTTCCCCAGAATCCGCCTAGTCTTTCAATAATACCTACATAGAGGAATCATGGTTACCAAGCAGTAATCGAGCATATTAAATTTCGATTACCTTTTGTCTCTTATTCTGAAGAAAAAATCTCCAAGCTTTGTCTGGGTGTTGCCTGCACGAAAAACTGTCCAAATTCAGTAACTAAGCTGAGTAGTCTCGTGTTTTTCTGGAACACGTTGGGTAACACATCCCTTCTTCTTTTTTGAATGTGTGCAGGGGGTCTCCAAATGGATCAAAGGCCTCCCAAAACCACTAACATTTTCCTTATTTATTTTGTGAGGCGCTGACTTGTGATTTATTTTTTTTTAAACAGATTTTATTGGGTTTTAAGCAGGCCTACAATAATGAGGTGCTGATTACAGGTACAATAGGTGAAAGCAAAGAAAAAAAAAAAGAAAAAGAAGCAAACACTTTTGTCACAGTTGCTCATTACTCCCAGTTGTGGAATGGAATAAGAAAAAGAAACATGTCAATGGACTGGCGCCCAATCTCGGCAACCCCTTACATGGTAACAGTATAATAAAGTTCTTTATTAAACTATATAGTTCGCTTCTATCAGTCCTTGTGTTCTCTGTTCAACTCTAACCCTCCCACAACGAGCCTCCCTCCCCCCCAGGCGTGTTGCTTATAATCGGTCCATATCTTTGTACACTAGGGTTGCCCTATGTTTGATCTGTCTCTCGCCCTTGTGGGACTGTGCCGCTAAGCGCTGGGTTGGAGGGCAATTGAGGTAGTGCGCCCGGATTAATGTGCTGCAATCGACTGGATTCGGTGTGTGGGGGTGTTAGTCGCCGTTGTTAGGGACCTCCTCTACTAGGCTGTCTTCCCTTTCCTCATCCGGGTGCTTTAGGAGCTCCACCAATGCTATCCATGCCCTAGCTGTTTCCAAAGATTTCTCGCTCCCCGTCCTTTTTGCTATTTGCATTCTAACTGCTCCCTCGCATTCTTCCCATTTTTCAAATTCTCTCACCCATCTGGTTACATTAGGGCCTCCCCTCGCCTTCCAGGGGCTAGTGATATCCCTTTTAGCCAATCCTAGTCCCAGATCTAAAAACGTACTTGTGACCTTGTTCCTGGCTGTGTGGGGGAACCAGTGTAGCAGACAGTAACCTGGAGATGCTACTACCTCCCTATCTGTCACATTCGCCAAGACTGTGGTCACCCCTTCCCAGAAGCTACCCAGGTTTGGACAGTCCCAGAACATATGCAGAAATCCTGTGCCCTCCAGATTGCAGCGGGGACAAGCGGCTGATTGTGTAGCAAAGTATTCATTAATCTTGCCCGGGGTGAGGAAGGCGCTGACTTGGGATGAGGCCACTTCGTAGCGCTATTCATCTTTCAGACGTTTGGCTGTGGCGCTTTACAGACTTGTAGATAAAGCTTCCACTGAATTGATGTAAGATTGCCCCGATGGTCTCTAGTTCAAATCTGTGCGGGTCGACTCTTCCTTTCATCTTTCTGAGATAGATTAAATGAGGACTACCGAGTTAGGTCACAAAAAACATCCGTTATCGGAGTACGAGACCTCCTTGAGGTATCTACAAATGCTGTTGAGGTTTTGTCTGCAACGCAGATTCCCGAGAGCTGGCAGGAATATAATTGCATGTTCAGACAGCAACCCCCTGGGGGATGTACATTTTGAGTTCCATGCACTGTTTTACAACACAAGCAGACTTCCCTTCGTATGCTGTTTAGTGGGCTGGCATTATGCAACTGAACATTAATTAAAATGTGAGAGAATATTTCTCGACCAGCTGCTGGCCATGACTGAGAGCAGACCATTCCAAGATCAGTGATCCGTGGCAATGCGATAAATCGCCATTCCGCAAACGCTACGTGGCCAATGCTCGAGGGATTCACATTTTCGTTAAAAATTGAATTGTTCATTAGCCTGTTAATGGTCTGACACTGGGCGGTCACTTGTCCCACCTAGAGGTAGCCAGAGAGTGGATCGAAGCACGTCACTTGCCGAACAGGAAGCAGCCGCTATTGCCCCCTTTAGTTAGTCACAAAACAAAATAGTGCTCACGTACTTAAAACGGAGACATTGTAACAAGCCAAGTAAAAGGTCCAGTCGTAATGGGCGGTAACAAATGGCGACAAGGCGGTACCAAGGTGGGGCTAACAAGCCTCCTAATGAATCGGAAGCCAGCATTTACCAAGGACAATGACACCAGCCAATGAAAAATATGGGCGGAGAGTGGGCGAGGCTTCCACAGTGTACTCTACTACAGCATGCCTCTCAGAGCGAGCAGTGCATGCGCGCTGCCACTAGGCTCAACCTAAAACTCAGCGCGGCACTGGATCAGGCGCGCACCTCCCTCGAGTCTAAGATAGATAAAGTAGCCTCCGATTTCATTCTTCTGAAGGCCCATCACCAGAAGCTGGCGGAACGAGTTCGAGACGCTGAACTTACCCTCACTGACCTGCAACCCAAATCACGCAATCACACCGCCACGCTGCAAGACTTACTAGATCGGGTATGTACCCTCGAGGACAAACTGGACAATGCGGAGGGCTGTTCGTGATGTAACAATATACGTGTGGTTGGCCTTCCTGAAGGCGTAGAGGGGCAAGACCCTGTTGGCTACACGGGGAACTGGTTGCGAGAGCTGCTTCCGGCAGGGGTCCTGTCTCCTCAATTTGTTGCGGAGCAGGAGCATAGGATCCCGGCCTGCAGACCCCCTCCTGGTGCCAACCCACGACCATTTCTGTTCTGTTGAATGAACTTCAGGGACAGAGACACCATACTGAGAGAAATCATGAAGTTGCCAGGGCCTATCGCCCAAAACGCTTCAGTCATGTTCTTCCCGGATTACACAGCCCAGGTGCAGAAACGGCGGGGCTCATTCGGGGCTGTGAAACGTCGGCTCCGAGACCTTGATTTGCGTTAATCCCTACTGTTCCCTGCCCATCTACGAGTGTTCAAGGATGAAACCACTCGTTTCTTTGATGCACCCTCTGACGCATGGGACTGGCTGGAGGGGTCAGGCTTGGCCACATTGCCCAGACCTCCTGATGGCCCCCCGGTGCCCAGACGCGGCAGGAGCAGCTGACGTGGGGGGGAAGGGGGTTAAACGCAGTCATACCTCACCAATCAACGCCCTGAGCAAATTTTGACCGAGCGACAAGAGGCTCTTCATGTGGCGGCGTCTCTACACAACACAAGGTCCCCCTCGACCACACGGCGTCTCCGTCCAGTTCAGGGGGTGACGCGGACTCTCACTTGGTGTGGTCAGTGGACTCTGACTCGCCTCATCGCTCTGCCGTCACTCCCTAGACCTCTGACATTATAATGTGACCTCTATGAAAATGACTTGCAACTCTGGTCAGATCAGCTTGTGCTCTATTACGTCATAGGCCGTTCCACTACATAATAAGCTCCTTCCTCCATGTGCACAATTGGGTACTACGGGGGCCGAGTATGGACTCCCTCTGATTGGGGCGGCCCCAGGCACTGTGCTAACCTGCGGGCTGGGAACGCAGGACAGAGTGCCCACAATGTATTACGCATGCATGAAATATTCTTTCTAGCCTTTTCACTTGCTAATTGACCGGGGGTAGGTACCATGCCATAGCTCCATCCCCAATCACCTTCCCTTGATCTTTAGCTCGATCACACTTTAGTTGCCATGGTTCGGCATGCCTGTTTGGGCCAACTCCTGTTGCGAGTTCGCTGTTATAAAGTTCCACAGTACAGTCGTAGAGTTTTTGGTTCATCCCAAGTGTTTTTTGTTGTTTCTGGTGGTGTGTCGCCCAGCAGTGAGCTCTTCTCCCTCGTACATGCACCGCTAACTGAGCATAGTCACTGCTGTCACCTCTCATGGCACACATTGTCATCACCTGGAATATGAGGGGGATACATTCACCTTCACGCAGATACTCCATCTATTCCTACCTGCAGCTTAGATCCACATGCATTGCCCTGCTCCAGGAAACACACTTGACTAGTCTCGAGGCTGACCGGCTGCGCCGCCGCTGGCGTGGACAGGTGTACAGTACTAACTTTTCCTCCTTGGCAATGGGCAATTTGATATGGGTAAAGGCGGGGGTCCCCTGGGATTTGGAGGAGACTGAGATCGACATGGGAGCAGGTATGTGTTCATTAGTGGTAAACTTAACGGTCAGCCCCTTTTAAGCGACTCAGTTTATGCCCCCAATGTTGAACAGAGCTCCTTCCTTTGCGGCCTCTCCAGGGTATTGGCCCATTGGAGTAATATCTCCTGGCTCATAGGAGGTGATTTTAACCCGGTGCTAGATGTCTCACTGGACCGTTCTTTCCCTCCCCTCACACGCACCACTGCGTCATCTATTGCGCAAGCTTTAAATAACTGGCTCAACCATTGGTCCCTGTTAGATGTATGGCGCTCACGTAACCCGGACATCCGCATATATTCCTTCTACTCACTTGTACATAACCTCCATGTGCAGCTGGACCGCATACTGGCCTCTTCTCCATTACTCCCCCTAATACACAGCATCGAGTACCTAGGCCGTACACACTCCGATCATAATCCCCAGCTCATGAAGCTTGCCTGGGATCACAGACCCCCTCCGGTCCCAGCCTAGCGTCTTCAGACAGCGGCACTTGAGGACCATGCCTTCTGCAGTTCCTTGGGTGCTGCGATTCTGGATTATTTTGCCCATAATGTTTCTTCCACTGGGTCCCCTTTGCTGGAATGGGAGGCCCTTAAGGTCACGATTAGAGGACACTGTCTAGGCCTTCCATGGAATAGCCCTAAACAACTAGATACCTCCCTTGGGACCATTGAACGTAAACTCCTTCGCTACGAAACCATCTCGGTCACACACCCCGAGGCCAAGGCCCACTTCGACTCGCTACGGAGTGATCACGCAGAACTGTTAGAGATATTATGTTGCCACAATTACTTGGCCCATTCGGCATGCATTCATGCCCCATCGGACAGGGCGTGTAAACTACTCGCATATCTACTGTGACAGGAACACCCTCACCGCCCGATCCACGCAATACGGGATGACCTAGGGCACATGCGCTACACGCAACTTGACATTCATGCAACCATGACCAACCACTATTCTAATCTTTATAAATCCGCTGCATACGGGGTCCCCTTGCAGATTGGCACCTTCTTGAACTCGTTGGAATTACTCACGTTATCCTTAGACCAACAGCTGGAGTTGAACTCTCCTATAACAATTGATGAAGTCTGTGAGGCATTAACGACCTTGGTGGCGGGGAAGACGCCAGGACCAGATGGTCTCCCGACAGAGTTATTCAAAACATACACCGATACCCTTATCCCGCATCTGCCTGCTCTCCATCTCTCCACGATAAAAAACTCCTTACTCCTACCCTCCTTATCCTCGTCCAGTGTGGTCTCCTCATTGAATCCGGCAAGGACCCCACAGTCTTGGGTTCTTACAGACCCCTAGCGATCTTAAACACTGATTACAAAATATTGGTGAAGGTTCATGCTAATCGGCTTGCACCCCACATCCCCGCCTTGGTCCACCCAGACCAGAGCAGATTTGTCCCCTCTCGCAGCACCTCCCTCAATCTTCGCCGCTCCTTTAGAGTTGCAGCGTATGTTCCGCTCCGTTGGCCTTGCTCAGAGTGCCTGGTCCTGGATCTCGAAAGGGCCTTAGATTCCCTCGAGTGGGATTACCTGTTTGCAGTGCTATCTAAATTTGGATTTCGTGGCACCTTCATTGGTATGGTCCAGCTACTTTTCAAACATCCGACTATCCGCCTACAGGCCCTTCCATATCCGATCCCATTATTGTAGGTCGTGGCATACGGCAGGGTTTCACCTCGTCTCCTCTTCTCCTTGGAATATAATTGCCAAAGAAACCGGCACAAAAAAATCATTACAAGCTACTCCAGTCCCCCCATCAGAATGGGAAATATATTTAACCAATCTGTATAAATTAAACGAGAGGACAGAAAGTTCGACTCTAGTGTCAAGTAAGCCAGGAGAACAAATCTCAGACAACGGAGCTCCATCACCTCTTCAAATTGAATACTATATAAAAAAGGCAAGAACCTCGGCAGCAATGGGTCCGGACCAAATTCCAATTAAGGTCCTCCAAAGTAACCCCAAAGAGTGGAGCAAGTTTTTAGCTCCCCTTTTTAGGTCTCGCGCCTAGCGTTGCAGTGCGCAGCACTGCTCGCGCAGCGCGAGACCTCTAGAAAGGGCTTCTGAAAACGACCCACACGCTCGTGCGTGTGGTTTTGTTTTCGGAAGCCCACATTGGCTGGAGCGTGCGTTTTTTTTAGGGAGACGGCACGCGATTGGTCAAAGGCGGGCGCATGTCCCGCCTTTGCCGCGCCCATTCCCGATGGTGGCCAGAACGCGCAGCAGCGTGCGTTCGCCTCGCTGTCGCGCGCCCCCCCCCCGCTCCTCTGCGCGCACCACTGGTTTCGATTCCCGCGTTAGGCGGTTTCGATTCCGTGCTTGTTAAGTTTGGGATAGGATAATACCACTACTTTGAAGAGTCCAGAAAATTAAATGGGGCACTTAATAAAACTCCAAAAGTATATTTAATAAGCAAGACTTCTAATTTCGAACATACCGGAGAGTAACTCCGTCCCAGACCCAGCGTTCTTTTTATCAGTCATTTTGAAAAGATCTAAAGGGCTCTCTGTCTGTGGGATAAAAGCCGACGCTCCCGTTCTCATCCTTGCCAGGCTGCAGTCTTCCGTCTTTATTTAGTACTTAACCTCAAATTACAATATTTAAAGCAGAAATGTAAGGAAAAAGCATGTTTTCCGTGGTTATGTTCCTTAATAATTTCCCAGTGTGAGGATATCAAATCTTGCATGTAATGAAAGCAAAGTCTCTGCATTCCCCGATCTATTTATGTCCCACATCTGAAATGTCAAACGTTTATATTAATTCATTTTCCGTGAACAAAAGACTTTGCCGGCATCTCGCGTGAGGTGCGTTCATGTCGATCAATTGGGCCATAAGGGGAAGGTGGAGGGCTGTGGTGATAAAGAGAACGCATTAATTTGCGAGCTAATTAAATAGGAACAGCAGGATCCGGGGAGCGAGGGCGCGCGAGGCATGCCTCCTCCACGTTCGAGCCGAAAAAGGGGAAAGCCCGCGAGCAGGAGGGGCCTTCGCCATTGGTTGATAGATTCCAGTTACAGTGCGATGCCATCCCCTCAGAGACCTAGACCCCAACCGCTAAAGGTACACTAATTAAAGATGTTTCTTTTTTTTTTTTACTTCAGTCTTGCATAATAGAACAATAGATTATAGGATATTTAGAAAACATGTTGGATTAAAAATTACTTGGTAGTTTCTTTGCAAGTTAAGAAATTGAGATGCACAGTGCTCATGTTCATCCAGCGTGGCACCGGTAGGCCAGGGCGCGAGCCCTCGTGCGTTGCGCGAGGGCAGCCCCTGTACAGTGCTCTTGCATAGCTGCCAAGGTTTCAGATTGCCATGTGTGACATTTTCATTTTGCTTTGATTCTTTGTAGAGGAGCGGAGGTCTCCCCTCGTTCTTTGCACCTTGGGTGACTCCTTTGATTCTGAGTTTGTTGGCAGCTTGCGATGTGGGGTCACGGCTGAGGTCAGCGGGTCCAGTATCCAGCGGGTCCCAGTGGGCTCGGAGGCAGAGGACCCCATTGCAGTGGCCATTGGGGAGCTCAGTAGGTCAGGTAAGGTTTGTCCGGGGTCGGGGGTGTGAGTGGGAAAGTGCACCGAACCTCTCCCGCCCAAGTGTGAACTCGCAATGGGCATTAGTGTAAGCCCAGTCCTGTCATTACAATGTAAATAAATATTCGTCCCAGACTCAGTGCAGCACCGAATCCCCCGGCCGGCCATTCCCAGGGCCACGCTTTAGTGTTTTTCTACACACACTTAAGAAAAGCTTCTTTAAAGGCTGCGTTCAGGGGCTTTACAGTCGAGTCGAAAACGTGCCCACGTCAATCTTTGGTTTAACTTTAATTGCGCTCGTTCGCAGTGAGTAAAGTATATGTTGTGTGTGTGCACCCCCAGACTTGTTTTCATTGTGCTCACCGTTTTGTTTGGAATTTAACTGCGGAGAGTAAATTGCCTTTCCATATGAGATGCCCTTTCCATCTGTTTAGCTCCGAACTGCATTAGATAACAATGAAGATATGGTAATACTACCAGTTATTAATCGTGCTCATCACGCGCGTGTGTGCTTTGAAATAGTTCTCTACTTGGTTGTATGTGAGGCTCCCGCTCTCAATGACTGGGGACGTGTTGTAATTTACAAACACTCTGTTGTTTTTATCATCTACCGAAGTCACCCCTTTCCTGGGGGAAAATCCAATGCTAAGGCAGAGTCGGCGCACATGAACGCACTACCCAGAGAAGGGGCAAAGTCTGGCAAAAAGAATGCAGAGGGCAAAGTCAAGACAAAGTGTATCGAAGGGAAAGTAAAAGAATGAAGTGTCACCTCGCGTTCACTGACTAGGGTTGACTTTCCAAGAAGAGCAAACCAGACCCTTCACAAATGAAAACACTACGACAGGATGTTGACTTCGGAGGCGCTGGCGTCTCTTGTTTATGATCTTATTGACAAGGTCGCACGCAGGGCCCTGCACAGGTGCAGCGGAGACACTAGCTTTCTATGGTTCCCATCGAAGTGTATCATCAGGCACGCAGGTGAAACGCCATTAAAGTAATTAGGAAAGTAACAGCTTTAGGAAAGCCAACAGGTATGACTTTCTACCATTGAAAGGGCTTTTTAATTGATGGGTGCATTTACATGTGTGTTCGAAGAGGTTGCATGGATGGGCAAGTCGGTGAATGAGGGAGCTGAGTGGGTGAGTGGGTAAATTGGTGGGTGAATATCAGAGGCACTACCTAATGTCGGTGAGTGAATGTGAGTGGATGCGGGGTGGTAATGTTCGGGAGGTGGGTGATGGAAATTGCATGAACGTGTACATATAAAGAAGATGGGTTTGTGTGTTTCCGGTGGTTGGGGAGAAGAAGACATCTCTGTTTACATACCACCTTGCATTTTTTCCGGGGAGCTGCTAAGGGCATCGTTGACTGCCAGAGTCCCAGGGAGCTAGATAGCTACTGTAGAGGGTTCAGTGCAGACCTTCTCTTAGAGACACCAACATAATCTCAGTCACCACAAAAGGATGTTTCATGAGAAGTAAATCCTTGTTCAGGGGTGTAGGAAAGTGGCTGTGTATATACTGTACCCAAGTAAGGTTCAGGGTGTACAGAGTCCACAGTCCCCCAGAGGGTTGACAGAGGCTAAAGTTAGATATAACCTTACTCTCCAAAGTGGTAGCTTGGTCGAGCAGTAAGGCAGTATCAGAGGACAGTGTAAAGCATTTGTTGTACACACTCAGTCAGCAAATGAAGCCACACACTCAAGAACTGAACTCTAGGCCAATGGTTTGTATATAAAAAAATATATGCTTGTTTTATTTTAGAACCGACAATAGGGTCAAAATATACTTTCTCAGTATGAGATGCTTTGGTTATTCACCTTACAGATAGGCAATAGACTTTTTAGATAGTGGTAATCACAGTTGGTGCAAGAGGCAACACGGTCAAATTCAATGCAACATTGAGCTCAATGGAAAATTATGCTTAATTACAATTGATTACTTTGCAGAGCACTTTTCTAACCACAGGACTGGATCCTGGATTCAGTCCTGGGACACTTCCTGTAAACAGGTAAGAAAAAGCGTTTTGGTTATTGTAGTGATTTTTGAAGAATATTACTATATTTCAAAAGCTGACACTTAGAAACTTTTCTGGATAAAATTACCAATGTTATCCTATGAAAGGAAATACAGTGTGCAAGCAAAGTATGTTTACGTTACTTTTGTAATCCAGTGCTGGACTCCTAGGTTCAGCACTGGGACATTTACTTAAAACAGGTAAGTAATTACGTTTTTGTAGTTTGTTCGATTTTTAAAGAATATTTGTAAAATACAGAAATCGACACTTAGAAGAAATTTCACAGAAAACCAGTCAATGGATCCCTATGAAGGAAAAGTGAGTTAACGGTAAGTAACGTTGCGATTACTTTTTAGGGCCAGTGTTGGGCACTCGGGTCCAGCACTGAGGCCCCTCCTAATACTAGGTGAGTATTTTCGTTTTCGTGACTCGGTTGATTTTTGGTGAATATTCTAAAGTTTCAGAACTCCACACTTAGAAGAAATTTCGCAGAAAACCAGTCAATGGAACCCTATGGAAGAAAAGTGAGTTATCGGATTTCGGGTAAGTACTTGACTGGCAGGGTTAAGGTTCTGGGTAAGACTCAGGGGTCCCCAGGATCAGGTAAGTACAGTTTTTACACCCTCAGCGGCACAGGGGCGGCCGGGTGCAGAGTGAGAAGGCCCAATGTTATCCTATGGCAGGCGGGGGCCCCGGGTTGGTGGCTGCTGGCAAGCAGGCCACGCGACTGTGGGAGCTGGGCTCCTGGTCACTTGCTCAGGGCAAGTAGGGAAGTAGGTTAGGATAGAGGTTGCACTTCCAGGGGCACTCGGGCGGCTGGGTGCAGGGTGCTTTGAGCCCTCGGGCGCTCAATGTTAAACAATAGAGGTCGTGAAAGGTGAAGAAAGGCTGCAGGCTCGGGGACGGTGATTCTTCAGGGACGACCAACACTTCAGGAGGTAAGTTGGGGTCTTGGAGGATAGGTAGACACCCAGGAGTTGGGCACAGGGGGCCGTGGGGCGCCGGGTGCAGGGGTGTCTTTTGAGGTCGGGAAATCTTACCCCCTGCTGGTCGCGGTTGGAGGGGTCCCTTGTCCTGAGGCTGCAGGCGTCGTCTGGGTCGTCGAGGAGGGTCCTTGGCCACTGGATTCCAGGTCAGAATCGCCGGGGGGTCGTCCTCGAGGTCTTTGGTCACTCAGGCACAGGCTGGACTCGGCGGGTGCAGAGTGTGCAGGTTTCGCGGCTCCGTGCCAGGGCCGGGTCTTTGGTAGGTTTTCTTTTGAGCAGTACCACTGCTCGTGGGAGTCCCTGGGTCGAAGGCTGTAGCCCAGAAGTCAGGTCCTCCGGGGTTTGTGAGGTTGCTGAGGCCGGGATTCCGCAGGAGCAGGTTCAGAGGTCGACAGGCCGGTAGGGCTGGGGCCAAGTCAGTTGTTGTCGCCTCCTTTTTAGCAGCTGCACGGCTGGTCTTCTTGCTTCGTCTTCTCTTCTTGTTTTCGGATTTGGGAACTGCGGAAGGAAGGTTCAGGGAGCCCCTAAATACTAAATTTAGGGGTGGTTACAGGTAGGTAAGGGCAGGGACCAATGGGTCCCTTCCCTGGGGTGGGTACACCCCCTATTCTGTTCCTCTCCAGTGGGAGGGGGCAGGAGCCTGTCCCTGGTTGGCCAGGTCCCCCCATCCTCAAGATGGCGGGGACTCGAGTTTGTGCTTCACCTCGCCTCCCCCACCTTAGGGGTGGAGTTGGCAGAGGTGGGCACAACCCATTTCCTGCTTCTGGTTTTCCCGCCGGTTCTCCCGCCAGGAGTGGGGGTAGAACCAGTGGGGACCAGTTTGCTGGAAGCAGCAAATGGTCTGGGGAAACTCCAAAGGCGGCAGGCCTTTGAAGCTCCCCTGCCCATCCTGGGGAGGAGGCTTTGGCACCTCGTCCCGGGATGTGCATTGTTTCAGGCCCCTGAGAGCAGAGGCTCTCGACCCAGGGGTCCAGAAACATGTCTGGTGGTGGCAGCCTGGGCAGCCACTCAGTCCGGACACTGGAGGTCGGGTTGGTTTCAGGGGGCATCTCTAAGATGCCCTCTGGAGTGCGTTTTACATTAAATCCCACACTGGCATCAGTGGGGGTTTAATGTGCTGAGAAGTTTGATACCAAACTTCTTAGTCTTCAGTGGGGCCATTATGGTGCTGTGGAGTTCGTAATGACAGACTCCCAGCACCATATACTCTTAATGGCAGCACTGCACTTACAATGCCCAAGAATGGACTTGGGCACTGTAGGGGCACAGGGCTCATGCCTCTATGCCCTCACCACTGGCATAGTGCACCCAGCTAGAGGGGTGGCTGACCTAGGCCAGGGCAGTGGCTTGTAGGCATGGCACACAGGGATGTGAGCCATGTCGACTCTTCACTTTGTTCTGCACCAAGACACGCAGCCTGCAAAGGCAGTGTGTGTGTGTAAGGTGCAGGGTCCCTAAGGGTGGCACAACAAGTGCTGCAGCCCTTAGGGGCCTTCCCTGGTCACAGTGCCCTGGGTACCCATGGTACCATTTACCAGGGGCTGACCTGTGGCCAGGGATGTCAATTGGGTGTAGGTATCAATGCAATTTTAGGGAAGGAACACAGGCCCTGGGTACCTGGTTGGCAGGAGCCCAGGGCACACTCAGTCAAAGTACATCAGCCATTCAGCAAAAAGTGGGGGCATACCATGTAAGAAAGATGGCACTTTCTCACACAACTCCCCCCAAACGAAAGATGATGAGACTAACCTTGCCCTATGGAGTCTTCATTGTCTAAGTGGAAGAACCTGGAAAGGCCATCTGCATTGGCATGGGCAGTGCCAGGTCTGTGTTCCACTTCAAAGTCCATTCCCTGTAGGGAGATGGACCACCTCAACAGTTTTGGGTTTTCTCCTTTCATTTGCATTAGCCACCTGAGAGGTCTGTGGTCAGTTTGAACTAGGAAGTGAGTTCCAAACAGGTAGGGCCTCAGCTTCTTCAGGGACCAGACCACAGCAAAGGCCTCCCTCTCAATGGCACTCCAACGCTGCTCCCTGGGGAGAAGCCTTCTGCTTATAAAAGCAACAGGTTGGTCTTGGCCTTCATCATTGGTCTGGGATAGGACCGCTCCTATCCCTAGCTCAGAGGCATCAGTCTGCACAATGAACTGCTTGGCATAATCTGGTGCTTTTAGAATTGGTGCTGAGCACATTGCTTCTTTCAGAGTGTCAAAAGCCTTTTGGCAACAGACTGTCCAGTTTACTTTCTTTGGCATCTTCTTGGAGGTGAGTTCTGTGAGGGGAGTCACAATGGACCCATATCCCTTCACAAACCTCCTGTAGTACCCAGTCAAGCCAAGGAATGCCCTGACTTGGGTCTGAGTTGTTGGAGCTACCCAGTCCAGGATAGCCTGGATCTTGGGCTGTAAGGGTTGTACCTGGCCTCCACCAACCAGGTGGCCCAAGTACACCACAGTGCCCTGCCCTATCTGGCATTTGGATGCCTTGATAGTTAGGCCTGCAGTTTGCAGGGCCTTTAAAACCTTCCCAAGGTGGACCAGGTGATCCTGCCAGGTGGAACTGAAGACAGCAATATCATCAAGATAAGCTGCACTAAAGGACTCCAACCCAGCAAGGACTTGATTCACCAACCTCTGGAAGGTGGCAGGGGCATTCTTTAAACCAAAGGGCATAACAGTGAACTGAAAATGCCCATCAGGTGTGGAGAATGCTGTTTTCTGTTTGGCTCCTGGGGCCATGCCAATCTGCCAGTACCCTGCAGTTAAGTCAAAGGTACTCAGGTATTTGGCTGCACCCAATCTGTCTATCAGTTCATCAGCTCTTGGGATAGGGTGTGCATCTGTCTTGGTGACAGAGTTGAGACCCCTATAGTCCACACAAAACCTCATCTCTCTCTTTTCACCCTTTTGATGAGGTTTGGGGACCAGAACCACTGGGCTAGCCCAGGGGCTCTCAGAGGGCTCAATAACCCCTAGCTCCAGCATCTTGCTGACTTCAGCTCTGATGCTTTCCTTAACTTGGTCTGACTGACGATAGATCTTGTTTTTGACAGGTGCACTGTCACCAGTGTCCACATCATGGGTACACCAGTTTGTCAG